>JAJEJO010003099.1:17802-52431 GCA_020662805.1 Glaucomys volans | reverse complement strand
CCTAAGTCAGCTTAGAGCAGAATTTTAGGGAGGCAAAAAAATAGGTCATAAAACAGGTGGATAAAATATTCCTCACTTTTTGATCCCATTACTTGGAACTATTCTGCACTACAGTTCAAGGAAATCTTTTCCCAGTATAGTTGAGGCATTTGACCATGAAATTTTTGAAAATTAAAAAAGAGTCATGCCACTTTGGGTAGAAAAACAATGCACTGCCATGTTACTATCAGTAGTCAGGACTTCTCACCTCTGAATTTTAGGAACCACTAATCTGGTTGGGAAAATGCAGAGAGAGATGCACATTCAGGCCATTTGATAGAAATCTACCAAGCATACACCGATAAACCTGTTGTGAGAATTACTCTCAGGGAGGGAGCAATAATGAAACTAACAGAAAGGATGCATGAGAGTTAAGTGTAGGGTAGGACTGTTTTCTTTACGTACAATGATCCAATAAGAGCAATGGCTTCTCATTTTCTGTTCCATATGGAGAATACAAATATCATTTCTTCTGCAATCTAACATATTGGCTTCATTTTCAAATGCATCACTTTATTTTCCCCACAAGGTGACCACACATTATAAACCTTAGGCATGTGACTGTCACATGATTTCTTCAGCAAGCTCCAAGGTTTCAGCAAGCTTTCCTGGAGTACACAGCCAAAGGAATCCTGAGGTTTCAAATATTAAATCTTCCTCCACAGCCACAAGTTCCTTTGATGTTTGGGGTATTGAAGACAAACTCACTGGATAATTTGTCTTCAACATAGTCCATTTCTGTTCCTAAAAGTGTCAGCTGTGCTGTCTTCTCGATGAACACTCTGACTCCATCTTGAACAACTTCTTCATCAGAATCTCCTTTTGTCTTTGTGTATTCCAGGGTGTAAGAAAGGCCATTACAGCCCCTAGTTCAGACACCGATTTTCACACCTACGTGCTCAGGCTCATCTTTAAGAAGCTGTTTTGTCTTGTTTGCTGCTGAAGGTGTCAGGGTGAGGGAGGCTCGGGTGGGCTGCAGCTTCCTCTTGCTCACAGCCAGCACAGTGGCCCGGACTAACTAGGCTGACATCTTCACCATCCTGGCGCCCGAGTGCCTCGGGACAGAGCTCAGCCACCTCGACCTCTCTCAATGGACACTGCGGGCGCATTGACGCCACAAGCCTCGGCATCTGGCGCCTGAATTTGTTTTTAATAGCTGTTCAATATCTGGGGCAAAATGCATGAGACAAGGGAAGAGGTTCCCTTCAAATGGTGAGGATTGGGGGTTCTTCCTCAGATAGTGGAGGAGTCAGCCTCTTTAAGGTGTTTACCTGCATCTGTATCTACTCACCTGTGCCTCTGGGTGATTTCCACTTACTAGAGGAAGGTACTGTGAAAACCTGTCACTGAGCAGCTGCAGGAGTGCCAGAGACTTTCTCTTAAGGGAGGTTCTTATGAGCAGAAAGCTCTCATCTCATGTCAGGAGATGTTGGGAAGTCAACCCAGGCTGGGTGTTAGAAGACACTTAAGCTGCTGCTGGGGTGGTGGTGAGGGGACTGGGTTAGGTGCAGATCTATACCAACTTCGGTGACATCTTTGGTCAGTCATTACTCTTTCCTGGAAATTTGTTTCTTCCTCCTCTTCCTGAGGAAGGTGAAGGCTTACAACAATGGTTTCCAAAGTTATTTGAAACCACAGAACCATTTCCTCAAGTAGATGCAACTCCTAAATTGAATATGTAAGCATATGACCGGGCCACTTTGTTAAATACTATTTTTTGCTTGACTTTCCTTCTGTATTTCCCTTTTTTGTTTCTTTCTGGTGAAGGAGCCTGGTCCTAGCATATCTTCGATGCAGGAATTTTTTTTTCAGCCTAAATTTAGAGGCTGTGTGACATCATTGCTCTTTCCCTGTAGAAGATCATTTTGAGATTGTGTGGCAGCATGATTTGTACATACCAGGATGGAAAAGGGCATACCTTTGTGAGTTGCATGATCCTAGAGGGAGATTTTACTCCATATCACAAGAGAGTGTAGTATGGTGTGTGTTTGGGAGAAGGGGACAGTCATCTAGAGGCAGAACTTGTGGTAAACTTCCAGGAAGTGACCCATATGAATGAAAAAACTTGGTCCAGAGCTGCTGGGTTAGCCCAGCATAGGCATACCTTTATTTAACAAAAAGTTAAACACTCTTTCTGTGATATCCAAGACAAAATTTCCTAACAAAGAGACTTCCAGGTAACACTGGGGACATGGACATGGATGGAGCAGTAACCATGATGGCCTTAATATTAGAGCCATGTTTACATTTGCCCAGGCCACTGAAGCCTCCCTAATTCATGGTGGTTCTTTATGGCAGGGTTGCAGTAATGACAGGGATCATGTTTCTGAGCTGTCCAACCAGATGTGTGTGTCTCCTACAATGTGCATCTGTACATTGGCATTTACATCTGCTACTTTGAAAACAAATGAAAATAAGCTTTCCCTGATTATCTTCCTCCCTATCTCTTGCCCTTTCTCCTAAAAAGCATGCTCTGGTGAATAGTTCAGCAAATTCACAACCAGAAACTAAATGATGAAAGTCACTTCCAAATTTCATATTCTTTGTCCTAGAGTATCACATGATATCACATTCATATTGACTATAACTGGAAATAAAATGAAGGTATGGATTCTTAATTCTAATGAATTGCTCACATACATCTATGTTATAGACTGATATGGAGGATGGAGGAGGAGAATTTGGAAAGTCTCCCACACTGTCCATTCCACCTGGGTCTGCTACTGTGCTAACTGTATATCCTCAAGTTCTGTGACTCATTAAGTGCTCAATGAATCTGATTGTTGGGAAAAGCTGTGTTTCACAGTCCTTCTGCAGAGAGGAGCTCTTTCATGGAACTTAAACCACTGATATAGCCTAGATGACCAGCAGGGAGTCTCACCCTGCAGGCAGGCAGTGATCAAGAGGGACAGGCTGAAAGAGATGTAGGCTGATGAGTGATCAGGTGGCCAATGGAACACATGGGAGGACACTGAGCTGGATGTGAGGGGTTGCCTTAGCCCTGCCCAAGTGAAAGAAGGACCAAGTGTTCTGGAGAGAGATTGTTCCAGCCTTGTCCTCCATGGGCTGTGCATGGTGCCAGCAATGGCCTGGATCTTATGAGGTCCCTGTCTCTGCCAGGTCCTGAGCTAGGCTGGCCCCCCAATGGTGAGGCCCTGATGGAAACACATGGGGATCTGGGTGTTGAGGTAGAGGGTTTGAATGGGGGAGCTGCCCACATCAGTGTGTTCGGGAGAGATGTTTATAAATTCTGAGACATCTGAGCAGGGATGGACAAGAATAGGCAGCCATTAGTTTAGAGGTCAAGGTTAACCCTGATCTCCAAGGAGGGCATGCAAGGATCTAATTCCAGGTGAGAATGAGGGGTTGTTCAATTACTCTACCCTAAATCTGTGGGAGAGAAATGTCCTGTTCAGGAAGGTCCTTCTCGTGCCCAGCGGGGAAGCGATGTCACTGAAGAGTGGCCTCAGCTTGCCACCTAACAAATGGAAGGAGGTAGAAGTTCACCCAGAGCCCTGGGACAAGAGCCATCCACATTTCCTCCTGGTGGTGCCCAGCTCAAACACTGGCAGAGGGCATGCCCTGGAGAGACTGGAGTGGGTGGGAAGGAGCTGGGTCACAGCTTTGCATGGGGTTTGGAGAAGTGCTGAGGGGAGAATGAGGAGGGGAAAGTGGAAAACAGCAGAACTGTGTCTTTGGCCTGCCTGGCACATAGACCCTGTGAATGAAGGCCAATGAATAAACAAGAAATCAGTCTTGCCACATGGCTAAGAGACATTTATTCAGTTTGGGGCATCCCCTCCAGAGTAATTCTAGGCTTGGCTCTGTTTAGTCATAGAGGGTGCTCAGTCTGTCTACTGCAGTTGATGCCTTTTCATGGTTTCTTTTATCCACTGTAGGAAACTGGAGACTTTGGTGTATACGCGTGGAGGTCTCCCATTGGTTTTTCCATAAGAGACAATGCCTTGGGCCACACGAGTGTTACACACGAGAGGGCCTCCAGAGTCACCCTGTGAACAGAGAACAGGTAAGACTGAGTCTGTGCTTCTCCTGTTTAGAAAAGCCTGCCATCTCAGGCCCCCTCTCAGACATGGATGACCTGTAGGGTCTGCATTCAGAGGGTTAGGAAGGCCCCTGAAGCCCTCAACTGCCAAGTTCTGACTGGGGATGTTGGTATGACTTCACCTCCCTTCTGGGGTCAGCCTCTGTCCTCTTCCCCAGGTCCTAGGATCCTCTCCCTGTGAAAGTGTGTGGGACCACTCTTGCCTTGTTGAAGGCTGTGGAAGCTGGTGAGTGGCACCGACACCAGCATGGAGGATGAGCCCATGGACCAGGGTGGGTGCCACTGCTGAGAGCCACCTAGTGAGACCTACTGCACACCAAAGGGGCACAGGTCTCTAAAGCCCGTGAGGTGAGGTAGTGTGCAGCATTGCAAACTCAGGTTTCTAGGCCAGCAGCTTTCACAGTAGACCCTAGCTACTTCCCAGCTGCTCCCCTCTTCTGTGCCAGGGAGATGTCACAGCCTTCTGGATGAAAGAGGATCCTGATGCCTGGGTCTCCAGGCCCCAGAAATTTCCTGAACACCCCTCTCCATAGAGACAAAGAGAGACAGATGCTCAGTCTCACCTTATAGGAAGCATATTTTTTCTTTGGATTCCCCACACACATCTGGATGGTATTGTTGTATTTGCTGAAGCCTTGCTCGCACACCCGGTCTTTCTGCACTATCAGCTTTACCTCCTGCAGTGTGTTGGAGCCTCTGTTATCCGTCACCACTGTTCTCCCCCAGCCAGCCACATGGCACACCTTCCCAGGCATCACCTTGTCCTTGCTCCTGGGCAGGCTGATGGTCTGCACAGCTGGAGTCAACTTGGCTTTTGTCTCTAACTGTGGGGAGGTGGAGAAAAAGTCCAGATCAGATAATGTCCCCTGGGCCAGGACAGCATGATGGTCAGGATGGAAGTGAGGAAAGGGTCAAGGTCATGGTGGGAGGGTAGCACGTATACCAGGGAGGACAGGAGCAGAAGGGAGGGGCCTTACCTGCAGTAACATAATGTCATTGGTCTTGGAACTATTATTGTAGTCTGGGTGTTGGATGTGTCTTTTCACTCTGATGACCTGCTGGGTCCCCTCCTGCTCCTCAATGTTGTGTGCCCCCAGGGTGACATTTATTGAGCTGCATAGAGAGAGGAGTGATCATGGGAGATGTGGAGTCATAGAGGAAAATCCAGGAGCTGTGAAGAGCAGGCTGTCACAGGGGCAGGGTAGAGCTGTGCTGAGGGGAAACAGAGAGGTTAGGAGGCTGTGGACTGAGTGCTAGTACCCTCTGCTTCTTAGCAGTTGAGGTAGAATTGTGGAGCCATTGTCAAGTGCACCAGAGGTTCTGAGGACTTAATCACACCCAGGAAAACAAATGCAAGTTCTTTAGTTTGCATTGTTAAGCCAAGGCATGCTCCTAGTTCTAAATATGGCAGGCGTGGGCACTCTGGTCCTTCCTCCTCAGCAGTGCCTCTGGAGGCAGCCTGCCTTGCTCCCCACACAAGTTGGTCCAGCCACTTTCTCACCTCTTCTTCACATGTTCTCCGAGGAGTCTGAGTGTCTGCTGAGAAGGAGGCAGGGGTCTCTGTAATGTTTCAGGAGGGTCTGGGCTGTTTCCTCCCCCTCACCTTCCTTGGCAGTGAGCAGCTGTCACCAAAAGTCCTTTTGTATCAGGAAGCCACCACACCCCCCCAGTTCAAGATCCTCACCTTCCCTGACAGTGAGCAGCTGTCAGCACAAAGTCCTGTCGTATCAGGAAGCCACCACACCTCTTCCATTTATGATCCTCTTGCAAGATCTTAAGAAAGGCCATGTAGGGGCGGGAGTGGGGCTTGGCCTCATGTCCCCCGATGATCTCCCCTGAAGGAAAAGTCAGTCTACTTGTATGCGTTCACTGAATCCAGCAGGTGGGCATCTGTTCAGTGCCTCTAGAACTGTGGGGTATTTGGGCACCTTGGACCACCTGGACCTGAGCAGGGACTGAGTAAAGGGGCCTCAACTACTTCTTGTGAAAAAGGGAAGAAAAGCAGGTGTTAGTCTATGAATTCTTCCTTACATAGTGGAGCTGAGCGTACCTGCTAGGGAACAATAAAATCCCAGAGGAGTGTTCTGTTTCCAGAAACTTCTAAGGTCCCCCTGAGCCCTGTGATGTCTAGGACAGTGGCTGCTTCCTAATGGCCAGGATTTCAGTTTAATCTAGATATTGTGTCCTTTTTCCTAGTGCCTGACATGTGGCTTATGGGATGCACGAAGAAATGGCTCCAGTTTGTCTCTGGGTGAGGATTGGGTGGGCAGTGCTGGTGGAATTTCTGGAAAGCAGAGAAATTAGTGTCTGGCACTGTGGCTCATAATAGAAAACAGGGGAGTCACTAGAGGTCTGGGAAGAAAAACAGAGTTGATGAAAGGGAAGGAGTAGCTTGGGACTGAGCAAAGGCAGTATTCCAGGGACAGTGATTCCACCAATTCTGGGGTGAGCTGAGCTCTAGTCTTTCCTGCTAAGCAGTTCGCACGGGGTACATCTGTCTCACCCCAGACACGAATGTCAGACCCACTCTGCCCTTGCTAGGAAGATTTGACATTTTCTCCCTCCCCACCTTCTGCAGTGCACTTCTAGGTAAGTTCCACTTTCCAGATGATCAGGTGGGTTCTAGGGAGGGATCACTGGCTCTTCTTCAAAACAGACCTCTGCACCTCTGTTACTGTTGGTAACTTGTCCAATGTCACTCCTGGGCTTCTGCCATGGGGCTGGAACTGGGATTCAGAGTGCTTTGCTTAGATGGATGGATCAGGGGTGTGCAGAAGGGTCAGTTCTGTGCCAGCTGTGTGTGAGGGTGGAACCTCTGAGGGAGGGGATGGTCACTCACCTGCCTTTGCCTTGGGAAGCAGAAAGACGCCCAACAGGAGCAGGAGCAAATGCATCTTCCTAGGAGGGCTGCCCCCGGCAGAGGTTCTGGAGCTTCGTCCTTGCTCTCTTTTAGTCCCCAAGGGAGGATGAAGGTGGAGTGGGCTATGTGACCCTGTGTTTCCGTCTGTTTTTATGGTGCTTCATCATAGAAGGCTTTCTATGAAAGGTCCCTACCCCCACTGCTTGGCCTGATGACGTCCTCTGAGTTGTTGTGTGAGAATCAGGCAGTGACCACATCAGTACCCACTGCTGATGACTCAGAGAGCACCACCTGTCCCAGCTCACAACGGGAACCCAAGAACATAACGTGGGGACTCTAGTATGTGGTGTTGGCCAGTAGAGGTACTAGAGCCCCAGAATTTTGGGTTCCCAGTGACAGAACAATTAGTGACCTTCCTGCCACGCTGCAAAGCTCATTACGATAATTTCTGAAGCAGAAGTGTACTCAGCAGATGAGCATCCATCTCTGTTGCTAGTTCTGAGTATGTTGGAGATGTTTCCTTCCCTTAGACAGCTGACCTTCTGGTAGAAAAGAGAGATATACCAATAAACAGAGCACAGTTGGGGAAGGGCCGTGGTAGAGGGCTGTACACGCAGTAACAGGCATGACCACCATCCACAAATCCTACCTGGCAACCGTTCATCATCATGGCTTCTTCCAGGGAGATTTTAAACACCTCTTAATTACCAAAACTCCAAATCTCATCTCAATGCTTTAAGTAAAATTCTCACACTTAACATTTACTGGCCTATATTAGCAAATGCTGAGGGCCCAGAAGTTGAATGTCCTAATTGACCTGAGCCAGTTCACTCCTGCTTCCATGTGTAGACCGGTGCAGGCCCCACCCAAACCACTTGAACTAAGGATGATAGAGGGCTGGTCCAAATGATAGGTCACTGAATTGCTGTACCACATGACATGAGAAAGCCTGCCAGGCAGCCAAGGGAGAGAAATTGTCCTTGGTCCTCTCTATGTTTGGCCAGAGAGCCACACTTTTGACAGCAGGCTCACAGTCAATGCTGCTGATGCTGATGTTCATACTCCTCTGGAAATGAAGGAGTGCTTTGAGCTGAGCCCATGCTCAATTCTGTTACAAGAACAACTAAATACAGTTGCCCTATGAAAGTGTGGGTCTCACCTGGAGATGATCAGCATCATGGGGTCTTTTAAAGAGTTACAGTGTGTGAGTTCAGTGCAATGGCAACAGGAGATGGCTATGCACTCACCACAGGGGTTCAGGACTACAGTTCATTTCTGCAGTTAAGATTTAATGCAGCCTCTTCATGTTTGCATTTCTCTCCACTGTGAGTGGCATCATGTATGATCTATGTTTGTGTAAGTTGTGATAAATTTAACTTTCATGATACATTCATGCATATTTAACAGTAGCAAATGGTAAAATAGATTATGATCTACATATATTCTATATATTTATGATGTACACTTTTCTTCATTTTTCTCAATATTCTAGGCTATGAGGTTCCTTTCTTTTTTCCTCCGTATTTTCACAAATCCACCTGCCCACCAAAGTCCACATATAAGTGGATCTGTCCATTTCAAACCCATGTTCTTCAAAGGTCCTCTATGTCTCGAAATGGTGAGATTCTGGTAATTAAAGGTTCCATCTTTGTGTTCTCTGTAGTTTACAATCGTTCTAGGAGGAACCTTAAGTTTCAAAATGATTAATTCCAGTGTAGGCATTCTTCTTGTCAATAGCAAACCACATACATTTATTAAAGCTCAACTTTTAAAAAAAAGGAATGTGCCCAACAGTAAGCATTTTAAAAATAAATTACCTTTCTGTCTGCAGTTATTATGTGTTCATAAAGATTTAGAAGGTAGAAAGGGAAAGTAACATATTTTCCTGTCTCTCTCCCACAGACAGATGGTTCAACTTAAGCAGTGTTTTCTAACTACTCATGACAATACTGTACATGAAATGCAATTTCCTTTTATCGTCAATCCTATAGCTCACCCGTTCTCATTACGCTTTAAAAACATGTGTTAGTCCCAGCTAAGGAGGAGGCTGAGGCAGGAGGACTACAAGTATTGAGGATAGCCTAGGCAACTTAGTGAGACCCTGTCTTAAAAAAAATAAACAGAGGTGGAGATGTAGCACAATGGTAGAGTCTATGCAAATATAGGGCTCAGAATTCAATCCAGAGTACTGCAAAAATTCAGTGAATATTTCCATAATATCTTTTTCCAGTTATTACCAATTAGTATGCATTTAATTCTTAAAATTGTAAAATTTAAAAAATAATTTAAGCAAAAAGAATTAAACATTACCTGATTTCTCACCACCCATTAATAACTATCTTTAATGTCTTATATGATCAAACACATCTTTTCTCATGCAATATCTGCATTTTTTAAATTAAAAAGAGATTATGCTAAGCATAGGATTATGGCCTATTTAAAAAAATTGGGATTTGGGGCTGGAGGTGTAGTTCAGTGGTAAAGTGCTTGCCTAGCATGTGTGAAGCTATGGCTTTGATTCCCAGCACTGCAGAAAAATAAATAAATATTTAGGTGAAATTCACATAGTATATAATTAATCACTTTGAAGTGTATAATTTTATCCTGCATAATACAAGCCACAATAAATGTTGACAGGGATGTGGGGGGAAGAGATATACTCTGACATTGCTGGTAGTATAGCAGATTGGTGCAACCACCATTGAACGTGGTATAGAAATTCCTGAGAACACTAGGAATGGATCCACCATTTGACCCAGCTGTCCCACTCCTCGGTTTATACTCAAAGGACTTAAAATCAGCATACTGCAGTGACACAGCCACATCAATGTTTGTAGCAGCTCAACTCACAATAACTAATCTATGGAAGGTACTTAGATGCCCTTCAATAGAAGAATGGATGAAGAAAATGTGATATGGAATATTACTCAGCCTTAAAGAGGAATGAAATGATGGCATTTGCTATTAAATGGATGGAGCTGGGGAATATCATGCTAAGTGTAATAAGCCAATCTCAAAGAACCAAAAGCCGAATGTTTTCTCCGATATGCAGATGCTAATTCACAGTTAAGGGGGGGAATAGGAACAAATAGATTTGATTAGACAGAGGGTAGTGAAGGGATGAAGGGGGTATGGGGGAAAGAAGGATACTAGAATTAATCAGACCTTGTTACCCTATACACATATATGATTACAAAACTGCAATTCTATATTATGTGCAACCAGAAGAATCAGACGTTATACTCCACTAATGTACGATGTGCCAAGGCACATTCTACCATCATGTATAACTAATCAGAACAAATTAAGAAAAAGAAAAAATGTGTACAAGTTCAGTGGCATTTCATGCATTCCAAATGTGCAACCACCACCCACCTATCTCTCTAACTTCAAGTTTTTCAACACCCAGGACACCCTGTGCTCTTTCAATCACTCTACTTTCCCATTACCCTACCATGCCCCCCACTGCCCCTGGCAAAGTCTTTATAGATCTGTGTATTCTGGATATTTAATAGATATTAAAATTGTATGAAATTATACAATAGTATGTAACTGTTGTATCTGGCTTCTTTCACTTAGAATAGTGTGTGACATCCATCCAGCCTTAGCATGTCTTAGTATTCATTCTGTTCTATGACCATTGTGTTTATACCATAATTTACTCATTCATCTGCTGATGGGCATTCCTGTTGCTTCTACCTTTGGCTGTTATGGCTGATGCAGTGATAAACATTTGTTTACAAATCTCTGTGTGCCCAACATGTTTTTATTTCTTTCTCTCGGGTACATACCTAGGAATGGTATTTCTGGGTCACATGGTAATCCAGTGTTGAACTTCTTGAGGAACAAAAACACTTTCCACAGTAGCTGTGCCATTTTACATTCCCACCCACAATGTCTGAGGGTTCCTATTTCTCCACCTGCTTGCCAACACTTACTTTTTGTTATTGTTTTATATTTGTTCTAGTGGTGTGAAGTGGGGTGGCAGTGTGGTTTTGGTTTGTGTTTTCTTAATGACTATTAATGTTGACTATCTTTTTGAGTGCTCCTTGTTCATTTGCATATCGTCTTGGAAAGATGTTAATTCAAGCTCTTTGCTCATTTAAAAAATTACATTGTTTACATTTTCATTGTTGAGTTATGAGAGTTCCCCACATGTCATGGGTACCAAACTCTTTTAAGATATGTGATTTTTAAGCATTTTCTCCCTTTCTGCTGGTTGTCCTCTTGTTTTCTCAACACTGTCATTTAATACAAAAGATTTTTGTGAAGTCCAACTTACTTATTTTATCATTTGTTTGGTTTTTGGTGTCAGACCCAAGAATCCATTGTCAAATCAGAAGGTCACGAAGATTTACCTTATGTTTTCCTCTAAGATTTTTACGGTTTTAACGATTACATATGCGGTTGATTCATTTTGAATTGATTATTGTACATGGATCAAGGTAGAGGCCCACCATATTCTTTTCCATGTGTTGTCCACTCGTCCCAGTTCCCTTTGCTGAAGATATTATTCTTTCTTCATTAAATGGTCAAGATTTCCTTGACCACTTTTATTAAAAATCAATTGGCAGTTTATGATTTTCTTCTTAGGTGATATTCTACTCTTTTGTACTTCTCTCAATAAAGTTTATTGCATATTATGATTTTCAAAAAAGAAAGAAAACATAAAATAAAAAAAAATCAATTGGCTATAAACGTTAGGTTTATTTCTGAACTCTCAATTCTATTCCATTTGTCCATGTGTCTATCTTTATGCTAGTACCACCATGTTTTGATTCCTGCAATTTGTACTAAGTTTTGAAATCGAGAAGTAGAAGTCCTTCAACTTTTTCTTTTTCAATGCTGTCTTTGCTTTTGGGGGATTCTTGCAGTTCCATTACACTGACTTTTCCACTTCAAGAAAAAAAAGCCACTGGAACTTTGATAGAGAGTGTACTGAATCTGGGGAGTACTTCCGTTTAACAATATTGTCTTCCACTGTAAATATGGAATGTCTTTCCATTTAATTAGGTCTTCTTTACTTTATTTCAGCAATGCTTTGTAGTTTTCAGTGCACAGTTTTTCACTTCCTTGGTGAAATTTAGTTCTAGGTATTTTATTCTTTTTGATGTTCTTGTAAATGGAATTGTTTTCTTAACTTTCTTTTTCTATCATACACATTTCTGGTATATAGAAACACAACTAATCTTGTATCTTGCAAATTGCTGAATTCATTTACTAAACTCCACCTGTTTTTTGTTTGGATCTTCAATATTTTCTTTATATACAGTCTTATCACCTGCAAATAGAAATAGTTTTACTTTTTTCTTCCTAGTTGAATGCCTTTTACATCATTGTCTTGCCTACATGCGCTTATGGGAAATCTAGTACAATGTTGAATAACAGTGAATATCCAGTGAAAGTGGACTTTATGATCTTGTTCCAAATCCTAGGGGGAAGCTTTCAGTCATCCAACACTGTGTATGATGATAGCTTTGGGTTTTTGATAAACATCCTTTATGATGTTAAGTAATTTCTCTTCTGCCGAGTTTGCTGAATTTTGTAAATCATGGAGTTTTGAATTTTTTTCAAATGTTTTTCTGCATCTGTTGTGATGATTGTATGGCCTTGCCCCCCCATTCTATCAATATAGTATATCACCTTGATTGTTTTCTTATGTTGAACCACCCTCTGCATATCTGGAAGAAATCTTACTTAGTCATGAGGGTATAATCCTTTTCTTGTGCAGCCAGCTTTGATTTACTATAATTTTGTTAGGATTTTTGCATTTATATTCATAAGGAATATTGGTGTCTAATTTTTTTTTGGATATTTTTACTTGACTTTGGTATGTGGGTATTGCTGGCCTCTTTGAAGGTCTGGGAGTGTTACCTCCTCTTCAATTTTTTTTTAAAAGGAGAATTTGGTGTTAATCTTATTTAAATGTTTGGTGGAATTTGCCAGTGAAGCTCTCTGGTCCTGAGGTTTTCTTTATTGGGAATTTTTTTTGACTACTAACTCAAACTCTTTCCTGGTTATAGGTCCGGTCAGTTTTCTGTTTTTTCTTGAGTCAGTTGTGATAATTTGTGGATTTGTAGATTATCCAATTTTGGTGGTTACAAATATTGTCTTATCATCTTTTTAATTTCTCTAAGATTGGTCATAATGTCTCTACTTTCATTTCTGCCTTTAGTAACATGAGTCATTTTGTTCTGAGTTGATCTAGTTAAAAGTTTGTCAATTTTATTTACCTTTTCAAAGAAACCTCTTGTGCTTTTTAAAAATTTCTATTTTGCTTATTTCTATCTAAATCTATAATTTTCTTCCTTTGGCTGGGTTGAGTTATTTGATCTTTTACCATTTCTTTCCAGTGTCGAAAGTTGTGATGTTGACTTGAGATCATTCCTTTTTTATGTACATGTTTATAGTTACATATTTCCATATGAGCACTGATTTGTTTGTACCCCATCAATTTTGTTGTTTTATTTACATTCATCTCAATGATGAATTTTCTAATTGCTCTTGTGATTTCTTCTTTGACCCATTGATTATTTAAGTGGGTATTTCAATTTCCAAGTTTGTGAACTCTTATTTTCCTTCTGTTACTGATTTCTAGCTTTTTTCTATTGTGATTAGAGAAAAGAATTTGAGTTATTTCAATCTTTTTTGAACATATTGAAAATTGGTTTGTAGCACAACATATTGCCTATTCTGGAGACTTGTTTCATATGCACTTGAGAGAAATGTGCATTCCATTGCTGTCAGAGAGTCTAGATGGTTTATCGTGTTGTCCAAGTAGTCTGTGTCTTTGTTGATCTTCTGTCTAGATATTCTATCCAGTGTTACAGCAAATTATTGAAGTCCTCAAAGATTTTTATGGAACTGTCAATTTCTCCCTTCAGCTCTGCTGATGTTTGCTTCATCTTTCTGGAGAGCTGATGTTTGGTGCATATATGTCTGTAATTGTAACATATTTATTGTCTTCTTGAGGTATTGACTTTTAATCAATATATGATGTCCTTTGTGTCTTTTAATATGTTTTCATTTGTAGTCTATTTTGTCTGATGTTAACATAGCCACCCCATTTCTCTTCTGATTACTACTTGGATGGAGTATCTTTCCTTGTTATTTCATTCTCACCCTTTTTATCTAGTAGGATCTAAAGTAAGTCTTAAAAGCAGCATATGCTTAGATCATAGTTTAAATCCATTTTTCCAATCCCTGACTTTTAGTTGGTGAGTTTAGTCCATTTATACTGATAATTATCAGTATAATGATTATTGATAAAGAGAAACTTATTTCTGCTATTTTCTATGTGTTTTTATGTCATCTATTTTTTGCTCAATTCATCTAATATTGCTGTATTTTGGGGCATGTTTTTTTCTATTATACTATACTATCTTGAATCCTTTGTTTCCCTTTCTGAGTATATTTTTTAATGTTACTTTGTTAATGGCTACTATAGGGAGTACAGTTAATATCCTAAATTTAGGATGTTTTGTTTGAATTAATACCAATTTAACTTCAACAGGACACATTAACTCTGTTCCTATCCAGATCCATCTCATTCCTTTTTATCATCACGAATTACATCCTAATATATTATGTGCCTATGAAGGTTGTTTTATGCATTTTTCTTTTAGATAAGGGAGGAAACAAAAGAGGATCTGCACACCAAATATACGATACTAGCTTTCATAGTTATCTGTGTAGTGAACTTTACCAGGGATCTTCATTTTTTCACTTGGCATTTGACTTCAAGTTACCGCCTAGTGTCCTTTTTTCAGCCTAAAGGACTGCCTTCAGCATTTCTTGTAGGTTGGTACCTTAGCTTATTTTTTTTTTTCTTGCTCATATCTGGGAATATCTTCATTTATCCCTCAATTTTGAATGACAGTTTTTCCAGATATTGAAATCTTAGCTGACAGGTTTTTTTTTTTCTTTCTGTACTTTGAATATACATCTCACTTCCTTTTGGTCTTTATGGTTTCTGATGAAAAATCAACTGTTAACCTTATCTGTTTCATGTAAATTTCCTCTTTTTGTAATTGGATTGTACTTTACTATTTCTTGGGTTTTTTTTTGATAATTTTTGTTGATAACTGGACATTGTGGATATTGTAAAGTGGTTACTTTAGAAACTGTGCCCACTAAGGCCACTTCCTTCCCCCAAATCCCCTTCCCCCTGTTTCCACAGGGTCTGAAGTTCATATTTTAACTTTCTAGAGTGATGGATTCTTTCTCTCATTGTCTTTCTCAGGGTCTCATGCTGTGTATGTTCTTACCATATTTGCATAGGATGTGGCAAATGGTCTGGTTTGGGGTCAGTCAGAGGAATGCTGCTCAATCATTTACCAGAACCTCTAGTATTTGATTGCAAAACTGATCATTCTTTCTCTTTATCTAATTCATGCCCAATAATTCTGTGTCAAATTCCATTTCTATCATCTAGTCTTATCCTGGTTGTATATAATTTCTCTGTTTCAGACCAATAGTTCTGGAACAACACAAGAAATATGTGAACAGAGTAGGAGACCTGGACCATTCCAGGCAAACCTTTAAGGTCTTTCCTATGAAAAATCAGGAATTGCAGAAATACTCTCTGAGAGCATTATTCCAGGCACAGTGGCAGGGTGACGTACTGAGGAACCAACAACATTCCATCTGTATTCCCTATGCTGACTCATTTACAAGAAGTTCCATCTATGACTGGAAACTAGGCACTTTTATGTTCCCTTGTCTCAGGTTTCTAAGCACGGAAGACTGAGGACCATGCTAAATTCACCAAAGTATTGAAACTATCCTTGAGGCTTTGAGGAGTCAGATGTCCAGTTCCCCTGGCATCATATGCTAAGACTTTGACTTTTCAGCCATGAGCATCTTAAATGCCTACATATTGGTCATAAATGATACTCACTAATTTCTGAGGACATAATGGGGACCAGAGTCAGCAGGATAAGTACCAGCCCATGTCCTTTGGCTTAGCTTCTATCTCTCCAAAAATCTCACCTTTGCCCCGGTCCTCACAGGAACAGGGAATTCATGTTTTTTACCCCTTATCTCCATAGTGGTTGAAACAGATAAAAAGGGGAGAAAAGACTTGTCCCAAGAGGATTCCCAGACTGGGCTCTGCTAAGTGTCCCAGAGGAAAGGTTCCTTTCCCTGGTGAAAATAACTCCTGGCTGATTCAGGTAGGGAAAAGATGAACTGAGGTACGGGGTACACCATAGCTATCCTGAAATAATTTGGGGATGTCACTTAATAGCAGAATTAGCTGTTTTAAACAAGAATACAATGAAAAGGAAATTGAGGAAGAGATAAGGCAAAACACATTAACATTAATCCATACCTTACCATGTTTTGAAGGATGTATAAGGGGATTTATGCATGTTGCCTCACTGAATTCTTCACATTCTGCATGGGAGTTATCATTGATCACATTTAAAGATGAAACAGACTCAGAAAGTCCACACGGTTTCAGAAAGTATAAATGCACACACACAAAGAGGCATGCCTGCCACATTGAAAACTTTCCTCTCCACCACTCTGAGAGGTAGTACAAGCCACAGTGGGCAGATTTCAGCTCAGCAAAGGAAAGTGATCTTATAATGAGGCTTCTCTTGGGAGTGGCTGCTCTGGTGAGCCTAAGTGCTTTCCCTCCAGAGAGTTGTTACAACAGAGGCTGAAGAACACCTTAGTGAACTGGGGAGTTATCATTAATGTGGGGGTAAGATTACTTTTAGGACTCCTTGTAGCTCTGAGTCTGTCTCTCAGCTGGAAGAGACCTGACCTGGGTTAGGAATCCTGGGTTCCTCTTCATTTATGTGGCTCATTTGCCAGTTTCTGGGCTTCATGATTCTCATCTATCAAAAGGCATTATGGACTGTAATAGAAGTTTTTAAATGTTTTCAACTATAGAATCCTTTCCTCACATGAATTATGTATGTGTTAAGATAGTTTTTTAAAATCATTTTTTCTATATTTATGTCTATACATCTCTATGTTTCTATAACTCCCTTTACTTCATCCTGTATTTATAGCTTTTCATATGTACTTCCACATGTTTAAAAATATATATAGCATTATATATTATTGTATACATATATATATTTTTAATTTAAATTTATTTATTTTGATTCATTGTACACAAATGGAGTACAGCTGTTGTTTCTCTGGTTGCACACAAAGTAGAGTCACACTATCTGTGCATTCATACATGTACACAGGGCCATGATGTCTGTCTCATTCTGTTATTATTCTGCCCCCCCACCCCAACCCCACCCCTCCCTTCCCTCTATGCTATCTATCCTTCCTCCATTGCTGCCTCCCTTCCACCCCGCATTATGCATCATCATTCACTTATCAGAGAGATCATTAGGCCTTTGGATTTTTGGGATTGGCTAATCTCACTTAGCATGACAGTCTCCAACATCATCCATTTACCTGCAAATGCCATAATTTTATTCTTCTTTATGGCTGAGTAATATTCCATTGTGTATATATACCACAGTTTCTTTATCCATTCATCTATTGAAGGGCATCTAGGTTGGTTCTACAATCTAGCTATTGTGAATTGAGCAGCTATGAACATTGATGTGGCTGCATCATTGTAGTAATCTGATTTTAAGTCCTTTGGGTATAGGCCAAGGAGTGGGATAACTGGGTCAAATGGTGGCCAAAAGCACTATACAAATTCAATGCAATTCCAGTTAAAATCCCAATGATGGACCTCATAGAAATAGAGCAAGCAATCATGAAATTCATTTGGAGGAATATGAGACCCAGAATAGCTAAAGCAATTCTTAGTAAGAAGAGCGAAGCAGGGGGTATCACAGTTTCGGACCTTCAACTATATAACAGAGCAATAGTAACAAATACAGCATGGTATTGGCACCAAAATAGACAGGTAGATCAATGGTACAGAACAGAGGACTCAGAGACAAACCCACATAAATACAGGTATCTCATACTTGACAAAGGAGCCAAAAACATACAATGGAGAAAAGATAGCCTCTTCAACAAATGGTGCTGGGAAAACTGGAAAACATGTGCAGCAAAATGAAACTAAACCCATATCTCTCACCCTGTACAAAACTCAACTCAAAATGGACCAAGGACCTAGGAATTGCATACATATATTTTACATATAATACATATTATTACATATATATATAATATATATACTTGTGTGTGTTCATATGTATAGCTGGTATGATTTTATTTGTTTGGATTCCTTCATTTTCCCTTTCTAAGCATGACCTTGGGACATTTTCATCTCAGAAGTAATTTCAGCACTGAAATAGAATGTCTGAAGTCAACTGCTCTCTCCTCATTATGAGGGTTGCCAAAATCATTACGATAGTCTGCTACAGAGGTCTTCATGGGCCACAAGATGTGATGAGGTACTACTTTGAGTTATAGGAACCTAGAGGAAGATAGATTCCCATGTAAAAATGAGTTTGTTATTGGTGATATGTGTTTGTTTTGGTCAGGGGATATTTTTCCAGAACTGTAACTAGCCTTAAATTCAAAGCAGCAATCTAGATTGACCAGCCAGGTCCAGGAACAGGGGGACCCAGTGTCAACAAAGAGACTCATACAAGTGTGGCTTCCAAGACAGGAGTTGGCTGACTTTGAAGAGTCTCTGTTGGCTCAGAAAGTAGGACTGTAACAGTAGTCATCAAGACCATCGTTTTTTGTTACCACATGTACCTCCTTGAATCTGGTGTTATTTATATAAGAGAAGGATATGGGGCATCTCTTCCATGTCAGGGTTTGTACTGAACTCTATACCCCACAGGGTGCCCTAGATGTAAACAATAAAGAAATGGCCCTCCTGGAGGGTTTTCCTCCCTGCATCACTCCCACACCAGGGAAGGGCTCCACTGAGTACCAAATTGGAAACATTCTGGTTTGAAGATTTCCAATATCGTTTCCAATCTCATACTCTGTAATTCTAGGCTCACATTATAAAACATGTAAAACTCTAAATCTTAAAACAAATTATGTTATCCTTAAACAAGAAGGCAGCCATTTGTGTGGATTTCCCAGACAGACTCAGACCAGTCTAACCCACCTGGACTAAGAAACAAGACATGGGCACACTGACAAAATTCCTATGACTTCAAGTTTCATGAAGGCAGAGATATTGCCTACCATCCTTACTTTTGAAACTCCAGCACCTGGCACTTAGTGGATATTCAGTATCTATTTGTTCGCTGATTAATGACAAAAGCAGTGCTTTCCAGTCCTGCTGCAGATAATTCCTTACTTCCTCAACAGGGTAACTACAGCTAGGTGGGCAGCAAGACAAAGGCATTTGTAAGGATAAATAGGGTCATTCTCCAAGGATGAACAGTTCAATTCATCAGGTAGACTTAACAATTTAAAAATTTTAGTGCATCTAACCACATGGCCAGAAAACATAAAATAAAAATGGAAAGAACTCTAAGGAGATAAATACATCCATAATCATCTCAGAATTCAATAAAGATGATGTAAATAGAACATTTAGCACAGTAGAACTAGTAGCTCTAGACCTCTACACCCATCTCCTATAGGATGTGCACTTTGTGTATGTGTGTATGTGTGCACAAAAATATTTGCCAAAATTGATCATATGCTGGGCCACACAGTAGATCTTGAGAAATTCCAAATGTGAAATCTTGAAAATATTTTCTGGACACAATATAAGTAATCTAGAAATCAATTAAATGATAGCTAGAAAAGTCTCTATTGTATTAGAAAAGAAGAAATACCTGCAAGTCAAAATAAAATTTACAAAAATATTTAATGTTTCTCATGGAATAGTAAAAATAAAACATTAAAAATTGTGAAATATAACTAAAATAGGTATAAGAAATTTTATTCTTAAAAGTCATATATCACAAAAGCATATTATCAAGCTGATTATGTATGTTAGGAAGATAGGAATTAATAAGTGAGATGAAGTAGGAAGACGGAATAAGAGGCAGCAGAATTTAATGAAATAAGAAAATACACAATAGAGAGATTCAATAAAGCAAAGATTAATTATTTGAAAAACTAATAAAGTTGACAAACCTCTGGAGAAACTAATCTAGGGAAAAAAGAGAAGGCACAAATATTTAATATCAGAAATTAAAAAGGGAATATTTTTACAATTATTGTAGACCTTTAAAAGAGAAATAAAAATATTATTACAAATTTAAAATTTTAGACAATAGAGAAATATCACTGCCTACCACTGACTCAAGGAGAAACTGCCAACTTGAGTAATACTAGAAAATCAAAGAAATTGCATCAGCAGTCAAAGCATTTTTTTTTCATGTGAAGAACTGGCTTAGGTGATTTTATTGTCAAATTCTGCTGAAATTCAAAGAAGAAAAACTTGAAACTACAAACTCTTCCAGAAAAATGAAGGAGAAGGTGCACTCTCCATCTTCCTTTATAAGGCTGGCATAACCTGGATACGAAAAACAGATCAGGAAAGGAGATTTTCAGGTCAGCCTCATTCATGACTCATAGACATAACACTCCCACACAAAGAATCAGCTCTCAAAATTAGTCCAACAATATACAGAAAGGTTAATGCATCATGGGCAAGTTAGGCTACACCAGGACTGCAGACCTCATTTAACTTTAGATCAATTAATGTGGATTGCTCTACACACAGATTTAAGAGAAAATCATAAAATCATTTCAATAAACATAAAAGCATTTGATAAATGTCAATATCCATTCATGATAACGAAAATAACTTGGCAGACCAAGATGAAAATTTCATTATGCTAACTAATACTACCTGTAAAACCTATAGAAGCCATTTAATCAATCCCTCATCTAGTCCAAAGTCCCCATCTTTCCCACTAGGACCCAAGGCAGCCCTTCTCTCCAGGCTGCTCTTCAGTCAGTGATGCCGGGACTCTCCTGCCAGCCCTCTTCTCTGAGTGGGATCCTTTCAGAGAAGTCTGTAGACACCAGAGGGGGAAATACAAGGAGCAGATCCAAGAGAAAAGAAGTGCTGGAGCAGAGGTGGGGAGAGTTTGCAGCTCTGGGGACTCTTTCCCAGTTTCCTAATCCCAGTGTCCTGGACCCAATGGTTGGCTCTGATGAGTTCCTATGGCTGGGGCCCAAGGGTTATCTTGTTGATGGTAGGTCATGAGGGTACAGAGGCCATGTTCATTCTTTCCTCAGTAGGGCACTCTTGCAAATTACTGTTAGGTAGTGAGTTCTGGTGTGGTCAGTTCTAGTTGAGGGGAGTCCTTGTGATGGTCTCTCACTGAGCTAGGCAGTGAATACCCTTCAGAATCTTCTCTGTGTTATGGGCAATCAGAATCAGAAGTTTCTGAGGGCAGTGTGGGCTCAAGGGTGCTGCTCATTTTTGAAGAAAAACAGATTCTTGGTATTCCGGGATATCATGCCCTGTGGCTCACCCCTTCCTGATCCTCTCTCTAGGAAGGGCTTGTGTCTTAGTCCTCATCACCCAGGGCCAGGCTCTCTAAGTCCCCCTCTGCCTTAATGATAAGGCCCTCTTCCCAAGACTAAACCATCTGCAAGTGTGTGTGCTCTCTCATCCTTTGGCTCATTTTCTCTTCTTTCCACTCCCACATTCTCTTTCTTTATCCTTCTCCTCTCACACTCCTCCTCCTCCTCTCTCTCCTTCCTCCCTCCTTTCCTCCCTCCCTTCCTTCCTTCCTTCCTTCCTTCCTTCCTTCCTTCCTTCCTTCCTCAGCTGATGCCCCTTCTATACTCTGTTGCTTCTCCATGTTGGGTTTGTGTGCAGCTGCACACTATAAGGCCTGGAACTTGGTTTCCTGAATGGCAGTTCAGGGAGAGTCTTTATTAAGTCAACCAGCTCCAGCCTCATCCCACTGACAGTGCTTCCATGACTAAAACTCAGTCAATCCCAAGCAGCCTCACTTCTGGTGCCTGCTAATCTCTGTATTTCACATTTCCAAATCCTAGAAAAGGTAAGCTCTAGCTTGGTTCATAGGCATTGTTCTTTACAAGCACAACTCTCCCTTGCACAGAAAGCAGTCAATTTGACTTTTTGTTTCAGACATTGAATGCTATCTCTTCTTGTGATACTTCTTGTGATTCTTCTGAAGTCCCAGTGCTGAGCAACCAAGCTTGCTGAGAAACACTGTGTCTCAGCAGCTTCTTAGAAGTAACGGCCAGCTGTGGTAACAGGACATACCATGTCACAATGTGTCTTACCTTGGCTCAATTCTTTTTTCCTCACTGTCACTGCTCCAGGTTTACATCTCCTAAATGAATTGTTACCACCTCAACTGCCTAAGCCTCTGCTTTCTATAGGAGCTCGGCTAGGACAGAGTGGGAAAGTGCAATTTTGGGCATTTCTTCCTATGTCTCAGGTAAAGTTAAAGCTCAGAGGAAGCCCTTTCATAAATTACAAACAAGATAAATCCCCTGGATATCCTTCCATTAAAACATTTCTCCTTACAGTATCCTCTCCTGGTATCTCACTCCTGTTGAAGCAAGATATATCTCACTCTGTTGAAGTAAGGTTTGTAATGGAGGACCTTTTCTTGTTGCCTCTTATAATGAGTTTCTGGGGGACTGAGCAGGAACTTCTTGTATTGGTAGAGTGAAGCCAGCATGATAGCCTTAGACAATTTGGAGATTGTCAGCCCTACTGAGGTGGGGAATCATGTCCTGTGTCTTCGGCAGACAAAGCAGCTCCCCAGGAAAATGAGATGCCTGATATGGAAAATGCTTCAATAACAAAAAGAGAGTTGGAACTCAGTCCTCCAGAGTCACCACTCAGTCCTCCAGAGTCACCAGAAGAAACTGCCTGCCGCCAGGAAGTTGTCTTTTCTTTCACCCTTCCATATGCTTCATCCTTCCTGTTTTACAGACAGTGACAACAATAGCCAAAGAATAACTGAATGGGCACTCCAGTGTGCTCAATGATGGCCTTGAAAATGATGTACAGGTGGAGCTTCTCTGTTGTAAGGGAATGATGGGGTGGTGGGAAATGAGGCAGAGTAGAAAAGCCGTGATATCAAGGAAAGGTGTGAGAAATGAAATGATGGTTTGTAAGTTATTTAATCTAAAGATGCTGAAGGATGAGTAATACAAAAGAGAAATTTTCTAGAACCTTCTTAGTATCTCCAGGGAATCAGGCTTGGAATGACCTTTTAGAAATAATTCAATGTCTCCAAGAATACTTTTGCATTTTTCTCAGTCATGCAACAAAAATGTCATCTCTCATGTTTTCTGTTTCTCTATAGATTATTTGATTTCATCCCCTTTGCCTTTTTGAGTTACTATTAACCTTTGTGATGTTCGGCCCTACATGTGCATGTCTCTCTACCTTTTACCATTAGGTTTTCTATTAAGGAACATGGCATTCTAAAATTGTGTATTCTCAACCTTACTTTTTTATATGAAAATTGATTTTTATTTTTAGGAATTCCACCAAATACACATTTTTCTATGTGACATCTACCTGACTTTTTCTTCATTATATAAAACAACTGTCTACCACATTCCTGATGTTTCATATCATTGTCATCTTGCTTCCGAACAGAACTCTGGCCAGACTGAAGGGAGGAGGGCACAGATGATGTTCACAGGGAAACCTGTAACTGGCAGATGATGGGAGCAGAGTGGGTGGGGTGCATGCATGAAAATCACCTGTACTGTGGCTTCTAGAAGGACAGTAAACATTCCACAGGGCCCGAATCAGTCATAATAATAAGCATCGACACCCCTCTTGGTTTCTTGGTTTAATAAGACATAAAATGATTCCTTGAAAATGTGTCATAGAAAAAATGCAAAATACTAGGGGATGAGTTGAGGCTGAGAATTCATTGTTATTAGTCAATAACCACAAACTTGCAATTAACTGCTCTAACCATAAATCACCCTTCTAGGGTTTACTCTGTTGAAAGAACCGTTGACTCTTTACAGTCATTGTAGCCACAGCTGGGACCTCAGACACAGAAGATCACATGGGCTTTAGATCACAGACTCTGATGCTATTTCGTGTGAATTTTGAAACTTTCCATTGTATGAGCTGATATGGGGGAAGCCAAATTGCAGCAACATTGGAGAATCAGTCTCTAGGGAAGGGCTTTTTTTTTTAATCACACAGATGGAGATAGAATGTACAACTCTGGGCAATTCTTTCATTCAGAAAGAATATATTAATTTCTTAGTGAGTGGTACTTCAAAAAAAATCAAACGGTGATCACTAACAAATCTCTTGAGGAACAGTGCATTTGTATATATAATTATAAATGGTGGAAAGTTCTCTAAAGGAAAAACATTATAAGAGGATATAGCAGTTTAATTTGACCTTTTAATAGGGGTCAGAAAAGACCTTCCCAAGCAATTAATATTTGCCAATCATACAAACAGTTTAAAATGAAATGCTCTCTGATCTATTCACGTAATTATCTTGAGGTTCACACATCAGATTTTCTGGAGTGCCCAAGTATTTTAAGAAATAATGAGGAATTATGCCAAAATTAACTTCTGTTTTCCATCAAATATATGAATTCAAAGGCAATAGGCAGAAGTTGATGAAATTGGAGTCTTTGAAAATTTAAATCTGTTCACCCAAAGGCATCATTAAGTGCAAAAGAAATTTTGCATTGGGAGACAATGTATTTAATGATCTACCTCATGTAAATTGGCATCTATTGGAATATATAAAACAGAATTAAAATAAATCCTTAAGGGAAACAATCAACTCCAATGTAAATGAGCAGGGGCTATGATAGACATTTCCTGGAAGAATAAACTCAAATGGGTAATACGTATTTGAAAAAATGAACCTCACCAATAGGGACATGGTAGTAAAAACAGCTGTACTTTACCATTACATACCTATTATACCAACAAAAATTATTACATTTTATAATACCAAACTGACAATTGGGGCATTAATTTGATAATAATTTTGTAAAGTCATTGAATGGTATCAGAGACTTTAAAGATACATGCTGGAGAGATGCTTGCATATGTAACATGTTAGAGAATGCTATTTGCAATAATTTTATTAGCAAAATGGAAACAAAATAAATGTCCTAAGAATGGGTAAATAGTTATTTTCATGCATGGATACATTATGGATCAGTTAAAATGAATGAACTATATTTTTATGTGTGGAAAGGGATAAATCTAATAAATATATTAGGGATTTGTTTCTCCCAGGCTTGCAAACAGGATGACTAAAAGTTGGGGGCAGGAGGAAGATTTTTACGTTTTAATGCTTTGGAAACTTTCACAATATGGAACATATTTCTTTTTAAAGTGCAATAAATATTGGTGAAAATGATGTTTCCAAGGGCTATTATAGGATAAACCATTTTTAGAAAGTTGAAAAACAGAAAAACTGGGTCACTTTTTCACCCTTCCTTGTTTCATCAGCATCACACTTGGTTGAATCAGTTTAACTGTAAGTCCAATCTTCCCACGTGGCTTTGGAACCTAAGCTGGGAACCATAGTTCTTCATTTTCTTCCACCATTGGCTTCTGACAATAAGGACAGCAGAGGAAGAAAATTCAGCAATGAGCAGTCAGATGTTAGAAACTACAGGAGCAGGGAGAGGCGAGCACAGAGTTCCCTCTCCTTCCACCTCACACTGCAGACACCTGCCCTGCAGAGTTGCCCCTCCCCTGCACAGTCCTCCTGGACAGGTCAGCGCCTCTGGCTGGTCTTGATAGCTGCTCTTCCTCCTTCCAGGATTCTGTTTCATAGGGTCCCCAAGTGTACAGGAATTTGTACAGGGCATTTGGGGACTTTGTGGCATTTCTATTAGGGACTGAGTGTCATCATCTATTTCATGTCTTCTTCTCAGTCCTTTCCCTGGGCTTCTTCTCAGACATTTTTCCTCAAAGGACTCCATCTCTTTCCCTAGAAGTCTAAGGAATCATATGGTTTCCAAATTTTAGCTCCTAAAAAGTTCTTTACTGGGGCACAGATACTCCCCCAGTCACTAAGCATTTAAAGTAAGACAAGTCAGAGACATTTGAAATCCAACGTGTAGAAACAGAACTTACCGTTTTTGCCCTTGAATCTGATCACTTCTCCTTTTTCCTTCACTGAGAGAATAGTACTACCATCCACCCTGCTGCTCAGGCCTTTCCTTCCTCACTCCTCACATCAAATCCATCACTAATCCTGGCTCATCTTTTCTCCTATGGATGGCCAGAATGTTCCAGGCTGCCCCTTTCCACAGCTGCAATGTTGCAGGGTAGCCATTCAGCAAGTGTTGACTAGACTCTCCTTGTGAACTTCCTGGTCTCTGGTATCCTCAACCTTCTAGCTATCCTTCACAGAGGTACCAGATTGAGATTTTCATTTTAAAGTCTGAGTACATGTATCTCCTTTAAAATGTGATTTAATAACTTCAAAAAGCTATTTAATAACTTCCAGTTTCCTGTCAGATAAAAATGAAGCTGCTTAAAATGCCAAATGTGAGTGGGGGTGAGATGACTTCTGTGTGCCAAGTCTGACCCTATCACTAACTTTTCCACTTGGTATTATAACAATGAAGTTACTAGGAAAGGCTGTTTAGATTCTCCAAGTTGCAATTACGTAGGCTGTTTGGTGCACTTAGGATGCCTTGAGCCTGTTTTTCTCTCTTTGGTCAGGTCTCTACTCAAAAGCTACCATCTCTAGAAGTCTCCTTCTCTCTGCTTGATGGTTTAGGGACAGTTTTCTCTATACTCTTGTGTCATTGTTACATTTTCTTACACAACTTACCAGGCAGCATTAACAAAATTTGGTAGCAGATGGTACATCTCCTTTAGACTGCAGACACTTGCAGGCAGGAAGTGTGTGGTTTAACCTTTGCTCCTGAGCCCCAAGCCCATGCTCCAGATAGTACAAGCTTAGTCTGTTTGGGGGTCTTTGCCTCCAAGGCTAAGAATTTATGAGGCTTCCAGGAAATAGAGTGTTTTAGAGCCATCTCACTGCAAACCCCACCCAAACTGGGAGCAGTAGGGTACTCACGTGCAGCCCTAAGGGGAACGCCCTAGTCCCCTAGTCCGACAAAGAGGGCAGGAAGACACTTCTATACCAGATCAGTCAGGGCACAGGCAGTGGACAGAACCCAAGCAGGTGACAACTCTGAACTGAGAGATGGGCTGATCTGTCTGTTTGCAGAGAGATCAGAAACCCATGGTGGAGGTACTAACTAGTGAAGAAAAAAAACTATATAAACTTTATTCCATATTTTGACATTTTATTAATTCCTCAAATTAATCACAATCCATAAAAATGTTTATACTTAGAAGAATAAAAAGCAAAATAATAAGTGATAACTATTTAACATGGCCAACACGGTAGACCATGATACACAGTAGAAAAGGCATTCGTTCCCCAAGACCATTTACTTTCTTTGATCAGAAAACAATCACAATATACTGACTGAGTTAGGACAAGGCACTTTGCTGAAATCTGTTGTCAACTTTGTCCTAATAAAAACAATAAAAACAAATCAACTCATGTCTACAATGTGAATGACCACTCACTCAGGTGTCTAGGTCCTGGTGTCTCTTAGTTTGGCTCTCTAGTGAGGGAGAGTGGACTTCATGGGTCCCTCCAGCTGAGGACCAGATCTAAGCTTTTTGCTCACATGACAGGGTCTCAGATCACTAGCTCAGCCTCATACCTCATTAAGTCCTTCTCCTCTGCCTCCCACTAACCTAGGCTGAACCCGTCTTCAAATTTCTTCGAGGATCCCATGGAGAAGAAAATATTTCCTTTCTTATAGGGACCATTGAGTTTCCTGACCTGTCCCTGATGCCTCATGATCTCCAGGATCTGGCCTCTCAGACCTCCCAGGTCATGGCATGAGCACTCAGGGCCTCCTGCTCAGAGCCTGCTCTGGTTCTGCCAAGGCCTCTCTGCCCTAAATGGGCTGGTGTCCATGTATCCTGAGTGTATGATTCTTGAGCTGCTTTTGAAACTGATCAGAGAAGTTCTAATATTTGGGGAGTCAGGTATCCCAAACTCACCTCTTTACATGGCCCCAAAGAGCCCCCTCCCCATTTCTCTCCCTTGTTCCCTCTGAAAGCTCTTTTTTGTCATTATCACTCCTGCAATAATGGTTTATGGCATTTGTGGTAGGTAGAATCAGTGATCCTATAATCCCCTTCTCTTTGAGTGTGGTTGAAACCTGTGAATATGATGAGATGTCCCTTCCATGGTTATGTCACATTATATGGCAAAAGGGAGGTTGTCCTGGTGGGTAGAAGCTCTAGGATCCTTCGAAAGCAGAAACATTTTTTTCCAGTTGATTGCAGAAAAAAAAAATATCATAGAGGTTCCAGGTTTGAGAAGAACTCAAGGTACTCTTTTTGGTAAAGACCAGGGCACCATGTAACAAGGACAGAGGGCAGCCTCCAGAAGCTGAGGACTGCCCCCTACTAGTGGCAGCAAGAAAACAGGCCCTAGTCCTATACCTCAAGGAACTGAATCCTGTCGATGAATTGACTGAGCTTGGAAGTGACGCTTCCCCAGAGCTCCTGAGGAGAGCCTGGCTGACACTTTGATTCTGGCCCTTGAGCCCAACTGAGCCTACCCAGGCCCCTCACTTATGAACTATGAAACATTAGGTGTCATTTTAAGCTGCTAAGTTTCTGGTAATTTGTTACCCAGCAAAAGAAAATGAATACAGCATTAATTGGAAATAATCTACCTGACAGAAACTTGCAGGTACAGCAAGACAGAGAAAGAGGAGCAGCAGCAACAACAACAACAACAACAACAACAATAACAACAAACAAACAAACAAACCCAAAACCATAACCACCTCACCTGGAATGTGATCTTGAAGAAATAATTAAAAAAAAAATCCTACCTGTAATGTGATCAGTTTTGCTCCTGTGTTACTTACTCTGCTTCACTGGAAGTTTCCCTTTTTCATTCCCCCTTCTCCATTTCCTCTCATCCTGAATTTCCTCTTGCACCTACATTGGAATTTGGTGTGGGATTGTGTGTGGGAGTCTGTGCAGAAGAGCTACGTTTGGTTGATCTGGAGCATCACCTTCTGAAGCAAATGGGATCTCCCTCCTCTTTAAGGTCCAACCCAGCTTTCCCTTGCCAGAGATGCCAGGAGCGGGTCAGCAACCCAGTGAGCTGCTGTGTGCTCCCTGCAGTAGGAATGGGAGAGGGAACTGGCATTATTTACTGAGTACCTGTTCTGTATTAGCTATAATTTTTTTTTTTTTTGGCAGTGCTGGTGATTGAACCCAGGGCCTTGTGCTTGTAAAGCAAGCACTCTACCAATTGAGCTATATCCTCAGCCCTAGCAGTTTTTAATTTTAGCTATGATTTTGAGCGCTTTATATCAATTCATTTAATCCTATAAGGGTCCCAGGAGGTTGTACTCTTTTGTCACTATTTTACAGTGGAGGAATGAAGCACAGCTTTGCCTGGGTGGATCCAGGATTCACACCCAGGCAGTCTGACTGCAGTGTGTGGACTTCACCATCATACGGCATCCTTACCCTAGTTGAAGTTCTTTTAGGGAAAACTTAATATATCCCACATATCCTGCTGAATTCTAATCCACCTAAACATTTACTGCACTATCACATGGTGACTATTCCCTGGTGTCCTTAAAGCTCCCCTGACAGACAGGACAAAGTCAGATCTCCTGCACTTCTTGGGGGAGGTGTGGGAAAGGAGTCATCTTAAGTGTTTTTTTTTTTTTTTTTTTCCATCGGTATAATTCTCCAGCCTCTTTTGGAGTTAAAATGAGAGGGGAAAGACTTAGAGAAAAGGCTTTATAGCTCACCCTGACCCCAGTGTTGACCAGGCTGGGTCAGGAAAGAGAAGCATCAAGTCAGGAAATGAAGAAGAAAGTGCTGAGGTGGTAGGATCTGAGGGTCATGATGGCTTGGGACTTCATGGCCCTGCTTGGCCCTGCTACCCGAGTTTCTAGAGGATTATGTTCACCCTCAGTCAATGAGCTCACAGTCATTTTTGCCCAGGCAAGTACTACACAGAGATTTCAACCCCATCTCCCAAACCTTCCTTGTGGTCCCAGAACGGGTTTCCCCTCACTGGCTTGGAGACACCGGAAGACCATAGATGTTTAGAAAACTCCAGTTAAGATGAAAAATGATAGTCTTGTGGTTTTCTCCACTAACTCGTCAGCTGCTACCACCTGAGGACTTGGTGGGGTGGGGTGGGGTGGGGAGATTTCTTCCTGTGCACTACCACAGGTCTGGCTGCACAAGACTCCCCCATGGTAACTGAACAACCACATCAAAATGTCTTTTACAGCCCCAAGTCCTGCTCAGTTCCTTTATATTTAGTTGCAAATCTGAAGCACACAATTTCATTACAGAATCCTTGTGTGACTGCCTTACAACATAGGTTTATTAATGTCCCTTCAAACAACTCTAAAGATTTCTTGTTTATGGAAAAGACTGTAAGGTTTAGTATTCTTACTTTTAAATGGGGATGTTATTTCTGTCTGACATTACTGCTCAGTATCCATCTTCCCCTTTTCCTTATTAAAGGGATCGTCTTAGAGTGGAAATATGCCAACTAAATATACTCACCCTCCCAGAGTCCTGTGCATGTGTGGATTTACACATGACACAATTCTATCCAATGAATTGTGCATTTCCAGGAGAGATTTTTTATTTGTTCTAATTAGTTATACATGACAGTAGAATGCATTTTGACTCATCAGACACCAGTGGAGTATAACTTCTCATTCTTCTGGTTGTACATGATGTAGAATTGCACTGGTCATGTAATCATATAAAGCATCTTCTCTTTAGACCTTTGTCCTCTGTTCTCTCCTTGGAAATTGAATATTGTGCCTGGAGAAAGAGGAGCCTCATAGCCATGAGAGGCCAAACTGAAGCCTCCTCCCTCTCTTCCTTTTCTCCTCTTACTAGTTATTCTTTCTTTTCCTCTCTACCACAATGTCTTGCTTGCAATACATAGTTTCTGCCCATGAAATAGGTACTAATGTTCTTATGAAGCACTCTATTGGCTTCACCTTCTCATCAGGCTCTTCAGAGGATGCTGCTTTCTCTACAGAAGTTTTTGTAACATCTCATTCCCTTAGAGATCCCAGCTCTGGGAACTTCATACATTTGGAGGTGAGAAGGGCAAGCTCATTACAGAGACCATAGGACCCCAACATTGACCCTCCTTCTTACTAAGGAGAGAACTGTGAATGACAAATGCTCTTCGCTTAAAACAAAAAATTTACAGAGAAGCAGAAGAGAGAGAAAGGGAAAGCAGATTAAAGAAATAAATGGAACAAAACAAAACAAAGAAAAGGAAATCAAGATGAAAATCTGCCAGAAGCATTAAAAATAACAGAGGTGGAAGTTTGTGAGTGGCTTCTGGGGCCCCACCCAGAAATGCAAAGGCAAGTCCCAGGCAGAAGAAAACTGGATCACTTTGTCAGCTTATGGGAAGTACACAATTGACCTCAGAGATGCCTTCAAACATTACAGAGCCACAGTAGAGGATCATGAACTACCTGAAGCTTGCAAGGACATTTAGATGAGGCAAGTTAATAGAAGGCTCTTCAAAAGCTCTGGGGCTTCCCATACTGACGTACTGCTCACTAGAGGCATGTTCACTGCTCAGCCAGCAGGCTGTGGGCAAGTCTTTGGAACACAACAGAAGCTAAACCACATTACAGTAGAGTTTTTTTCCCCAGAAAGTAGTGTGATACAAGCAGAGCAACAGAACTGGATATGTTGACAAAAGCCATCATATAGTCTTAACTTTGTCCATTTAAAGGTGAAAAAAAAAATGATCAAGTGGGCTGATAATAAAAGGAAAAAGAAAACCTTGGAAAAGATAAGTATACAAAAATCATATCAAATCAGTTCAATGTTTTGTCATAGAGGTTATATAATAGCAAGCTTCAGAAACAATGACTGCTAAGTTCTTTGTGTTTTCAAGTTCTGAACACTGTTATATTGTCAGCAGGATATGAATATTGACCATCAAGACTTGTTAAATATAGAAACTGAAATAGTTTTTCTTCCCCCTTTCTCCTGACCTATAAAGATAAGAAGGAATTATTTCTTTCCACCACTCTTTATTAGGGTCTGAAAAACTAAGCTAAGGTTCTGAACCTGGTAACTTGAGAAAGTCTATGAGGAATGGGAGAAGGAAGTGTAGGGTTTGGAGGGTGGGGAGGAATGTGACCCAAAGAATTAGGAGGTGGGAATGGACTTTCCTCAGCCTCGAAAAAGATTTTCCTTACTTGGATATGGGGGGAAGGCTATGAATCCTGAGACCTCTGAGGCTCTCATACTCCTTGGAGGCAAAGACAGATGAGGTAATTAGATTTCACGGGCATGGAAGAAAAAACAGGGCACCAGGATTGGGGGTCTTAGTCCTCATTGAGATTCCTATTGTCCTAATGAACATGAAGTCTGTAGAGAGCCAGAGGATGGGAGGAGACCCTGCACAGACAGAGCAGATATCTTATCAATAAGCCACCAGGACTGATGTCATATGACCAGGGAGAGATGGTATCAGCCCCTCTGCCTTGATATTAAGACTTTGACACTATGACTTTGCACTAGAGTGAAGAAGGTCTCAAGAATGGCTAACCAAACTGGTTGCAGGTGTGCATATCTGTAATCCCAGGATTGCAAGTTTGAGAAAAAAAAAAAAGACTATGAATGTAGCTTAGTTGTAAAGCACTGCTAGGTTCAATCCCTAGCACTCCCCAACAAAAAGAGGCTAATCAAGGTTAAATTACACACCAGTTCAAATGCATGGCATGCTGGAGTAAAAATTGCATCAGTTTATAGAAAATAAGAGATGTACTATATTTCAAATTCTAGAGTTCTAAAACTTTATATATGCATGCCAATAATTTTGAGTGCATAGCTATGCTTTATATAAATGTAATGCTTATTAGTGAAAAAATCACAGGACAATCTAATAGAATCTGTAAACTAATAAGAAAGTTCAAGCAAGATGCTGGGTACAAAGTGAATGTAAGAAAAATTAGTTGGGTTCTAGATACCTAAAACAAACAATTATGAAATATAACTTTAAAAAGGATTATACTTACAATAGGAACAAAGTCTCCAAAGTGTCTAGGAATAAATAAGTAATAGGCATGTGAGGGTTTTATGGAGAAAGTTGTTTAGCAAAAAGAAACAAAAAAAAATAGTGAAACAAACTCTGACTTTGGAAGAGAATACCAAGATTTCTAAAGATGTCAATTCTCCTCAAATTATCAAATGTGATAAAATTTTCATCAAAAGTCCAATAAAGTTTTTCAAGGAACTTTAGATTTTTAAAAATTTAAATTGAAAACCACAATATCTAGAATAACCAAGAAGAAATTGGAGAAGTATTTAAATGGGGCATATTTTGGGAAATATCAATATTTAGTTATTAAGACTGCAATATTTATATGGGAATTTAAAAAAACTGGTGAAAGAGAATATAGAAAATTCAGAAATCAATTCCTCATCTACAGATTGAATAGATGAAAAGCATGAGAAATAAGTGGAAAAAGATGGAATAACCAATCAAAGGGTGGATGATTGGTTATTCATGTGGGGAAAATTAAGTTTTACCCTTGTTTCATACCATCACCAAATAGAAATTAAAAACATTTAGGGACCTGAATGTAAGAAACTAATTTTTAACAAGTTTAAAAGAAAATATAGAATATCTTTAGTTTCTAATTATCTTCTGTATTTCAGTTGTGCCCATTGTGAAAGACCTCTACAATGAAAACTACAGAACACTAAAGAAAGAAATTAAAGAAGACTTTAGAAGATGGAAAGGCCTCCCATGCTCCTGGATAGGCAGAATTAATATTGGCCATACTACCAAAAGGTCATACTACCAAAAGTGTTATACAAATTAATGCAATTCATAATAAAATCCCAATGACATTCTTCATAGAACTAGACAAAGCAATCATGAAATTCATTTGGAAAAATGAAAAAACTCAGAGTAGCCAAAGCAATCCTTAGCAAGAAAAGTGAAGCAGGAGGCATCACAATAGCAGACCTCAAACTATACTACAGAGTTATAGTCATAAAAATGGCATGGTGTTGGCATGGTACAGGATAGAAGACACAGGGACAAACCCACATAAATGCAGGTATCTCATACTAGACAAAGGTGCCAAAAACATTCACTGAAGAAAAGATAGCCTATTCAACAAATGGTGCTGGGATAAATAGAAAGTCACATGTAACAAAATGAAATTAAACTTTTTTCTCTCACCCTGTATGAAACTCAACTCAAAGTGGATCAAAGACTTAGGCACTAGAACAGAGACCCTGTGCCTACTAGAAGAAAAAGTAGGCCCAAATCCTCATTATGTAGGCCTAGGATCTGACTTCCTTAACAAGACCCCTAAAACTCAAGAAGTTAAATCAAGAATCAATAAATGGGATGGATTAAAACTAAAAAGCTTCTTCTCAGCAAAAGAAACAATAATGTGAAAAAAGAGCCTACAGATTGGGAGAAAAGTTTTACTACATGCACCTCAGATACAGGATTAATCTCCAGGATATATAAGGATCTCAAAAAACTTAACACCAAGCTGGGCGTGGTGGCGCATGCCTGTAATTCCAGCACTCGGGAGGCTGAGGCAGGAGAATCCGCGAGTTCAAAGCCAGCCTCAGGAACTTAGCGAGGCCCTAAGCAACTCAGTGAGACTCTGTCTCTAAATAAATACAAAATAGGGCTGAGGATGTG
>JAJEJO010003099.1:0-17702 GCA_020662805.1 Glaucomys volans | reverse complement strand
CCAAAAAAAAAAAAAAAACAAAAAACCAAATAACCCAGTCAATAAATGGGCAAAGGAACTGAATGGGCACTTCACAGAAGAAGATATACAATTGATCAACAAATACATGAAAAAGTCTTCAACATCTCTAGCAATTAGAGAAATGCTAATCAAAACTACTCTAAGTTTTCATCTCACTTCAATTGGATTGGCAATTATCAAGAATACAAACAATAATAAATGTGTATGAGGATGTGGGGAAAAAGGTACACTCATACATTGCTGGTGAGACCACAAATTGTTGCAACTGCTATGGAAAGCAGTATGGAGATTCCTCAGAGAACTTGGAATGGAACCACCATTTGATCCAGCTATCCCATTTCTTAGTTTATACTCAAAGGACTTAAAACCAGCATACTACAGTGATACAGCCACATTAATGTTTATAGCAGCTCAATTCACAATAGCTAAACTATGGAACCATCGTAGATGCCCTTCAATAGATGAATGGATAAAGAAAATATGATATATAAGTATCATATATATATGATAGAATATTACTCAGCTATAAAGAATGAAATTATGTCATTTGCAGGTAAATGGATGGAGCTGGAGAATATCATTCTAAGTGAAATAAGCCAAACCCCAAAAACCAAAAATAAATGTTTTCACTGATATGCAGATGCTAATTCACAAGGGGCGGGGGCTAGGGAAGGATAGTTACTCTAGATTAGGTAGAGGGTAGTTAAGAGAGGGGAAGGGGTGTGGAGTAGGAAGGATAGTAGAATGAAACAGACATTATTACCTCATGTACATATATATAATTGTATGACTGATGTGATCCTACAACATGTATAATCAGAAAAATAAGAAATTATGCTCCATTTATGTATGATTTATCAAAATGCATAAATGCATTCTACTGTCATGTGTAACTAATTAGAACAAATAAAAATAATTAAAAAGAAGAATGGAATTATGTTCTTTGCTGGTAAGTGGATGGGACTAGAGAACATCAAGCTAAGTGAAATAAACCAGACTCAGAAAGTCAAGGGTTGAATGCTTTTTATGATATGTAGAAGCAAAGAGAAAAAAGAAATTAAAAAAGACAATATCATGAAAATAGAAGGGAGATTAATGGAGTAGAAGAGGGAGACCAAGAGAGGGAAGAGTGGGGCAGGGAAAGAACTGGGGAATGAAGTTGGCCAAATTATACTAGGTGCATGTGTGACTACAACACAGCGCATTCCAATTTTATGTATAACTATAAGGCATTAATTTAAAAGATAAATAGAAGGCAGACCAATAGAGAGGAAGGAGACTGGGGGAGGAAAGAGAGGGAAAGAAGTAGTACTGGGGATTGAAATGGAGAAAACTGTCATGTGCAGTTGTGAGCATGTCAAAATGAATCCCACTGTTATGTAATAACTATAATGCACTAAAAATGAAAAAGACAATTTAAATATTAATTGTGCTCCAACATTTTATGTCAAATATTAGAAAAGATTTGGAGAAGAGCATGACCTGGCTTTATTTCAGCCACAGCACCACTTCTCTTCTTGTGACACATCCTGTCAGATTGTCTGTCCCAGAAGCCCACACAAACCTCATGAATGAAATTCTAGGAAAGGCAAGGGAGGCCCCTTCTTCACACTTCGTCAGATGCAGAGAGATGAAAGCTGATGGGGAGGTGTCTGTGAGTGGTTTTTGGTAATATCCAAACCATAGGTGAGATATTTCCATTACGAGCTCCACTTTCATTAGAAACGATGAATGTGCCAGTGCAGTGATGAACACTTGTAAATCCAGCAACTCGGGAGGCTGTAGTAGGAGGATCACAAATTCGAGGCCAGTTTCAGAGACTTCGTGAGGCCCTAAGCAACTTAGCAAGACCCTGTCTCAAAATAAAATATAAAAAGATGTGGGATGTGGTACAGTGGTTAAGCACCCTGGGTTCAATCCCTGGTACCAGAGAGAAGAGAGAGAGAAAAAAAATGAATGTAAAGCTCACTCTGTTGAGAAGACTGCCAGGGTCAATGATAGGGTTTCTCCACTTGGGCCTATATTCCACTCCATTTATGCTAAGGAGCTTTGAGGAGAATCTGCATCCACAAGTGTACACCACACTTCCACCACCAGCATGATAAGCTCAGGTCTTCTGCTATGATTCCATTTTCTCTCCCCAGCTTCACATTGGTAAGCTTAATTGGCTTCTGTCACCTTCACTTAGATACCCCCATGGTGACATCAAATTCAAGGACACAAAGCTAAATTAATTATTTTCTGTCCTTTTCCAAACAGAATCTTCTGGAAAATCCCAGTATTCTCAGATTTCTTTTTTACAAACTATGCATAAATGGGTGTGATGACATGTACCTGTAATCCCAGCAACTAAGGAGGCTGAGGCAGTAGGATCACAAATTCAAGACCAGCCTCAACAACTTGAGCAAGACCCTGTCTCAAAATTAAAAAATAAAAATGGCTGGGGATGTGAGGGTATGACTCAGTGGTAAAGCATCCCTGGGTTCAAGTACAAACAAAACAAAACAAATCAAAACACAAAAAAAGAAAAAAAGAAAAAGAGAATCAAAACAAAGAAAAAAAGCCGTAAGTGACCCTGGAAGTCTCTTTTTAAATAAAAATTGAAGTAAAATTTATGTGTCATAAAAGTAGCCATTAATCATTTTAAAGTACATAATTGAGTGACATTTAGTACGTTCATGACATTTTGGAACCATCTCTTCTTTCTAGCTATAAGACATTTTCATCATACTGAAAGGATCACTCTGTACATGTGAAGCAATCTCTCCCCATTCCAAATCCCCCCTGTCCCACGGACACAAGCTCCTGGAAAACACAGTGGCTTTCTGTCTCTGTGTATTTATCCTCATCTTGATGTTTAATATAAATGGAACCATGCAACATTTAATTTTTGTATCTGGCTTCTTTAACACAGCAAAATGCTTTAAAGGTCCATTCACATTGCAGCACAAATCAGTACTTCCTTCCTTTATATGGCTGCATAATATTCAATTGCACAAACATACCATTTTGTTTGTCTTTTCACCAGTTGATAAATATCAGCCAGTTTGGGGCTATTATGTATACTGCTGCTATGAACATTTTATGTACAAATATGTTTGAATGACTATTTAAAATTCTTTGGATAATACACTAGCATATGGGTCATATGGAAATTCTGTTTAACTTGGTGAACAACTTTGAAACTGTCTTCTGAGGCAGCTACATCATTTTGCACAAAATACTGTGCATTTTACATTCTATAGCAATGTGCAAGGATTCTAATTTCTTTCACTTTTGCCAACACCTGATATTTCCTTTTTAAAAAATTTTTAGTAGGTGTGAAATGGCATTTCATTGTGGTTTTGATTTGAGTTTCCCTAATGACTAATGATGTTAAACATTTTTTCAGGTGCTTGTTGGCCATTTGCAAATCTTCTTTGGCGAAGAGTTTATTCAACTGCTTTCCTCATTTTTTCATCAAGTCCCTGACTTGGTGTGAAAACATGAATTGACTCTCAGGCTGTGAGCCTAGAGCATAGGACAGTCATTTAACTGAGTGCCAAGCAGTTGCAAGGGAAGGAACTTACTCTTCTGGAGTTGTTTTTTTTGTACTCTCCTTTTTTTCTTTTAAAAAAATTTTAGTGCATTATATTTGTACATAATTTGTTCATTTGGTATATTCATAAATGTATATAACATAGTTGCATGCAATTTGGTTATCTTTTGCTCTGTAATAATTTTATTTTTAAAATGAAAGTGCTTCATTTATGTGTAAAAAAAATACAAAAACTTTACAAAAACATTTCAAATAGTGTTTGCCTTCCTTGCACCATATGACTGATGATATGAAGTAGGTGTCTTTTCCTAGCCTTGGTGAATCGGGATACCTTCATCCCTCAGGGGAGTGGCGCCAGGACCCTGCTGGAAACCCAGATCCCCAGATGCTCAAGTTCCTAATATAAAATGGTACAGTATTTGTATATAATCTTCTCCCATCCTCCTGTGCCCTTTAAATAATCTCTAGATTGCTTATAATTCTTTTTTCTTGACCTTAACATTTATTTCCAAATATTTTAAAATACACTAAAAGAAAACATGCATACAAAAGAGGTCTATATGCATTAATTTATATTATTATAAACCTCAAGAAGGACTATAATACCACCATAATTTTAGGTAGTTTAAATTTTACATAGTTTACAAAAGCAAAAGTCAAAGATCTGATTGTATTATATAAAATTACTAAAGATGTCTTCTCATATTAATCCAATCCTTGTATTCCTCAAATTTTTGTAAGAATAATCCTGAAATACTATTTCTATTTTTTTGTACTTGCTGAGAGTTGCTTTGTGGCATAACATATGGTCTATTTTAGAGAAGGATCCATGTGCTGCTGAGAAGAAAGTTTGCTTGACAATGGATGAAATACTCTATATATGTCCATTAAGTCTAAATCATTGATTGTATTATTTAGTTCTAGTTTCTTTGTTTAGTTTTTGTTTGGAAGATCTATCCAGTGGTGAGAGAGGTGTGTTAAAGTCACCCAGTTTTATTGTGTTGTGATCTGTTTGAGTATCGAAATCTAGAAGGGTTTGTTTGATTGATGTACATAGACACTCCATTGTTTGGGGCATATATATTTATGATTGTTATGTCTTGTTGATGTATGATTCCCTTAAGCAGTATGAAATGTCCTTCTTTATCCCTTCTGTCTAACTTTGGTTTGATGAGTTTAGGCCATTAACATTCAGGGTTGTTATTGAGAAGATTTGTATTCCTGGTCATTTTGGTTTATTTTTGGTTTTTAACTTGACTTAGTTTCTCCCTTGATTGACCTTTTATTTAGTGTAGTTCCTCCCTTTGATGGTTCTCATTTTTTTTTTCATTTCCTCCTCATGGAATATTTTGCTGAGAATGTTCTGTAGTGCAGGCTTAGTAGTTGTGAATTCTTCTAACTTTTGTTTATCATGGAAGGTTTTTATCTCATCATTAAATCTGAAGCTTAATTTTACTGGATATAAGATTCTTGGTTGTCATCCATTATCTTTCAGAGCTTGGTATATATGTTGTTCCAAGACCTTCCAGCTTTGAGGTTCTGGGTTAAGCAATCAGTTGAAATCCAAATCGGTTTCCCCCTATATGTAATTTGATTTTTTTCTCTCACAGTCTTTAAAATTCTATCCTTATTCTGTATGTTAGTCATTCTCATTATAATGTGCGTTGGTGTGGGTTTGCTGTAATTTTGTACATTTGGAGTCCCATACGCTTCTTGTAGTTGGTCTTCCATTTCATTTTTTAGGGAAATTTTGATATTAGGTCATTGAAAAGATTACGCATTCCTTTGGTTTGTGTCTCCATGCCTTTGTCTATTCTGATAAATCTTAAATTTGGTCTTTTCATGTTATCCCATATTTCTTGGAAGTTTTGTTCATGGTTTCTTACCATCTTCTCTGTTTGAGTGACTTTATTTTCAAGAATATGTATTTTGTCTTCATTGTCTGAAGTTCTGTCTTCTAGGTGGTCTAGTCTGTTGGTGATACTTTCCATTGGATTTTTAATTTGTTTTATTGTTTCCTTAATTTTGAGGATTTCTTCTTGATTCCTTTTTATAATCTCTGCCTCTTTATTGAAGTGATCTTTCACTTCCTGTATTTTCTCTCTGATACCATCCTTTATTTCAAAGATCAGTCTAACCATATACTTTCTTTCTTTTTTTTTTTTTTTTAGAGTGGAAAATAAAGTTTTATTAAAGAAAAGTAAAAGCAGACTTCTCCCGAGTGGAAGAAGGGGACCCAAAGGCGGAATCCATGTGGCGAGTAAATCCTGTCCTTATAAGTTTTACTCTCTTGTTCCCTTCCCCCTCATTCTTCCTCTCTGTCTAGGCCCACTTTTGCATGTGAGTGGTAAAAGCAGAAAAGCAGATGGGCAGGGGAAGGGCTTAAGCGATAACAGGTAATGTCCCAGCAGGTGTTAATTAGCAATTCCTTGCCTACAGTTCTTGATAAGGACAGGTAGATCTGGTTATCAATGGGTTCTGGAAATCTTTGACATTCCATTCCCCAAGGCAGCCTCCAACTTCCAGATGTAGGTGTTTTTTTTTCATGTCCTTCATTTTCTCGATTTGACCCGATTTTTTATTTCTACACTGACTACCTAACCAGTTCTGGCTACATTCCCCCCTTTTGTTTAAGGAACTCAACTGCTTGCTGGAAGGAAAGGGGGCAACGACCGCTCTGGCTGCTTCGGAGCTGGAAGGGGGCGGAGTTGGGGGCAAGCAGTTTGGAGTTTCTTTTTCTGTTTAGAAATCGGGTCGATCGAGTGGTCCATGGTAAAAGTCTGGTTGAGAAGAAATAGGCTGGAGGGCCATCTGAGAAATGGGCGCTCTATAAGAGAAACAAGAAGTCATGAGTACCGGGATAAGATTAATGCAACAATAAATTCCACAGCATAGGAACATGTCAATGAATAGAAATCAATCTCTCACCAGATGGAAGAACTGAGAAGTTGTTCCTGTAATTAGGCCTAACAAATGCTGGAGTGGTCAAGGCCTTTATTTGGGAACTTTAATATTGGCATGGAAGCACAATTTTTAATTTTAATGTTATTTATGTCCCCAGAAAATATAGTTAAGCTACTTAATGTCATCTGATTTTTGTAAAACATCCTTCTATTGGTATAACCTGTGTTTAGTAGAGATCTCTATATTTCTGTTATTTAGGGCTAGACAATCATGCTAGTGAACACAGATTAAGCCTACCTGTGCAGCTTAGAAAGGTCTGTCTTAAACTGAGTGAAAATTTCTGACTTTGACAGTTCCTTTTTAAATGCCCAGGAATGATTATGTTTTGGTTTTAACTGTTTTGCTAGGTGTTTAAGATCAAGCTGGTCAAATTGACCTGTTTCTGTCTCTTAAGAGTCGGCTAAGTTCCCACAGGGGTCACTCATGGAGAGTAGCTTCTTAGTTCCTTTAGTGCCATAGACTAGGTAGGGTCAGTCTCCTTGATGAGGTGAGGTGGCTTCCCTTGGAAGCATTAGGGATTTTTCTCCCTTTTGCAATGACCCTCCTCTGTAGCAGATGCACTGATTGGCTTTCATCCTCTAGTGAGTCTCATCAATCTCCCTGATTGGAAGGTTGTGTGACCCAGAGTTGCAAAGCTCTTTTGAGAAGCTCTCCTTTTCCCTGGATTCAGGCTGACTCTGAGGGCAAGAGCCAAAACTGGTTTTCTTGGCCCTCCTGTGTTAATCTTGATCTCTAAGTTTGATCTTAAACATTCAGCAAGCCAGTTTCACCAATCACAAAGTAAGAGTACTGGGCTTTAACTCCAATGTCTATAACTTTGTAATTATTACTACCTTTTATCTAATTAGGGTTATATTATCTCATCTGCAATATAGGTGATGGCTTAGTATTTCAAATTTAGGTTTGTTCTTGAAGCAGTACCTTTTAAAGCATTAATCAGGCAGTTATAGAACTTACAAGGAAAATACAAAATATAATTAACAACAGTAAAAACATATTTAGCTTGGGTAATAGTCATCTTATATTCTGCCTGAGCTATATATTAAATTCCCTGTTTGATATCACAGTATCTTATAGCAAACAATCTTTTGACTATAACTTTAAACATGTTGATGTCTGGCTTATATTGGAGCTATTTTGACATGCAGCAGGGTGGGAGGCAGAGCCTTATCTCAGGTAAGGCAGGGATCTTTACAATCTTAGGTAAAGTGTCTTAGTTCTGAAGCTGATTTTTGCCTCCTCTTTGAACATCATTTTAGTTTCTAACTTTCCTTTTGTGTAACAAAGTGACCAAATGCTTTCATGTTTCACGATATTAACCTTTAAACAATCAGGCTCTCACTCTCACTAACTTTTAAATACATTTGCATTTAACTTTTGATCTCAGCATAAAAAGTAACAAATTTACATACACCCTATTGATAACAGGTCCTGTTACATAGAACATTAAATGATAAAAAAATAAGTCCCCAATAAAATTTGCTATTCCTATAAGTTTAAAATTACAGTACAGACAAGTTTAGTTTGAAGAACAGCAGCTTAATAAATTTTCTGCTCTAAAGACTTGTGTACCTGAAAGATTTAAACACATTAATATGCAAAGAAGAGTAATAGCACAATTATCTTGATGTTACCCAAATTTAGTTTTTTTTTTTCTTTAATAAAGAATTTAGACTCTGTAAATTAATGTTTAAAGAAACCCTTGTCAATTTAACATATAGATTACACACTTTGGTTTGTATCAGTCCATTAATATTTGACCTTAAGGGAAAACCTTAAACAGTTTTTAATTGATCATCTCATATACATATAACCAACTTAGTCATACACAAACTTGGTAAAAATTTGTCCTTCACTTACACACAGACTTTTTTGCACTTACTAGACTCTCATGTATTTCATCACAGAAAGACTTTCCTACCCAGAAACATTCTTTTTCCTTCTACTGAATATGTTTCCACACCTAGAACCTTCTATTTTCTCTTTCCTATCTGTTGGCTCCTTTTGTTTGTATTTTGAAACAACTCTTAGGAAATTTCTGAATTTAGATGAATTATTCCATTTTAATAAGATGAAATATTTTATTATTTATAGTTCTTTAATTGAATCACAGTTGAAACCTTTGGATTCTTTTGTATGTAGAATGGTACTTGTTATGATTTCATTTAGTAACCTTGTTTGTAGTGATGGACACAAAGCAATCTTAAACCTCTATTAAAAAGAGAACACCAATGATATTTTAATTATGTTACCCAATGGAATTCAAACATTAAGAGTACTCGATGTTTTTCAACAGCATTCTAACTTAGCAAATTAACCAGATGTCTCTAACAAGCACCTTTGATTAATCCTATATACATCACATCTAATTTACTTATTTTACTGTAAAAAACCAAGATATCAGACATGTATATTGAACAGTATCTGCCATCTCTTTTCTGTTGAAGAAAAATCCTAGAAATAATTGATTAATATTAATTAACATTTTTAGGCAACATTTTTAATCGTTTGACCACTTAAGACACTTGTGGGTTAAGAAATTTAAAAACATGTTACCTTTATTGGTTTATCCAATTTAAATTGAACCTTTTTATTCACGTGAATTAAAGTTGGATCCACTCTTGATTTTAATACTTTTGAGATCTCTTTATAAAGTCAATTTAATATGTACATAAATTTGACACACAGAAGACAAGACAACACCAACACACATACACAAAAAACTTTTAGCTTTTTGTACGTGAATTTCCATTGCAATGTTATAGATCAAAAATAACTCGAGTTGAAAATAACTGATCAAAAAGTATTAAGCTAGTTATGTAGGATTGAAATTGTGGAGCTCCAAAAACATAACATCTAAGAAAAACAAAACAAGAGTCCTAGGAGAAAAAAAATGATAATGGCCATTAATTATTTTAGTAAAGCACTGTAAAATTTACTTTTGCTGGAGTTCAAGTAAAAGACTCTTTTTGCTTTTTTTTTTTTCCTTCCTGTTTGAGACTGGTCTCCTACTGGGCCTTGACTTTTTCTATTTACATTTCAATGTAAGCCTTGACTTGAGATCTGGTTCCAGCAGAAACTTGTTGCCTAGGGCATTTTAACCATTTTTTTTCTTCTTCAAGACAGGTTTGAATGTTGAAGAAAATGATGAGATCTTGTTTTTCATTACTTTTGAGAATGAAGTTCCTATGCTAAACTTATTACTGATATGCCATTTGTTATTGACTTGGTTTGTCCACGGTTGCCTATCCAGTATTTGAGGGTGAAAATTTTTAGGATTATCTTCCTCTCAGTGACAAACAGGTTAAATCTTGCTCCATAGATAAGCTGAGGACAGGGGCTCGAAGTAAGGTCTCTTTTTAATATTTCTGGGGCAGAAATATTCGCCTATGGTGGTTATTTTCCTGTCCTCACTCGTGCCTTCCTTGAGACACTTGCAATCCTAAGTATTAAACCTGTTGATGGCATAATTAAGCTCTATTTTTTGAGATCTAATTTCTATTAGCTAAGAAGTTTAGGAGCTCTATAATGGGCCTTTGTTATTCCTCCTGGGTGGAGGCACATAAAGGATGTAATTTACATATTGTAAAACATTTACAGGTGTTTTATCTTTGAATTTTGTTAAGTCCTAGGGTCTGTCTGGAGCAGGGCTATTTTAAATCCTTGAGGCAACTCTGTCTAGGGTAGTTGAGATTTGTTGTCTGTTTCCTCAAAGGTAGATAGATATTACAATCGAGAGTCTGGAGGTAGGTAAAAAGCATCTTTTAAGTTTAACACAGTAAATCAAGCAGCAGCTGGAATTCAGCATAGCAAAGTACATGGATTAAGAACTACAGGGTGGAGAGAAATCACTGCTTCATTAGTTATGCTAAGGTTCTGGACTAGGTATTATTCCCATTTAACTTTTGAACGCCTAAAATGGGTGTACTGCATGAGCTGTTGCAAGGCATTAAGTTTCTGTTCTGAGGGTTTGAATGATCTTTAATGGCCCTTTTTGTTAAGTTCCTTTCTTTTCCTTTGATTTCCATTATAAAAATGGAAGATGCAAGCTGGAGAAGATCATTTAGGGATTGATCAGACCATGTGCCAATTTTGTAATCTCCTCTACATGGTTGTGGCTGACTGAATAATAAACTTATCTTTTAAAAGTAGGTTGCCCTCTATGAATTTAGGATTCAGGGTGGTAAGTTTTCTTATTGCTTTCCTGAGCCTCCATGAAAATAGCAGGACTTTCCTGAAAGCCTGATATTATAGTTTTCCAGGCATCCTACTCATTATCTGAATCCCAGTTAGAATGGTTTCTGGGAACTGCCTGTGCTCTAGATGGTTAAGTAACAGCATAATTCTTTCAGGTGAAGTCAAATACCTGGCATTAAGTTTTGAAACATCCTAATATATTTACTTAGATCCTCCAAAACCTCCATATCCTTTTGAAGTTGGGGGGGTCCCCTTGATGCTCCTCCCTTAGTAGGTGATTCCTTAAGCTTTCTCCTCTCTTGGGCATTGAGGCCAAGCCTGGTGACCTGTGAAAGGCATTTCTCTTGATTCTTTGTAAATTTTGAAGTATGCAGGCTAGTGGTGAACCTGGCAATACTGTTGAGAGTGAAGCTCCCCTCTAATGAAGAGAAAAAAATAGTCCTCAGGCGCCCGCGCCAGAGACCAATTCCAGGGACGTCTCCCTAAGCTTGAGCTTCCTTCCGGTCCAGAAAAACCGTCTCTCACTACCTGCTTTGCCAAAGTTATTTCTGGCTTCCTTTGGCAAAGTGCGTGGGTCTTAGGTCGCCCTATGCAAAGACCCTGGGAAAAAAGTCAGAATTAAGGGCGGCTGACTGACTTCTCCCTGCCACTATCACTTCCTAATTAAAGGAAATCTACAATTAAAGAAAAATTGCACATCGTCCTGCCTATTTTTTTTACCAAGGGAATCTCTGGAAGGTGAGGGGACACTTGCTGTTGTTGGCGTATAATGCTTTCTCCTCTGAAGGACTTAAGGGAGGGGTGGATTTAAAATACTTTCTCCTTGCAGCTTAGAACCCCTTGAGCACATTTAAGCACAGGAACAGTAATGGGGAGATGCTGGACGGACTAGTGATTGCTAACTATGCAAACAAAGGGAACCTGGGCATTTTCTTACTAATTATCCCAGGTCTTTCTTTTAATCTTACAACCTGAATTCCTAATGTTTGATCGGCAAGGGAAGAGGAACATCCAGGAGGGAGTGGATGTGGCGGGAGTGTGGTACAGCCCATACGGAGGCAAAGGTCATTGGCGCTTTCCCTCAGTGCCATTCCTCAACCGATCACCCTAGATACCCCTTAGGGCTGTCGGGAGGGGAGTCCGGAGAAGGAACCTTTGAGATTTCACCCGGGAGTAGCCCGGGCCAGAGAATCTCGCAGTTGCTCCAACCCCTTTTTCCTCCTCCACGCATCCGAGGTGGATCAGGACTTGGGACACTGTGTACTGGCGGCAATTGCTCTCCGGACCTGGATAGAAAAGTAGGAAACGGCTTCAGCAAAGTCCAACATGCCTACTCTGCATAGAGTAAGTGATTGGAACTTGCTTAGGCCGGGAAACCTCTCACCCGAGTCTTGAAGAATGGCGGCTGCACTAACTGCATTTAAGTAGCCGACGGGTGCCCATTTTTCCCTCCAGAAAGAAAGAGACAGATGTGGGGTGCGTGGTGTGTGAAGAGGCTTACCTCGGTGTATGTCTCGGTGGGACCTCCAAAATCTGATACCGTCGCATATCGGTGACGAGTCCTGCTTCCTCAGGTGTTGAAGAATAATGCCGTAGAAGCAAACCGAGGCAAGTGTAGAGTGGAAAATAAAGTTTTATTAAAGAAAAGTAAAAGCAGACTTCTCCCGAGTGGAAGAAGGGGACCCAAAGGCGGAATCCCAACCATATACTTTCTAAACTCCTTTTCTGACATTTCTTCTACTATGTTATGTATGGATTCTACTGTTGGAACACCTTGGTTTGTTTGAGGCTCTTTGTTCCCTTTTTTCCCCCATGTTGTCTGTGTGTCTTCTCATCTAGTGGTATGGATCTGAGACAGTACAGTTCCTACCCTGTAGTTTTATAGTGTCCCTGATGGTTTCCAGTACCTCACCTTTAAGGGGGTGACCAATATTAATAGCACCCAATGCAAACAATACACAACCTTAAACCAAACAGCTCCTATTAAGGCAACTACAGCTTTGTTACAATAAACAGAAATGATGCATTCAATTACTGTCTACAGCATAAACAGTAAGTTTGCTAAAAGGGTTTACAATTTCAAAGGATGAAGAATGAGGGAACAGAAGGAGTGTAAGATGAGATATTTACAAGGGAGAAAGGAGATAGAGGTAAAAATTTATAGTAAGAATGAGGGAGAAATTAATAAAGGTTGGCTATTAGTATGAGAGAAGTGAGAATGAGAATCTAGGGAGACAGTTAAGTGAGGAAAAAAAAAACCAGATTTTTTAAAAAGTAAAAATATAAGAATACACAACAAAACTGTAATATACTATTCAGACATCCCATTCTTCAAAAAATTGATACATAAAAATTATTTGGATGCAAATATAGTAGAGGTATGAGAGAGAGAGGGCAAAAAAAAAAAAAAAAAAAGGAAAGTCTCAGTGGAAAATTGAACAATTGCTTCTCTCGGCTTTCAAAATTTTTTTCAGCTTCCCTTCTCCATAGATAGGTGGGGTTTTTGAAGTTTGATGTTAGCTTCAGCTCAGTGGGTGCCGGATGGGTTGGGTGGGTGAGCTGATAGTAAGATGCTCTCACACCCTCTTCCAATCTTCCCATCCATTGTTGCTGGCCCCTTCTGTCCTGCACACTTCAGGACTCACTGAGCTGGAGAGAGCCCGGTTATCTTGTTTCTCCAACCTGTGCTCCCCCTGGGGAACTGCCCCTAGTCTCCGGCTTTCCACAGGCTTGCCAGACCCAGACTGGCCCACACTATAATCTGACGTATCTGGGCTTCAGTTTCCCCAGGCCCTGTCTTGCTGCAGTCCCAAGATCTCAATGCCCTTCCAACTTGCAGAGAGACCACCAGGGATGCACTCACATGAAGGAGGGATCCTGCAGAGGCAGCCAAGATGGCAGTCAGTACCACACCTACCAGAGCCCAATTTACAGCTCCCTTTAGAAACAATACTAAAGTTTAGAGTCATATATTTTTGGATACTAACCTTACTTCCAGTTTTATTTTATATTTTTCCCTGTATTTACTTTTTATTTCTAATTCTTCATTTTGAAATTTTATGTTATGTGGTACACAATTTTTATAATCTGCCTCAAGTTTGATTTTTTAAAAATTGAGAGTGTAAGTAAGTAAAAACTCTGTAACACTTATCTCTTGTAAACTTCTAAAAAACAAAACAAAATCTCATGTTTTCCTAAGCACACATGAAGTATATACTTATTTTGAAATATATACTTAATCTGAAATGTATATATACTTATTTTGGAAATGTAGAAATTTCTTAAAATAAGCAAACAAGAAAAATGAGTAAAATAGAAATCTTTTGTAAACTCAAGAGTAATCACTGTTAATATTTTGGCATGTATCTCTTCAGTCTTTATTGATCTATTATCTATTAAGCCAGACTGTTTAAAAATAGAATTATAAATTCTTTTTTATAACTTATTATTTTCATGTAACAAAATATCAGGATCATTTTCTTTCAAAATGAACTAGACTTCCATAGTTGTAAGTTTTTAAACTTCAACGTGCACTAAGTCCGCTGTAGAACCTGTTCAAATAAAGATGCCAGCCTTACTCCTGGAGCTTGGAATTCAGGAATTGGGAACCATGCTCAGAAATGGATGTTTTTAACAGCCCCTGAGTGACTCTAATGCAGGCCATCCTCGGGCTTGTTCAAAATCTCCTTCCTACATCAACAAGTGTAACAATTGCCTAATTTTTCACTGAGTGGATGTATCACTAGTTATCACTTATTTGGCATTGTTTAGATTATTTGCATTTTCACTATTTATTAAAACATATGATCTAAACCTTCTGAAACCTCCAATTCTGGTATCATCTACGACTGTATCTTGATCATACTCAGACATGTCCCACGTGAGTGCAATGGCACTTTATAAAGCTCCAGCTATGGTCAAAGGGAGGGGGAAGCATGGAGGCTGCAGAGGGCCCTGAAGGAGAAGGTTGAGAGGAACTGGGGTGTCCTGGGGAAAGGAAAGGAAAGCAGCTGGAGTCCACCTCCATGCTGTTAAAAGCTAGAGGCCCAAAGAGGTGACACCCCTGAGGACAGTCAGCAGGGTGTCTTCCTTCTGTAGAAACCAGGAGAGGGACTAAACACACCACTTTTGCTGAAAGAAGCTTCAACATGGATCAGTAGCCTTGTGTCAAACAAGGGAGATAGAAGGACAAGGACAGCATACTTTCTGCCCTGCATGGAAGAGCGAGAAGCCATGAAAACACACACACACACACACACACACACACACACACACACACAAAGAAAAACATAAAGAAAGCTCTCTTTTCACTAAGAATTTCTAAGAGATACCAAAGCGCAAATGGAGTAGCTTGGCTTCTGGAATGTCAGGTTTATTCTCAAGAAAAGGGAAGTCACACCAATCAGATGTGTGACACAGTGAGGTTGGCACTGAGAACTTAAAAGAAAGCAGCATCCTTTGGGGTCTCTGTGGCCTGCGACCAACACAGGACATGAGAGGAGACCATGGCTCTGTGGTGTCACCGCAGACAATGCTGAGGGGCTTTGGTGCAGCTTCACAGGCACATCAAGCTCCTTCTGTGTCTCTGAGAGCATCATTCCATGGCACAGTGGCAAGGTGACGGACTGAGGAACCAACCACAGCATTCCCTATGCTGACTCATTTACAAGAAGTTCCACCTATGACTGGAAACTAGGCACTTTTATGTACCTTTGTCTCAGGTTTCTAAGCACGGAAGACTGAGGACCATGCTAAATTCACCAAAGTGTTGAATCTATCCTTGAGGCTTTGAGGAGTCAGATGTCCAGTTCCCCTGGCATCATATGCAAGGACTTTGGCTTTTCAGCCATGAGCATCTTAAATGTCTACACATTGGTCATAAATGGTACTCGCTAACTTCTGAGGACATAAGTCAGCAGGAGTGCTGCAGACTTGCTTGTGAGTGCTTGTGGGGAATCTCCTGGGGCTTTAGGAATTATGTGGCAGAAGAAGCAGTCAGAGGACGAGAGTGCAGTGCCTGGAAGAGAGAACTTCTGCGTTAGGAAGGGAGACAGAAGGCAGGGCACAGGCCCTGACAGGCCTTGCTCATGCCTGTGTGAGGGTTGATCACAGCAGGGGGTGGGGACCCGACACCTATTGAGTCACTTATCAGAAGCCCCTCATAACTGACCAGAATTAGGAGCTCTTTCTTGGAAAGGTCAGCCTCTTTTCTCACTTTGAGGTAGATAAGAGTCTCATCTACTATCTCTCTTCCCTCTGCTCCCCACCCTAAGCACACTGAGACTGGATACCTGACCCTAAAGCAGAGTCAGCTCTAGTGAATCCCCCACATGCTGCTCCATGTCAAACCAGAGCAGGGCCAGTGGGTGGGTAGGTGGGAGAAGCACCTGGGATGGGTTGTCCCTGCAGTCTATGCACATGCCAAAGGAACCTCGGGAGTGACTGTGGTGGAAGGAGGGGGTATATGGTGAATAAAGCACCACCCCAAGCTCTAGGTGTCTGGGTTAGTCCCCCCCAAAACCTAAGAGAGCCCAGAACAGGATGTGGTGGCTTCCTGTTTGTCATTTCATACAACCCCACAAAGAGGAGCAAGGTTTTCAGCCAGATCAAGACCACCGCACCTGTCTACTTGAATTAATGAATTACTTTGGGGGAGAATTGCTATTTTGAAACATTGAGTATTCCTATCTATAGCATTTAGTAATATTTTAGATTAAAGTAAGAGAAACCTGACTTATAATAGTGCAAACAATAAGGTTTAAATACCCATGACAACCGTCTGGAGGAAAGAGGTCCAGGGATGCTGCAGTGACTACACAATGTTTCTCATTGTTTTTGGACTTCTGTTTGTACATGTTTATTTCCATTCTTACGTTTATTGCATCTTTGTTACAAGATGGCTACAGCTACTCCAGACATCACTCTGATTTCTACCAAGAAAAAGGAAGATGGGGCTGATATCTCATCCAGAAAGCAAAACAAAGAAATAAAATAACAACAAAATAGAAACTTATCTCTGACCTCTATTTGCCTCTTAGTAGTCAGAACTTTATCAAAATTTATGCATATCTGCAAGAAAATTTTATAAAACATTCATTCTTTTCTCTTTCCAAATTTTGAATTTTATTAGTAAACAAAAAAGCACATAGCAAATAGATTTCATATAGGCAATTTGTAGGTCTGCTATGCCTCCCATTGATATTATATATCCTTTCAATTTATTTAACCTGTGTTATATTTTTATAAGTTTTTATCATTTTAATCTGTATATGTTTTACATTTTTAAAAAATAGATTTGCTTCTAGGAATTATGTATTTTTTGTTTTATCTTTTTCAACACTGGGGATTGACCCCAGGGATGTTTTACCTCTGAGCTGTATCCATGATCATTTTTAATTTTTAAATTTTGAGACAGGGTCTCCCTCAGTTGCTGAGGCTAACCTCAAACTTGTCATCCTCCTGCTTCAGTCCCTCAAGTCACTAGGATTACAGTCATGTACTACTGTGCCCTGCAGAACCCTGTAATTTTATCTCTGTCATGTTACCTTTACAAATACATATCCCAGTTGGCTGCTATAGAGGAATTGATTTTTGTGTATTGGTCGTGTGTGATGTCGTGAGTTGTAGTAGTCTGTATGTTCTTCAGGGTCATCTATGTAGAGGGAGGCAGATCATCTGTGAAAAATCACTATTTCATTTCTGTTGCCATTCCAATTGCATTTCTTTGAACAATTACTCTTTTTTCTTACTGATAGGCTAGGCCTTAAACACCATGTTGATTTAAAGCAATATTCGAAGGTAAATTTTCTAAGGTCTGGCCATTTGCTTTGTTGTTGTTGCTAGCTGTGTTTGTGGTTTATGCACGAGGGTGGTTTGTATAAGGATGGTGGTAGTGCAGACAAAAAAAAGAAGTGGCCATACTGTCAAGACATTTAGCAGACAGAAACACTGCAATAATAATAAAACAAATTTCTGTACACTC
>JAJEJO010003098.1:259381-274567 GCA_020662805.1 Glaucomys volans | reverse complement strand
CCCCTCCCACACAGGCCCCTCCCCATGCAGGCTCAGGCTCCCAGCCCTTCCACACAGGTTGGGCTGTGAGACCCACCCACTCCCGCCCCTGGGTGCCATCCAGGCACAGCCTGATCCATAGCCAATGATGGTCCTTGCCCCACGCTCTGCCTGGCCATGCCAGTCCCGGCTCACCAGACAGAAGGCTTCCGGAAGAGCTGTCTCCAGGGCACTTTGGAGGGCCTGGCCATGGACAGGCCTTGTGCCAGGACACCCAGGGCCAGGATGAGGTCTGAGGGAACAAGGGGTTGCACAGCAATGGCCCCCAAGTCTGTTCTTATAGGTCAGGCATTGGTGTGGTCCCAGAGGTGGACAGATCCTGCCACCCTCTCTCAAGAGGCACTCCCTTGAGGCCAAGCTAGTGCCCTCCAGCCAGCTGAAGCCTCATCTGCTGCCACCTGCTTTTGCCTGCGGGGCTTCTTGTCTGCCCTGCCCAAAATGGAGCTTAGCGGACTGAATCGGTGGCCATGGTGGGTGGAGAGCTCAGCGCTCGGCATTCTTTCTCAAGCCCCAGTCTAGAGGAGTCTGCGTGCCGTCAAAGTCGCAGTGCCAGGGTCCTGCCCAGCCAACCCCGCTGCTCCTGCTCAGGGGCTGTGAGGGGAGGAGGCCCTGGACCCGCCCAGGGGCCAGTTACCTTTCTCGTGCAGCAGATACGTGTACACGTAACACACCCAGAGCAAAGTGAGGCCGCCGGAGAAATAGAAGACGCTCTGCCAGCCGCACGAGTCCAGGAGCAGGGAGCCCACGCCCCCTGTCACCAGCATCCTGAGGGACAGGAGTGTGGCCATGAGCCTTGGCTGCCCTCCACAAACAGACACCTGAGAACCATTCCTGATGCCCCTGAGCCCCTGGAAGAGTGTGCTTGTCACCTTGAGAACAGCTGCATGGAGCCCCAGTCCCAGTGTGTTGCTAAGGGTGCCAAGTGTCAGGAGAGACTAGGCTACCGGGTGAGGGGTGCTGGGTCCAGCCACGGGGACAGGGCACAGGGACAACTGCTGTGGGACCCAAGCAGTTTTCAGCTTCTTGCTCCTAGGTCTTCAAGTGGGCCTACAGTCTGTCACAGAGCCTTAACCTGAGAAAGGTTGCCTCGGGGCTCCTGGAGGAAGCCCGCACCCTCCGTGCCAGAGCCCAGGGGTGGGAGGAGCTCTGTGAGACCACGTGCCCTCCTCCTGAGGGTCCTGCGGTCCCAGGCAATCCCAGCCTCCTCACACACCCCTTGTGCCCTGTAATGATCCTCACTGAGCAGCACCAGGGACAGTTCCTGGGGCACGTGGGTCTCTAGACTCACGTGGCGGTTCAGCCACTCCCTCCCTGAACCTGCACCTCCCACACCTGCACCTGCAGAGGGGCAGCAGCCCACCTGGGGCGGGGCACTCCCCACCCCCAGCCCCACACAGCCCAGTGCTCCGCACTTCGCTGCCTCAGTAACCACATGGGCCTTCAGGTGCAGCGCAGCCAGGAGCTCCTCTGACACTCAGACCTCACTGGGCGCTCTGTGCTTTAATCGCTAAATCTGGTCCCACCACAGGCCCCCTGCCCTCTGACTCCTGCTGTCCCCGAAATCAGCAGCTGAGGGCCGGAGCTCTGCCTACCCTCACGAGTCCAGCAAACAGCCCTCCTCCCGGGGAAGGCTCTGGAGCTGCCTGAGGGTGGGCCAGGGAGGAGCATCTGAGAGCAGAGTCTCGGGCCACACTCATGCCCACAGACACACCTGGGGACAGGCAGCAAAGGGCAGGGCCACCCCGTCTCCTCTGGCACACAGGGCAGGGAGAGGAATGCAGTGGCCACTGGCCCAGCCCACAGACAGAGCCACAGCCCACATCACTGTGAGCTGCCCAAATGCCTGCAGGGACCCGGGAGCTGTGACCAACACCATGGAGCCAGGCTTCAGGCAGCATGGCCTTCAAGGCACCCCAGCCTGCCACCCATCCCTGGGCACCTGTTGAGGAGAGGCCCTACCCGAACTGGGAGCCGGCCCCCACGGTGCTGTAGGTGAAGGCTCTCTCGCTCTCTCGAACTCTCTGGGACAGCAGGCTGGTCAGGGCAGGGAAGTAAACACCTGGAACAAGCGGAGGATGTGGTCACCAGGGCCTCTGGAGAGGGCCAGTGAGCCAACAGTGACATCCAGACCAGGGGGCTCTTCCTGGGCCATGCACAACCAAAGGATGTACCTTGTCCTCCCTGACACACCCCACCCCAAGGGCCCAGCAGGCAGAGGAAGCAGACTCAGTGTGGGCGAGGGTGTTTGCAAGACCACCTTCTGCTTCCAGGGGCATCCTCCCAGGACAGCAGCCCAGCTGCCCCTGCAGGTCCACTGTGGACACACACACCCTGCCCCCAGGAGCATAGTCCTCCCCACAGCTTCATAGCTAAATTTTTTTTTTTTTTATGGGGATTGAACCCAGGGCCTTGTGCTTACAAGGCAAGCACTCTACCAACTGAGCTATATCCCCAGCCCCTTCATAGCTACATTTTGTCCTAGGATTTCTTTAGACACTGAGTTCCCCAGTAGCCTGGAAGTTTGGAAACCGCCTCAGGACTCACACCCCTTCATTCTAGAGGGTTCTGGAGCCCTAGCCTGGAGGCACAGAGTCTGCATTCTACGTCATCATTATCCATGAGGATGGCACCCAGGAATCATCAGCTTGGGTCCTTCTCAACTTTCCATTGTGGTGTCAAATGACATCGCTCAGAAGCCAGGTCCCATTCCTCAAGGGTGCTGTCAGCCACTGACCCAGGGCAGGGACCTCTTCAGAGCTTCAGGCCTCCAAGGCAAGGGGCCACAAGGTTGGGAGCTGCTAACCTCTCCCCTCTGCCATGGACCGCACACACAGACAGTTCAAGGCCCCTGAGCAGGCTTTCAGCAGAGGACAGTAGGCAGGCACACACGGGTACTCCCCTGTCCACCCACCCAGTGACAGAGGTGAAGGCCAGCAGCAGGAGGGAAGTGACCTGAGGCACCCCTACCTTGGAGCAAGCCCATGAGGACACGAGAGAAGACCATGGAGACCAGGTGGGCACTGCCAAGGTGGGCGAGCAGTGGGGTGGCCATGGTGATGGAGCCCCAAGTGGAAGCAGACAGCAGGATGACCTTCTCACCCCCGATGCTGGAGTGGATGCAAGAGGGGAGGACGAGGTGGTTATGCAGCAGGCTGAGCACACCACCTCTGTGCAGAGGAGTCCTGAGTGGCACTGCCATACGCCTGCCTGGGGAGAAGCCCAGAGCTGAGAGCAGCCCTCCAGCCATGCCCAACCCCAGAGCTGCTCCTTGGAATGCTGGCAGGGCCTCTGGGCAGGACCCCCAATTTTTTGCAAGCCCCTAGCCCGGGAGCCCTTCCTCCCACGTACATGGCGGCTCTGCTGGCCCACCTGCCCCTGAGGCCCACATGGAGCAGCCCCCCTTCAGCCTGGGTGACAGGGAGTGGGGAGAACAGTTACCGGTCCCCAAGGTGGCCACCCACGACCTGTGTCAGGCAGTAGCCCCAGAAGAAGCTGCTAAGCACAATGCCAGCTTCCCTCTTGTTCCAACCAAAGTCCTGGCTCATGGCGACAGTGCAGACGGGCATGGTGACGCGGGCGCAGTACAGTAGGCAGGTGCCCAGCAGGAGTGTCCCCGTCCACGCCTGGCATTCAGGCCTGCAGGGTAGGAAGAGAGGGTGGCTCTGGAGAGGCCCCATGGGGCGCCTTGAGCTCAGAGACCCCCTGAGTTTGGGGGACGTGGCTTCATACAGGGAAGCCCTGGGAATGGTGCACCTCTGGAGGCTGTGGCAAGCATGGAGCTGTCTCAACACACCTCCCCATCACTTCCTCAACAGGCAGATTCCAGATGTGACCGAGAGGCTGGGGATGCCCACATGACCCACAGTAGGGGCAGGCCAATTAAATATCAGGCCAGTGCCACCTACCACTGGGACTGCAGCTGGACGCAAGCTGAGGATGGACACCCACAGTGCCCAGGTTCTCAGTTTCCCCCACACCACAGGCAGCCAGACCAGTGGACCTGACAACTAACAACCCCCTGGGGGCTGCCCCGCTGAGCATGGGGACACTTTGAAGGGTGATCGCCCACTCTGACATATCCCACAGGGTAAACAGGCAAATGGGTCCCACTGGGAAGAGAACAAGGTGCACAGACTGAGGGAGTTAGGAGTGCCCAGCTGGCCTGGTGTGGCCTGGACCTGGTGTCTGCAAGGGGCCAGCAGCTGGGGTTGGGCCTCCTTGAGTCAAATGCCAGACAGGGGCTCAGGAAGGGGCAGGAGGAGTCAGCGAGGACCATCACAGTGTGGTGGGCAAGAAGAGCCTTGGGGACATGGTAGAGACTGCAGTGCAGGAGAGGAGAGGCGCGTTCTGTGGTCCACTCCTGGGACCTGCGGACACTTTCAGAGAAAAGCTGAATGACATTCTTGGATGCCCAGGGTCACATCTCAGAGGCTCTGGACCCAGCTTTGTGACTGGCTTGGGGTGAGCCTGAAGGGTGCAGAGGGAGTGGGGAGGCGGGGTTCAGGTGACTGGAGGGGAGGGAGGAGAGGGCCAAGCCATGGGACAGGTTAACACCCTGGGGAGTGCTGCGGACAGCAGCGACCCTGGCGGTGGAACCAGGCACCCGAAAAACCCCACTCAACCCGTCGGCCTGCTGTTCCTTGCTTGGGTCCACATCAGTAGTGCTGGAGGTGAGGAGAACCTCTGACAGATGGCGGGTTGGAGGGTCCGCAGCTGAGGGGCTGATCATCTGTGCAGACCTGCCTCCCATCGCCTTTCCTCAGGCCTCAGCCCCCAACAGCCCCCAGCCCTCCCCTCGGGCAGGTGAATTTGAGACTCGCTCTCCCTCTTCTGGCCTGATGAGTAAACTACCACTGACTCACTGATGGGTTTCCTGCCCTGGGGTACATGGGGCCTGGTTCAGTATCAACAGGCCATGACAAGAAGGGCTCATCACCTCTGTGGCCTCTCCCCAAGGTCCCACACCCCTGGCCAGCAGTGAGACAGTTGTCCCCCAACACACAGAGCACCACCAGTCCTCCTGGGGATGGTCAAGACGGCAGGAGCAGAGGTGACTGAGGAGCAGCCCCAGCCCAGAGCAGCCCCAGAGATGTGATGACTGAGAGGCAGGTGGGGCCCTGCGTGGGGACACTGGGGAGAAGCAGAGGAAGCCAGAGGAGCGTGGACTCAGTTGGTGATGACGCTTCGGGGTGAACAACTTCTCTTCTTAGAGAAGGGGAGGGGCAGGGAGGGGATGCTGGTCGTGGGGTGCTCGGGAACTCTGTATCATCTTCAAAATGATTCCAAAACACATGTTCAGCTTTCTGAATAAAAAGACTTGAACAAGTCCATGCAGGGGGAACTGTGGTAAGCAGGGGCACCTGGAGAGGCGAGTGGGGGAACTGGAGGAGACCTCCTGGCCGCCTGTGAAGCAGGTGGAGGACATCACAAGAGTGGGCATGTAGGAAGTTGGACAGGACTCAGAACAGACTGCAGGACCAGGTCTGGGTCACAATGCAGGCTGCAGAGGGGCAGGGAAGTGCAGCGGGACCTGGTGGAGAACAGAGCCATCCAGGCCCAACAGAGGGAGACCAGATGAGGGCAGGATGTTGGATGGACACCCACAGGGACAGCAGAGTCACCAAGGAAGATAGGGTTCTGCAGAGAGGAGACCTTGGACCACAAACCAGGAATCCCCAAGGTGTCCATCAGGGAAGGGGCACCATGGGCCTCAAAGAGCAGCTGTCAACAGAATAGAGATGACCACAAGCAGATGGTGAATGTGGTGGGGACCTGGAGAGTCATGCCCCATTCTTTGGGCCCTGGGGGAGCAGCAGCAGCCCTTGGACTGAGGTGTGGAGCACCTGCTGGAGGACAGAGTGCAGAGGACATGTGGGCAGGTGTCCCAGCCATTCCAGTCCTGCCCAGGGCCACTTATAGGGCTGACATGGGAAAGACAGGGCAGACTGAGGCTGCCCCTTCTCCAGAAAAGCCAGAGCCTTCACCATACCCCTCCAAGCTGATAAAAGGCCCTTGGGGTCCCAGCTCGTGGTACTTGAACATGGTACCTGCAGGGATCAGGGCCTGATGAGTGGACCTGGCAAGGGGACTCTGAGTCTCAAAGGCAGAATAGAGCCCCCTCTAATTGGTTTGAGAAGAGCTCGTCCTTTGACACAGGACCTTGGGCCCTGGGTGAGGGCAGCAAGCTCGGAGCCTACCTGCGCCATCTCTGTGGGTGCCCCACTTAGGGGCCAAGCCCAGCTGTGCCATGCAGGCAGTGGACCAGAGCTCACTGCTCCTCCCAGAGGCTGGGGTCACCAAATGATGGTATTCTTTATGGAATCAGAGAGGACAAGGCAGGCGCTAGGTGGGGTGTTTAGGTGGGAAGAGGGTCTCTGGCCAGCAAGGACCCAGGTGAGTTCCTTTGGTCTGGGGTCTGCTAGGAAAATTGCAAACCCATTGGTTCAAGCAAGGCTCTGACCTTCCCAAGTGGACTGTGGATGTGGGGTTCTCACTTCATCAGGAACTGGCTTTCTGAGGCTCCCCCTCCAGTCTGAGTCTGTACCATGGGACCCCTGGGAGGGGTTGAGCTGCCCAGGCTCTGGCTCCCAAGGCTCCTTGAGGTCTCTGCATGGCAAAGCCTTGGCCTGCCAGGGCTCCCAGTGGTACACCCCATTCTCCTGGCCTCCATCCTTTCTGGGGCATTGTCCTGAGCAAACATTACTACTGGGTATAGAACACAGAGGGACACAGTCCAAGCTGCTGCTGGCCAGTCTGCCCTGTCCTGCTGCACAGAACTGCCCTGGCCTATGGAGCATCCCAAGCTAGCTATGCATGCACGTTCAAGCGGGTTTATTTCTTGCTGACTGACTGGATGGAGGAGGACACCGCGGGGGTGTGGGAGTAGCACTCATGATTTCCTACTACAAGCCAGAGTCCAAAGGTGGCTTTAAATGGAGCTTTATTCCTTTATGTGGTCCAGCCTCTGGAAGGGCCTACCCAGCATGCTACTCCTCCCTAGATGCCACTACGACAGCCTGGCCCTGTTGCTCTCTGGGGGGACGACCAGTCAGAAATGGCAGGGGCCAGCTGGGACCCACGGCCTTCAGAAGGCCAGCACCATACAGAGAATACAGTGCTTGGCCACAAGAGGTCAAGAAAACCCATCAGCTTCCAGGCAACCAGTGTGTACTGAGCTGAAGGCACACGAGGGAGGGCCCGCAGGCAGGTGCAGGGCACTGTGTGGTGCGTTGTGCTGTCTGTTTCCTCTCTGAAACCCACCTCCCCTTGTCCCTGAGCTGGGAGTGCGGGCTGGGCTGGTGAAGGGACTTCCAGAACTGCTGGGGACACAGGAGGAAGTCTCACCAGAGGTAGTAAGCCCAAGGTCAAGTTACTTGAGGGCCATTCAGGACCCCAGGCCCAGAATCGGCCATCTTGCTTGGGGGCTGGTTAGGAACAGGCACTTGGGGTAGGACTTTCCTGAAAAGTCCTTCCTGCCCCACCCACTTGGGGCCTGAGCCTCTGTGGGGGACTCCCAGAGTGGCAGGTGCTTCCTGTGAGCCTTCTGCAGCCTTGCTTTTGCAGATGGCCTGTGCAGAGGCATACACGGCTGAGTACACAGGTGGGTGTGTGGTCCTTGACATGTGTGGTCACCAGGGGCCATGGGCCCAGCAAGCCCAGAGAACACCCCAGCACCACCTTCTGCTGCCTCATGATCTGCTGAAGAGGCCTGCTTCCCAAGTCAGGCAGAGGGCTCTTGGAGGACACACATGTACTCCCGGGGAGCATCTAATGCCATTATTAAAACCCTTGGCCCCACAAGTCCCCCCACCCCATTCCCTGCAGCCAGCCTGTCAAGAAAGGCCTATGGAGCAGGTAACATGGTAGGCACAGAGGGAAGGAGTCATGGCAAAGGCCAGCAGAGCCAGTGAGTTGCACCCTGCAGTGATATTCACGGAAGTACTCTGGCAGGTTCTGGTCACACCTCAGGAGCCAATGCACTGGGCGGAGGCTACTGGATAGGCAGGAATGGGGAGGGAGGCCACAAGCAAGGGGCAGGCCACATGTCCTAGTGCTGGCACCCCAGAGGATGGCCCTCCCCACTAGCTGGTGCTTGCTGGTCTGTGACTTGGCTGTCCAGCATGGCTCCCCACATCCCTGCTAGCTATGCTTCTTGCAAAGCCCCAGCCTAGGGAGCTTCAATTGACCCCCACTGTGTCCAATGGTGGCACTGATCCTCAGACCCTCCCTCAATTCCTCCCAGCAGTTCCAGGGGCCTTGGCCCCAGGATACTGGAGGTACTGGGTCAGGTTCTCTGGGGACTCAGTCAGCTCTGGAGTGCAGAGTCTGATCCTGGGCCTTAGATCCAGTGCCTTGACCAAGAGACCTCAGCCCACAGAACCAGAGCAGGGTGAGGGTTCCTCTCAGGGGTTCCCATTTAAACCCTCTTGCCAGCGGCTCATGGTCAGCTGCCACCATCTCTCCTAGTTTCTGTGCGTTTCATATGCCCAGGGACCAGTGGAAATAGTATGAACAGTGATGAGTGACCTGCCCAGCTCTCCTGAAGTACAGAGGCCAGTGGGGTACGTGCCCTAGTGTGGTACCCAGCTGGCACAGGGGCCCCAGTGAATGGCCTCCGCTGGGGTCCTCCATAGGATGCAGTCCCAACCCATTCAGTCCTCTGAGGACACTGCCTGTCTGGGACTCTCCCAGGATCACCAGCTGGGAAGGCTCAGGGGCCACTTGGCAGGTTCTGGGACTTGGAGGGAAGTAGAGTCCTCTGTCCTAGGGGCTAATGAAGCTGGGCAGGAGAGGGCTGGTGGGCAGTCTCCCTAGTCCAGCACTCACTACTGAGTCAAATCCTGCCGGCAGCATCTCTGCTCCCTCCCCAAATGTTGGGCACCCCCCTTTCCCGCCGCTGCCCCTTGCCCCACCTGGACCACTGGACGTTTTCAGCTGCATCTCTGCGGGTCTCATCTGGGGATGGCTGCATCAGGCTAGGTGCTAGGACAACATGGGCACAGCAGTGTCCCAGTGCCCTGCCCTCCGCCTCCCTCCCCGGCAGCACCGCCCAAGTCCACGTGTCAGTCCCAGCCGAGCGCGCTTCCGTCTGGCCCTCCCAGGAGGTGTCGCCCCTGACTTGGGTCTCCGCCCCACCCACGAAGTCCAGGGAGGTTGGCTGGGACCTCCCTACAGTCCCACAGGAAGGGTTGGCCTGCACTGCAGCCCTCAGGATTGGCACTGGGACTTCCGGGCTGTGGAGGAGACCAACCCTGGGGGGATCCTGACCCCGGATGTGCCAGCCCAGCAGCAGACTTTGGGCAGGCTCTGGAGGTGGGGGCTTCTGTTCTTGTCTACAAACTGGGGATGATGTAAGTTCCCACAGGGTTATGTACTGATTCAGTAAAGATGGGGGATAAATCCTTAAGCCAGGTGGGAAGACAGCAAAACTGCTGGATAGCCAGTTTTTAAAATCAATTTATTGGGGTAGTCCGCACCTCGGAAACCCCTCCCAAGCTGGGCTGGTAAGAAGCAGGTGACTCAGGACTGGTGTCCATGGAGTGCTGAAGGAGTAAGGTGGTGACTCACCCCGGAGCCCATGGCGCAGCTGTCCCAAGCTGACCAGTGTGGGTCAGGCTCTGGGCTGGTGCCAGGGGCTAGGGATGGGTTCAGGTTGACTCAAGCCTGCTGCTCAGAAGCCTGCACTACATTGACATTGGGCATGAGGCACACCCAGCAGAAAAAGGCAGTGGACATCCAGGGGTCTCTCCTCACCCCAGCTTCATGCTGAAACCTGCTGAAGGCTCACTGCACTAGGAAAGAGCCAGACATCCCTGCACCCTTGAGATACCCATGCTTCAACTGCCCAGCCCCAGCAGGGCCCCCACTGCCTGCCTCCTGGTGTGTACTGCACAGCTCCACAAGCATTTGCAGTAGGATCTGGGGCTGGGGGTGTAGCTCAGTAGAATGCATGCTTAGCAAGAGTCAATCTCCAGCACTATTTTTTTAAAAAAAATCAGGACCTGAAAGCTAAGCTTCTCCTCCACACCAGAGGCCCAGCAGGACAGAGTGGTGGCAGAGGGTTCCCGTCAGTACCCCTGGCCCACAGCACAGGAGTGTGAGGATTTTCCTACACTATGGCTATCAACACTTCTGCTCTCTTCCTAGTACCTGGCTTTCATCCATTGCATGAGGTTCTTTGATGATAATGGCTGGACACTTGTTTCTTCTTGGAGCTGATGTTCTGGGTGGGAGGACAAAAGGGGAGAAGGGATGTTACTCCACGTAGGTTGGATGAGGAGGGCACTGCAGAATGCTTCAGGGGCCTGCATGGAGTGAGCAAGCCATGCTGGAGGGCACGTGCCTCAAAGGCCAGGACGTGGGGCAGCTGCCCACCGGCGGGGCTGAGGAAGGGGAAAGAGGACACAAGGTCAAGGCAGTGGGGAAAGACAATTCAGGGATGGAAGTCAGAAGTCCCCAGAGGCTCGGAGACCACGTGGCTGCGTGTGCACAGCTCATGGCTAGTGTGGTGATGGGAGGACAAGGCTGCTGTCTCATCCAGGCCCCAGGGCCCTGTCCTAAGGCAGAGGTATGGGTGCAGGTGGAAGGCCATACCTCAGGTGTTGGTGGTGGCCAGGATACATACTCTTCAGCTTCCAGCTGATTCTGTGAGCTTCTCACACCCAACCAACAAACTGCACTTCCAGATGGGCAATTCCTTGCAGAGATGAGAATGGGGAATACCTGGGTCTTGGGATATAGGGTGACCTTCCAGACAGCAGTGTCACAGCCTGTGGCATGGCTTCTTGCTCTCAGGGGCCTGTGGTTCTGCCCGCTGGTGTGCCCCCTTGCCACCTGCTTTGCATTCCAGGTGCTGCTGCAGGGAGACACCTGTGCACTTCCATTACACTAAGGCCTGCCTCTGGCTGATGCTGCTGTCCTGGCTTCCTCACATCCAATCACTGAGAAGCACGCAGGAGGGAGGGAGGTGTGGATCCTGATGGCAAAGGCAAACCCCACACAGGCCTGTCCCCTCCCTCCACCCACTTAACTACACCCCCTCCAGCCCAACATGCACGGCCCTAAGGATAAGTCCAAATCAATGGGGCTGAAACGTGATGTTTGTTTTCCTGTTACCGACAGGCATCTTAATAAATGAGATCTTAATGCTGGACACAATGAGCATGGATGACTGCAGAGGGGACATCCACATTCTGGACTGACCACTGTGTATGGTAGAGAAGAAAATGGGACAATGGCCCAGCTAAGATTCCACAGGAACAGAATGGCGGCTGAGATGGCAGCGGCTCTCTGCAGTGCGGGACCTGCATGTGAAATCCCTGAAGCTCTGGACAACTCATCCTTTTCAAGGTGTTGTGACTTCAGTTTGAATCTTACAAAACTGCTGGTCAAGATCTCTAACTGGAGTGTGTAGAGACCAGAGACTGTTGTGACCCGAGCCTATGGCCAAGGAGGGACCCTGGGCCTAAGCAGCTGACAGTCCTGCACCTCCTCGGTCCCTCCAGGCCACAACTCTTGGTGATGGGTCAGCTTGTTCCACCTCCAAACCCCAGCTGGGAAATGATCAGCTGTCAGACACCTGATCCACAGGAAGGAGAAAACCCTGTGTGAGCAAAGTTGTCAGTGTGTCTGCAGGAAGGGAGGAGACACAGCTAGGCGGAGGCCACGTCTGCTGGGCACAGGACACAACTGCACTCTAGTAGTCATCCTCCCCTGGATTGAAATGCCAGCCGTAAGTCTCCCACCCAGTCCATGGAACAGCTGGGTAGGCTGCACCTGGACCTGCGTCTAAAACACACTGCAGACACTGTGCAGAGTCCACTCATCTCCAGGAGTCGCATCTCTTGGTCTCACCTTGGTGCAAACAGGCCTGTGGCTCCACCGGGTGTTTTTTCTTTGCATTATGGTCACACTGGAACTTTAAACCTGGCCTTCTAACTAGGAGACAGTGAGAAGCTGCAGATGAGCTGGATCACCATGTTCCTGCTAAGTATGCATACAAGCCCTGAGACGGAACATCTCTAGAACATCTCCCCAACAGGTGGGGAGTCATTACCAATGAACCACATGCACCTGTGAGCCAGCTGCATCAAGTGCCTCAGGTCCATGGGTCTGTGGCCCAGGCCTCAAAGCCACTGTGTCGGGACAGTCTACCCCCAAGAACATAGGCCCCAGAAGAGTCCAGCCCAATGAGCTATCCCAAGGGCCATGCAAATGCTGTAGTGTACATGTGTGTGTGGTGCTAGGGATTAAACCCAGGGCCTTGTGCATGCAAGGCAAGCACTCTACCAACTGAGCTTATACACAGTCCCCTGTACCATACTTTTATGTGAGTAAAATGTTGCAAGCAAAGATGGTACCCTGACACACACAGGCAGAGCATCCCAGACAGGCAGGTCATAGCGTCAGAAGCCTCTCCGATGGCCATGTAAAAGCTCACACCCAAGCACTCCAGTGACACCTGCCATCATGAACCATGTGCTGCCCTCTGCAGGCATGAGGCAGACATCCTGGCACCAGGACCACACACCATATCATGTCACACCACAGAGGACAGTGATGGGGAGGAAGGCCTTCCTTTCCTATGCTGTGGCGTCAGACAGGCACCTCATGCAGGATAGCCCATCACAGGTGCCACTGCTGGGCTCTTCCTCTCCACAGTCTCCATCAGCCTGAGCCTGAGCCACAAAGGCTGACGGCACAGGAAGTACCCTCTGGGACCCCTGCACCTATCAGCTGAGTGATGGTCTCTTATTCTGGATATGCTTGCAGATTTTCTTGTACAAAGATAAGTACTACTGGAGTGGGGAAAGATTAAAACCAAAGTGTAGTTATAGGATAGTAGTTTCTTTCTACTCTTCCAATTCTAATACACTGACTTCCAACAAAAATGTGTTAATATAGTATTTCTCTGTTTTTATCAATATATCTTTAAGGAAGGAAAAGAGCTTTCAGATGGTCATTCTGGGAAAAGTGTGAAAATCTTTACTATCAAAGGCAGTGAAAGCTGCTATTTTGCGTTTCTCAGAAGATATGGGGCTTGTCAGGGCACAAATGCCTCCCTGGAACGAAAAGTGACAAAATCCAACGTGTACAACAGTGCTCTGGCAGACTAGAACTTTTTGCAGGATTTTACATTGCTACAGCACACCATGCAATTTACTGTTTATCTGAAAGAGCAATACCTATTTCTGAAACCAAAACATACCCCATTGCAAGAATTGATGTGGTGGTATCAGAATAAATCATCCACAAAGCAGTGATGAGTGAAGCTAGCGACAGCAAGCGTCGTGCCATGGTGTCCCACCACACCACGCAACACCTTCCACGAGCAGGGCTGCAGACAGACTGTTCTGTCCACCTGAGGTTTTATTTTGATCTTTTGTTCATGCCAGGACTGGAAAGCAACAACCTGGAAGGGAGTCCTGCCCCACTACCCTGCAGATGTCAGCGTCTTTATCATGGTGTGTAGAGAATCTTCCTAGATCCTGGCTCCTCCACTCTCCAAAACCACAGTGCACAGTAAGGAGGAAATAAAGCCTGATGCCCCAACCTCGACCCCGCCCTGCGGGGCGGACCCTGGTTTGTGGTTGCTGCATACACAGGGCCACTGGTCCTCAGCCATATCTCAAGTTCAGGCCACAGTTAACACCTGCCTTTTCCAGAACGTGGAAACCTAATTCAAGTGGCAAACACACAAGTTCTTAATTAATTTAGAAACTGAGAAAGTTCCAGAACTTCAGGATAGGGGAACAGAACACCAGGATATTCTCAAGTTTCCTTTATTTCAAGGCACTTCCCATCAAAAGGCATAAAAAGAAGAAATAAACTACTCTGTGAAAAATAGCTGAATTTTTTTTTTCTTTTTCTTTCCAGCACTGGGGATCAAACACAGTACTTTGCACGTGCTGGGCAGGCACCCTGCCACCAAGCTGCACCCTTTTTCTATTAACTTTCATTTCAAGAAAGGCTCTCATCAGCCACTGATCCTCCTGCCTCAGCCTCTCATGTGCCAGAGTGCCCAGCTACCATCACCACATCCTCATGAGCACATCAGTGGAACCACCAAATCATACTGGGCCTCCGTCACCCAGAGCAGCCTAACTTCACTTGGTTGCCGCAGAGACTGAGAACAAAGCAAGCCCCTGAGGGGCTTTCCAGGACGCACGCAGAAGGCAGGGCACCTGAGTCCTTCACTCTGACATCCCTGCTCTGGAGAGAGCAGTCATGGCTGCTGAAGCTGTTCAGAAAATGGGCAAATAAAACACCATTGTCTTGTCTTGTCACAACCTGATGCCCCTTCATGCACGTGCCAGATCACACACACGCTGTCCATGGAAATAATGTCATATTCGCCAATAAAAGATAGTTAATAATATGCTGGTCATCTAGTGCCTTTCAAAATATGTATAATCTCTACCTCTCCCCACCTTCTGCTACTTTCAACTATTAACTACCTGAAGATATTAAAACTCCCTTCCCCTCTAACTTATTTTCATTCTCAAACTTAAGGAAGGAAAGTTCTAAAGAAAGGCTGCATCTGAAAACAACTGCTGAGACCCACTGTGTCTAGGAGGCCAGGGCAGACATCCCCTCACTCCCCCACAAACCAGCACAGTTGAAGGGGTGGTCTGGGGGCCCACAGTGGTTCCATCATGGCTGCCAACAGTCTCTGCAGTGTTACTAGCTCACAGACCATCCAGGTAAACCTCCTACCCAATGAAAACAGAAGTAGGGAGCCTGAGAACACCGCACCAGGCTGCAGGAGAGAGAAGCACCACTGAGGGAGGAGAGATGTGTAGCAGAGCAGCCCACCAGCAGGCCATCACCTGACTGGCTTGGGCCCTGACAAGCTGGCGATGGCCCCCCAGTCTGAGCTTGCTGGTCCAGACGCTTTGGGCTGCTCAAGGGTAGAGCAAGCAGAATCCCCCCCATTCAGTAGCTAAAAACGCTGCTCTCCAGCAGGCCTCAGGCCCCGGGACACCCTACTCCAGCATCAGGACTCAGCCGAGGAAGAGTGACATCTCAGCCCCTGCAGGCAGGTGAGTACTCCCACTCCAGGGCAGTTCCTGCACCATCTTCCAGGGTCAGGCTTGCTGAGTGGTTCTGTGGCCACGCCCAACACTGGCTTTCGGTACCACCCTAGAG
>JAJEJO010003098.1:189211-259281 GCA_020662805.1 Glaucomys volans | reverse complement strand
CCCCCCGCAACCAGAGCCTGTCACATCTGTACTCATGTGTGCACATGTTTCATGCCACCAGGTGCCAGGTCAGTTCCTTCCTGCCTTCCAGAGAGTGGGAACACAGCAAGAAGGGTACCAGCACTTCCAAGCACCTGACAGTGAGACCAGGTAAGAAATAGCTCTGCTGGGCTGGGGATACGGCTCAGTGGGTAGAGCGCCTGCCTCGCAAGCCAAGGCCCTGGGTTCAACCCCAGCACCACAGGAAAAAAAAAAAAAATCGCTCTGCTAAGCTATAGTTCAGCGGGCAGAACACACGGGCCTCGGGAGAGCCTCGGGCACTCTGCTGCGGCCGCCCCGTCAGCACCAGGTCTGCCTCACACCTAAGCACAGCACGGTGAGCACCAGCAAGAGGCTGGCCAAGAGGTCAAGTGTTTTCCAGTGGCCATTCTGGTCATTCTTGAAATCAAAGAGAAACCTTTATTTTCAACAAAACTGCCTACAAGAGATGGTTCCCTGATTCGTCCCTCATCACATACAGCACCAAAATATATATTTACAACATTAAAACGCACACAGCTCCACCCCTCACACACACATCTCCCCAAAGCCACATAACCCAGACCAAAGAGAAAAACAAATCCAACTCAATACCCTCACACAAAGTCATCATTGAATTAGGATTTACAAATTTATATATTCTTTCCTAGAGAAAAAAAAAAATGAAAAACACGGGGTGAGGAAAAACTTGAAGACGAAGGCCTGACAAGACTCAGGAAGATCAACAAGGCATTGTCTGCCTACAAGCCAGCAGAAAGCAAGTGTGACGGGTGCTCCTCACGTCCCTTGAGGGGAAGCCCCCCCGGGTTCAGCCAGCAGCCCTAGGAACCCAGCCCCAGGAGCACCCCGACAGTGACGCAAGGTATCGAGGTCCTCAGGACACACCACGCACAAACAGACAGCCTTCCCAGATGCGCCCTTCACTGTGGGGCTTCCAGCATTTAAAAGGCCGTTTTCCTTTTAAGAAAGATGCTGAGTCAAAAAAAAAAAAAAAAAAAAAAGCATGGGGAAAGGTTCCTACTGCAGTGAGAGTCCTCGGGCCGCCCACCGAGGGAGGCGAGTCCTGCGCGCAGCGCGGGGTGGGCCTGCACAGGCTCTACTTGGGCTCCTCGATCACACCTTTGCTAAGGTCTGTCATTTTGGGATATTTTACTTTCTTCTGGTCCAGCTCATTCTGAGCCCAAAGTAGCAGTTTCAGTAATTTTGCCAGCTTGGGTGTTGATTCGCGATTTTCATAATCTAGAACAGCTTGGTTAACTTCACTCCAAACCTAGAAAAGAGACATATCCATGAAGGTTACCACACACAGAGCACCAGCAGAGTCCACCAACAATACGCATTTTACACTCCTGGAAACCATTTTCACATGAGAAGTTTGCTATTCATTTAAATGAACGTTAAATCCATAATTATGAGCCACTCTGGAGACGTTAAACACAGTCCTTGCCCACAGTAGCTTTCATAGTCTGGTTAGCAAGTGTCACCTCCAGTCTTGAGGTCACTTAAGTGCCACAAGCCTTTTGAACAAAGTGCTGAGGGACTATAAGAGAGCAGAGGCTAACACAGTGGGCAATGTGCTTCCCTCCTAACGAGCCTCAGGTGGCCCTTTAGGGGAGGCAGTCCTTTCAATGTGGTGCAGGGAGGACAGAGCCCAGGAGAGAAGCGAGTGGGCCCTGGTGGAGAGGGGCCCAGGTCTGGGAGTGCTGAGCTGTCTTGTGTGTGGCTGGACACAAGCAGCGGCAAGTAGTAGTAATCCCAGAAGAAAACACAATTATAAACTAAAACCACTTAGGACACAGTTTCTAAATAAACAGGAGGAAGGCTAAGATAAGTAAAAAAAAATAAAAAAAAAAAAAATTAGCAAAGGGGTTTGGACTCTGCCAGACTATCACAACTCTGCTGCTCCTCATTCAACAAGATAAAAGAGAAAGTGCCAGGGAGGAGTCGCCACTATCACCCCGAAGAGCCACAAGCCAGAGCCCTGTCCCACCCCACACCACAAATGCAGCACACATGCCACCCTTTTGGAAACCCCTCTCTGATCGTCCCCTGAGGATTAAAGGATCTTCCCTTCAATAGACCACTACCTTTTGCCTCTGCATCATGTGGAGGAGGTCTCCGAAGGGTGACTCCTCGGGGCTATCGAAGGCCAGCAGGGCCAGTGTGCGCTCCATCTCCGTGAGGCACTCTCTGCTCTCCTCCCCCTGCTCTGCCAGCTGCGTCTGGGCAAACTCTAGCGCTGCCTCGGTCTCTCGCTGCCGGATCAGCTCAATCAAATGCTGTTGCTGGTCAATGGCAAAGACAGACAAGCTTAGCCAGACACAACCAGCGGGCAACACCAACCACTTGGTTCCAAACAAAGGTATAGCTCACGGGCCGAGGTGTAGCTCGGGGGTGGAGCACCTGCTCAGCCTGTGTGCAAGGCCTGGATTCCATCCCCAGCACATCAAAAAAAAAAAAAAAAAAAAAAAAGTACAGCTCTAAAAAAGCAAAAAGGAGCTTCTGAAATAAGTAAAGCAGCTCCAACACCATCTCCACAAAGCCAGAACCACATGCTATTAATGCCAGTTAGTCTGCTTATTTGTCTTTGTAAACAACCTTAAATTTAGCAAGTATCCACATCCAACAAGGCTGATGACTCACCTGCAGATGAAAGTAAAGGTACCGGTTTGTGTCCAAGAGCTCCGGATGAAGGCTGTTGATCAATGCAATGGCCTCCTGAATCTGACCCTTCAGAATCATCTCCCGAATCTTGATTCGTTCATCAAGAGTTTCCAGATCCACGCTGGGTTCGATCCCAGATTCCATGCGAAACTTCTCTGCTGCTTCCTTAAAGCCCTCTAGAAATGGAAACTACATTTACCACTAGGCAAGGCACCTTCATACTCCAGAATGTCCAACTGCCTCAGTTAGATAACCCCTGACACCAGTCACAGTGGCTTAGGGACTTGGTATTTCTGTCTCTGTGATTTATAGGCTATGCCCTCCAAACACAGACCTGAAAAACAGGACATGTCATTCCTTTCTACCCCATCAAACAGCCCAACCTCCTGGTCAAGACGTTAGAATGACTCCAGTGCACTAGTCAAAGGAGGCTGGACTACGGGCCAGCATGCCAGAGCTCACAGCTGGCTCCCAGGAAGGCAGACATCCTGGCTGTGCTTCACCTGCCCCGAGCTGGCTACTTCCTTGCCAACACCAGCACAGCGTTTGTTCCCCTCTGCCCCACCACGACTACAATGCAGATTTCCTTACCGACGTGCTGAAATTTTTAAGAGATCAACTTGAAGTAGGGGTTGGGGATTAAGAGAAGGAATATTTTACTTTAAAGGGGGACCAGGAATGAACAGGAGGGAGACTTTTCATTTCCTGCCTTTTGAAAACCCCTGAATTTTCTCACTAGAGTTGTCAATGACATTCTTCCTGCTAAAAGGAGGGAGTCCAGGTACTATTTCTTTCTGCATGTTCCTGCTCTTGACCTTCCTTTTGTTTTTGTTTGTTTTGTGGAACTGGGGACTGATTTCCAGGGATGTTCTACCACTGGCCTACATTCCCAGTCCCCATTTCCTTCTTTCTTTTTTTTAGACAGGGTCTTACTACATTGACAGGCTGGCCTCCAACTTGCAATTCTGCCTCAGCATCCCAAACAGCTGGGATTGCAGACCTGTGCTACCATGCCCAGCTCCCCCTTCTCTCTTTTAAGTTGGGCACTCCTTATAGAAACAGTACTTTACCAAACTGGCCAGAAAACACCAAGTATTTGGCCTTTAAGCCCATTTCAGAATAGTTTTGTTTTCTTTTGTTTTGGTATTGGGCTTGAACCCAGGGATGCTTAAGCGCTGAGTTACAACCCCAGCCCTTTTATCGTTTGAGACAGGATCTTGCTAAGTTGCTGAGGCTGGTTTTGAACCTGGATGCTCCCACCTCAGCCTCCCAAATTGCTGGAATGACAGGCATGCACCAAAGCACCCAGCTCAGAAGTCTTGATGATCTGGATTACCTAACCCTAAAACTATCAAAGACCAAGACATTGACTTCTGCCTTAGCTCTCAAAGACCTGGAATAAGCATCTCATCTCCAGAAAAGGCTGTGTTTAACACAGTTTCCCAATGTGTCAAGTGAGCACTGTGCATTCCCCATGCCTGAACACCATGTGGCATCACCATTGAGCTTTGGGAATAAAGTCCTCTTGTAGAAAGGGAGTGCTGTGTCCAGTGGCCGTCCCCACAGCAGCCGTTACCTGTGACCAGGTAGTTCATGATGAGGCGGTTCATGTCCGCCCTCTGGACATGCAGGTTGTTGAGCTTTTCCATCCACTCATCTCTTGTGATTTCATCAGGCTTCTCTGCATAACTCATTCTGGTTTATTTCTACAGAAACAAGATTTTGATAATTAGTGAAGGATTTTATGCCCAGTGGATCCTCTCTGAAAGTAAATGTAGGGCTGGGATTATAGCTCAGTGGTAGAGTGCTTGCCTGGAATGTGTGAGGCACTGGGTTCAATCCTCAACACCACATAAAAACAAATAAACAAAAACAACATTATTTAAATCATCCAGCAAAATGCACAGCACAGAGTAGATACTGAATAAAATTTTTAAAAAAGAAGTAAATGCAGCAATGCAGTAGAAGATGGGAGGATGGGAAAGTGCTGTCAACCTTGAACACAGCAGGTGCAAAGGACCCAAGATCCAAATGCATGTGTGGGGAGCGCTAAGGCTGGATGTGCAGAAAGCAGAGGGGATGCAATAAAGCAGCAAAGGTCTGAGAATTCAGAGGCAAGGGGTCAGTGGCATCAGAGAGTAGAGGCCTTCTGAGCTAAGGGAGATGTTTAGGGTCCCAGCTAAGACACTGGGGATTATAAGCTACAATGTGAGCAAAATGAGACTGCCCACCAGACTGGCAAAGATAAGAAGTCCAACAATGCCAACTGTTGGCAAAGACATTTCTCTTGACCTCTTTTTACTCTGGTGTCAGAATTCATCAGGATTACTTGTAGAGCTGCATATGGTGTCCCTTACAACCCAGCATTTCCACTTCTACTAAATCTATACTGTAGAAGAGCTCATCTGCATGCACCCAGTGCAGACAACCCTGCTCACAGAAGAACTATTCAAAACAGCAAGAACGTGAAAGCCACCCGCCTGGATCATTCAACAGAAATATGGGCAAAGAAACTGCAGTACCCAGAGCCCATATCCAAAACCTGTGGGTGGGTATATTATGGAATCTAAAACTTTTCAGATTCTGCACAGATGACACAGCTATTGCATATTTTACAGTAGCCCCTCTAGGACCTGGGGCAGCACCCCACAATCAGGTATTATTTCTTCAGTGAAGTCTATGCATATTCACACTAAGTGCAAGGGAGGCTGTTAGACTTTACAAAGTCAGGTTTTGCCACCAAACAGGTTGAAAAAAAAATTTGTTTTCAGAAAAGGGACTGTGGTCACATCCCACTCAACAAAATTTAATAAAGCAATTAAATAAATAAAATCACAAAGAGTCATGTGGATGACTCTTATAGACCAAAGGGGCTGCTGTGCTGGCTCAGAAGCACCAGCTGAGCTCTTGAGGTGGAGTTGTTGCGCTCCACCTGCTATTTTTCATACTTTGCCACTGAAATATACCTATGGATGTTACTTTACACGCAACAAAGCTTGTGCTACTTTGTTTCGATAAATTACATTAGAAGATGGCGCTGGTTTCCAGGCTGAAAGTGGAGTGAACACTGGACGCCAAGCACTGAGCCAAGCCAGCAATAGAGACAAGAGACACCCAGATGGAGGTGCTTTGGTCATGGAGCCAATGGCTAGTCCTGGACTGAATGTACTGAGACAAAAGCAAGGGAAGAACTCAGATCAGCCTCCAAGCATGAGGCCTTGGAGGATGGTACCATAAACCAGGAGGCAGGACTGTAGGCAGAACAGGTTTGAGGAGCAGGGCAGGTCTGGATGACTACTAAGCAACTGGAGAAGTCAAGCAGGCATCTGGATTACAGGTCCCCAGCCCCACGCTAGAAACATTAATTAGGGAAACACCTGTGGTGAGGAGGAAACTAAAGCCAAGAGTTCAGCCAAGACCACCTAAGGAGAGGGTAGACCGGAAACATGAAGGGGGCACATTACTCAGAGGATGCACGAACTTCATAGATTAAGCAGAGGTGTGAAGGGCGCCAGCAGCTGAAACTTGCTGAGGGGCACTAGGGAAGAAGGGAGGTAAATGGGGGTGGGCTGTCACCAGCACTGCTGTCTGGTAGCTACAAGTCAACTGAAGGACTCAACCAGACCAAAAGCTCTCATTCACAGACAACACAAGTGAGCTACGAAGCAAAACGAAAAGCCCCCAGAAAAGACACCTTCCTCTCAGTTTCCAGGCGTAATCAGCAGGCACACGGGCACCACTCAGCGGAGACCCGGCCCTCCTGTTTCCGCAGGAGGGCTCAGCTGCCCCTCAACTCCAGCAGCTTCACAGGCACCAGAGACCCGCATCTCGACCCCTGCGCACGGCCGAGGCTGGCTTTGCACTGAGGCTCCAACGCAGAGCAGCTACGAAAGTCGTCCTGGTCCCGGGACGCACTCTCCCGACCCCTGCCCGCGACAGAGCGCGGCCTGGCCTGCAGCACGCTCCCTTCAGGAGAGACAGCCGTCGGGAGCCCGCCGGGCAGGAAGGCGCGGCAGGACCGCCCAGCCCCGACCCCAGTTCGCGCCGCCCCAACCCCGGTCAGCCCGCCTAGTCCCGCGGAGACGCGTAGCCTGGGCGCCAGGACCCGCCGCGGCCATCTTACCTTGCGAATCCCGCCTCCCGCGCGGCGCAGTCTGGGTGGCGGCGGCGGCTCCGCGGCCGCTCCCGGGGCCGGGGAGGGGCGGCGGCGGCAATCAGCCAGCAGAGGGAGGCGGAGGCCGCGGCGGAGGCGGGGGCGGGGCGGGGAACCGGAGGGCAGACGCGCCGGCGTCCGCCCCTCAGTCACCTCTCGCGAGACCACGAGATAGCGAGTTAGCAGCCAATGGAGCGCTGCCGCGAAGGGGCGGGGTGAGAGGCCGCCGGAAGTTATGCGTTAGCTTCCGTTCTTGCGCGAAACTCGCCGGCGGCGCCCTCGCTCTACGGGTTGGCGCGAGAGTCAAAAGGCGTCGGCCGCCTCTGCGCAAGATGGCCGCCGCGGAGGCGTCTGAGTGCGGAGCTGTACTGCCGGGATGGCGACGTCTAGACTGAATCCGAGGCGAAGGTCCCGGCTCCTTTCCCGTCGTTTGTGTGAGGCCGGAGGGGATGGGGCGGGGTGGGAAGGCGCCGGTGCCTGAGACAAGGAGGACGTATCGGCTGGCGGCCTGCCTGGCTTGCGTCCCAAAGGCCCAGGCAAGGCCGCCCGGCGGGAGCTCTCCCTTCTGTGGGTGGAAGCGAGTTCCTCGGGTTTAGTAGGCGGACGTTGCCGAGCGCGACCTCATTTGAGGCCAGAGCAGTAGTTAGAACGACCCAGCCTAGGGCGTCCGGCTCAGCCGACCTCGAGGATCGACGGAGGGGACCCCCGCTCCCGGGCGCGCACGGAGGGGACCCCCTGCCCCAGGGCGGGTCCTGGAAGTGCACGCAGTGCTTCGAGTGCTGGGCGCCCTGAAGAGCGGCCCGGCGGGAGGTGGAAATGGACATTTGAGTATTTAGTCACTTGTTATTGTCTGCCTGCTCGAGAAGAATGCAGACCCATCACTGCGGGGTATCGTTGTATCGTTAAAAAGAGATTTAGGAGAGACTTAGGAAGAAATATTTACAAGTCGGTGAGATGGTTTGGTGTGATTCTTAAAAGCGAACTGAGGCGTGGGAAATTGAGGTCGGACTTTTCCTTATCGAAAGTGAACCAATTCGGCAAATAGGTTGCATAGAAGACATTTTCCATTAACTAATTTAAATCTGCAGGCCCCAAGATGTTTAAAACGCATATGCAATGCAGACATCCTTTGCTGTGTATAACCCTAGGTAAACAGCTCTGTGTCAACTCAGAACTGTGCAAGGGAGCGCCCAGGGAAAAGCGTGGGGGAAGCCCAAGGAGAAGAGAATGGTTCATTTTGAGACTTCACTGGTGTCTTTGGGTGGTGGGTTAGCGCTAGAAGCCAACCAGTGCCAAGGCCCACTCTTCTTACTCCTTCCTAGAGACCATTCCTAGTTTAGTGTTTTCTAGTCTCAACATTGAAGCATGGTCTTTGCTCCTTGGGTTAGCACAGCATCTTCCTAACCCTTGACCTTCACAGTTCTGCCAGCTCCCCTCTGAAGACCATGCAGACAGGTTGATATTTCCAGCTCCATCCTTCCTTGTCACTGTCCTCTGAAACCCTTTGGGGTTGCCTACTTAATGTGACCTGAAAGTCTCACCTTTCCTGCTCTCACCCTGCCTACTCCAACCATCCCGACCTTTTGTGGTTCTCATCACCAAGCATGCTTGCCTCTGACCCTGAAAAGATGTGCCCAGTGGAAAAGGCTTTCCTTGCCTTTTTTTTTTTTTTTCATTTTATTTTATTTTTTGTGGTGCTGGGGATTGAACCCAGGGCCTTGTGCTTGTGAGGCAGGCACTCTACCAGCTGAGCTACATCCCCAGCCCTTTCCTTGACTTTTCAACAGAGATGAGGCTTTCTTGAGGGTTTACCTAACAACGCTTGTTCTCACATGGTACCATTCCCTCTGGCTCTTCACACCCATCCCATGACACTGTTGCTGATAGTAAATCATGATTTGCCATTAAAAAGTCACAAGGACTAGGGCATATCTGATTGTAGCTAAGGCATCTAGTAGGACTTGATATAAATTTGTTGAGTAGATGAAGGAATAAAATCAGTGAAGAGGGTTGAGGACCTTTGCCAGAAGTGACAGTAGCAAAAATGGACAGGGGAGACCTTCCGGTAGGCAGAAATGGGCAGTCCCTAGTGATGGGCAGTTTGTGGGAGCCCAGAGTGGTGCACAGGTGTGCTGCTTGGGGTGCCACCATTGAGGGAACAATCCTGATGAAGGATGTGGAGCAGGAGGGGAGGAGCATGAGCTCAGTGTGGGCTGTGTTGGATTTGGTGCCTGTGGATACATCTAAAGCTCAAGGGGAAGATCAGGGCCGCAGCTGAGAGTTGATAGATGCATTCATAGTGAGACCTACAAGTGAGGGACAGATTAATCCCAGCATCCAGGAGAAAGGCAACCTGGTCTCTCTCTCTAAGGAAGAGGAGCCTGTTGAGGCAACGGCACGGTGCCAGAGGGCTCTCCCCAAAGCTGTAGGTAGTGTTTTAAGAAGCTGTGAGCAGTGGTGTCCATGCAGCAGGAGGACTTAGGCAACAGTCACAGGAACTGCCTACTGTGGTGTTGGTGGCAGAGCAAGGAGTCGAATGTGATGAGTAGGGGAAGCTGAAGACAGCTAGGGACAGGCAGCAGGTGTGGAGAGAAGTGACCACATGAGGAACAACAGGTGGGGTGGCCGAGTAGGTCCGTGGCTTGGCTTTTGGCTGGTATGTTTGGGTTTAAAGGATGATACCATCTGCTGAATAGGGAACACCAGAGAAGAGCCTGTGAAGGGTGTAGGGCCAGAAGTCAGGAACTCATTTCTGCATGTGTAGGTTTTGAGGTTTTGTGGTATGAGGCATAAAGTAGAATTGCTGGGGAGCAGGTGAATGGATAGATCCAGATCCAGGTAGAGGTGAAGGTAAGCACAGCCAGGTGTGCAGAGGTGTCTGTCCAGAATATCTGGAGCACATAGGCGAGCTTGGACCAGAGTCCTGGAGACATACAGTGCTACAACAGCACCAGGGATGTGGGAGAGACAGGGCCAGGGCCAGGCCCACCTTGGTTCCCATCTGCAGCAGTCACCAAGTTGGGTTCATCAACTGGCTGAAATTTCTGATATGGAGAAGGTGGGCCAGTGGCTGGGCAGTGGCTGGGACCCTGGGCATTCAGAAGTGCCTCTGTTCTGCAAGCTAGGGTGGGACTTGGAATCTGAGAAGCTTCTCATTGTGGAAGAGATCAACAATTCTTTAAGAATAGCAGTGTTAAAGGTATATACTTTTTTTCCCTTCACACATTTAAAAGTGCATTATAATTGTATATGATGTGGGATTTGTTGCTACATATGAATACATGCACACAATATAATAAGGCCAGTATTCCTCCCCAGCACTTCCCACCCACTCCTGCCCATGGTACCTTTCTTTTATTCTACTCACCTCCTAAAGGTATATTTCTTAAAAGAACATTAATGAGGTGTTTTTTTTTTTTTTAAAGGGAGAAGTCCCTTGAGATTAAAATACAGAATGCTTCCATTACTTACCATAAAATGTCCAAAAGCCATGTTTTATATAATCACATTATTTCAACAGATGTTTTTGTTTTACTCTGGAAACCCAAAAGCATAACCCTTATATTCTAGAACCTCGGCTGTCAAAGATATTCGGCAATGCAAACCTCCTGAATTTTCAGGATAATTGATAAACTTTATCATTTGCTGCTGCTCAAAATAATTGACACTGTAGGTAGTGAATACCTCGATGCCAATTTCCACAGACATAGCTTTTCACAGTATTTTTGTTTTAAGTTTCTCAGTGAAGATGTTGGAAGGCGTAGGAATGGTTTTGCTGCTTTTTGTTCTGCTGCACATACTCTGGCACCAGGTGTGTAGAACCAAAACCTCACAGAGCATCTCAGAGGGGAGCGATGTGGTCTCCCTTCCACTGATTATGCATTTCTTTGGTTGGGTAAGGGTAGTTCTCCACCCACCACCCCATACTGGGAATTTAACCCAGGGGTTCTCTACCTCTGAGCTGACCCCCAGTCCTTTTTGTTTTTATTTTGGAGTTACTAAGTTGTCCAGGCTGGCCTTGACCTTGTGGTCCTCCTGCCTCATCCTTCCAAGTTGCTGGGATGACAGGTGTGCACCACTGTGCCTAGCAGTAATTTCTTTCTTTCTCCTTTCCCTTCCCTCCCTCTCTCCCCCTCTCCCGCTCTTCTCCTCTCCTCCTCTCCTTCTCTTCTCCCCCTCTCCCCCTCTCTCCCTGTCTCTCTCCCTCCTTTTTTAACACCTTTAATTCCTAAGACTGGAGAGCACTTGCTTAACATGATCCTAGGTTCAATCACCAGGACTGCCAAGAATAAAAAAGGTCCCTATTAGTGCTTGCTGAGGTTGGGACACAAACTGGGTCCAGTGTGCTGTTCCTGAAAGGATTGTCCCCTGAGGAAGTGGTAGTCCCGCTATTGCAGTCCTGTGGGAAAGTCCAGACACCATTTTGAGTGTCAGTTACTTAATTTAGCTAGTCAGCTTACTATCTGTGTGCAGTTGCATATTGAGTTTGATAGAATGCCCTGGCTGGTCAGATCCGATATATACGTATTGGCTTTGGATGTGATTTTTTAAAATTAATATTATATAAATATATCTGTACACACATGCATATGTGTGCACAGCTGTATCTGTATATATTGTAAGCATTTTTTGGCATAGGCACAGCTGTGGTAATCAGATGTCTGGGAGGTGGAAGCACTGAGTAGAGGTGAGGCAGGTTTTCTGTTTATTTCCGTTTGCTTTTTGTCATCTTTTTCATCCCCTCACATTGACTTTTCTTCTCGTGCTGGGGATCAAACCTAGAGCCTGTGCATGCTAGACAGGCACTCTGCACTGAGCTACACCCAGCCCACGCCCACTCTGAATGGCCATTTCTGTAGGATGGAGAGGAACCTTTCTATGTCTGGCTCTTCTCTCTCTGTGCGACCACAGAAGGCAGTGTATTGACCTCCCACCTTCCATAGGCAGATTTGGGTCAGTCTTATTTCTCCTGTGGACACATCAGTTTCTGAATTTTAGAAGCAGTTGGTTCAGTCGTAATACAAAACAGGATTCTGATATAGAAAGGTGATTTTTGTTGAGATTCAGAATAAAACTGGAGCCCCTTGAGGTTCCTTTGGATGCCCCACAGCTCAAACTCTTTGTTATTCCTGTTTCCTGCAAATGCACTGTTCAATCTCACCCTCTGTTTCTTGAGCTAAGCAGGAGCAGTTAATTTATACAGCAAGGTTGAGTGTCCCTGATCCAAAATGACTGGGGCCAGAAATGTTTTGGAATTGGATATTTTCAGATTTTGGAATATTTGCAATATGTGCAAATGCTAAGATATCCTGGGGATGGGACCAGTCTAAACACAAAATGCGTCTACTTTCTCATGTGCATACCTGGTACACATAGCCCGGGGGCGATTCCTATAGTATCCCGTGTGTCTGCATTTGACTGGCCCATCACATGAGGTCAGATGTGCAGCTGTCGACTTGTGGAATCGTGTCAGAGCTCAAAAGTTTCAGATTTTGAAGGATTCTGTATTTCAGATTTTTGGATTATGAGTGCTTGACCTGTAATCCTGTTCTGAAAGGTCACTGTTTAGACGTGATTTCAAAAAGCCTCTTGCTTTTTTAAGTTTTTTCATTTGAGGAACAATGACCCTTAATTGTCACTATACAAATGTGGTCCACCCTTCCCCCTAAGCCCCCACCTCTAGGCATGGGGGGGGCACCCAAATGGCTCTCTGCCTCTTTGTGTCTAGAATTTACATGTAAATCAGGTGCCTTCCTTGGCGAAGTCCCACCTTTGTCTCTGTTCTCACCTGCTGGGGCTCAGGGACTCCTGCAGTGTCCACGGCCACCTCTCCCTCTCTTCTGCCCCAAGTGCTGGTGTGAACTGTAAGGGCAACAGGTCTGCTTTGCACAGCTCCATGTTCTAGACTGCTTTCCTGCCAAACTCAGGAAAGGCAGTATAGTTTTGGTTTTCTTACTTGATCCATGTCTTTAAAGATTATTGAGATAAAACTAGATGGGAGATAGTATTTTCATGTTTTATACTTATTAAAACATCACTTTCTTCTGAAGCTGGCTATATTTACTTTTCTCTGAACTCAAAGAGGAAACAGGCATCTCAGTAACATGAAGCATTCCGGGAGGTAGGAGAAATCATCTGGTTTTGTATGAGTGTGTGCACTCACGTAGCTAACAGGGTTTTATTATAGCAGGAGACGTGAAGACACTTGGACACACTAAGAATCTCGGGGGAATGGTGGGACTGGGATAGCACATCTGGATTCAGTTCTCTGTCTTATGTGCAGTTCTTTTTGCCTCTTGTAGATATTGTCTGCTTAGTCCTGAGTAACCTCCAGAGGATAAGGGGCCAAAGGTCTACCCCTTATTCTTCTAATTAAAAGAGAAGCTTAATCAGAAAGAACATTGTGTTTTAGCAGTGTTCACATGCCAGCCACAAACGTTCACTGTACGAAAGTTATTTGGCATGGTGTTAAAGGAGGGGTCCCTCTCCCATCTGATTTCCTTTCCCTTTCCTATTCTTTGCCTAAAAGACGAGTTGGGATTCTCAACTGTTCCTTGGACCCTGTCGCACAGTCATATGCACAGCTGGCTTTCTCTCGGCCTGGGGTGGGCACAGAGTTCAGCTTCCAGTACCAGGCTTACCTTGGATTTCTTTGGTTTTCTTGCTCTTTTCAACCCTGCCAGTCCCCTTAGTTTACGCACTGTCCTCTATCCTCTGCTACTGTGACAGTTTGCTCATTGTCTCAGCAGCACTGAACCAGACTTACTCTGGTGCTTGCTGTGAAGTTGCTCTTTCTGAGGGTGCACTTCCTCAGTGATGCACAAATGTGGTATCTGTCCTGCTAAGGGACAAAGGTCTGGCTAGGACCTTAACCTACTGTTTTCTTTAAGGGTAAACAAAGACTATGCTTATCTATTTTGCTTTTGGGGAAGAAGTGAATTGATTGCTTGTGCAAGTAGGCTTTTATAAAGTTAACTCTTGGGGCTGGGGCTGCAGCTCAGAGGTGGTTTACCTAGTATGGGCAAGGCTCTGGGTTCATCCTCATCACCAAGTTAGTTGGTCTTATAACAGTGTAAAAGTAATAAAAATTCACCAGCTTCTTAGAAAGCAAAACAAAACATAGTGGTTTCAGCTTTCACTGACAGTAAGAAAATATACATGGCTTTCTGATTCCACATGTTCTGCATCCACATACTCAACCAAGTGGACCAAAAATATTAGGAAAATGTTGCTCCATACTGAACATATACAACTTTTTTCTTATCATTATTCCCTAAACAGTACAGAGTACAACTGTTTACATAGCATTTATATTGATTTGGTATCATAAGTCACTTAGAGATAATTTAAGGTATACAGGAGGGTGTGCACAGGTTATGTGCAGATACTGCACCATTTTATGTAAGGACATGAGCATCCAGATTTTGGGTCCTGGATCCAGCCCCGCCCCATACCCTGAGGATACCTGGGACAGTTTGCTAGGTTCATTTGTTTTTTCCTTGGGTGTATGTGTGTGTGTGTGTGTTGGGGGGGTGCCTCCTATCCCTGGGGAATGGTCTTGTGTCTTGTAATTACCTGTTCCTGCACTTCTGTGAGTCCACAAGATTTGGGCACAGCCTGAGTGCCAGGACCCTGGGTTGCAGTGTGTGAAGGTCTTGCCACAGGTGAATGTGGCCTGGACAGTGAGATCAAATGCTGCCCCTGCTTGCCCGAGTACTGGGGTGGAGGTCCTACCTGGTACCTCTAAACTAGAGTGCAGGTCAGGAAAGAGGGGCCAACAGGGCCAGGCCCCTACTGGAACACCTTGCCAAACTCCTGCCCCCTCCCCAGCGCCTGCGGGTGTTGACAAACAGCAGGTGTCTCCAGGAGCACCTTGGAAGCTCCTGCCTGACCTCCAGGCCACATGTTGGTTCAACTTTGGGATTTTCTTGCTAGATTAGTGCATTTAGGAAAAAAATTTTCGAGACAATTGGAGATTCTTTATTTCTCCCTCTGGGTTTTACTTTGAAATATGGTTAGGAGGAAGTACTCATTTTGGCTAGTAGGACTCAACTTTAAAATACCCAAACTAGCTGCCCCTGATGGCCATCCCAGTGACTTCTGAGGCAGAGGCAGGAGGATGGAAAGTTCCAGGCCAGCCTGGGCAACTTAGCCTGTCTCAAAAAGTAAAGGGGGGGGGTGGCTCAGTGGTGGAGTGCTCCTGGGGGTAATCCCCAGTACCACCCAAAACCCCCTAAATTCTCCTACTGCCCTCTTCACAGGGAGAGCAACTCCCAGGAGAAGGAAGCACAGGTGGAAAGGAGAGGAGTGTAGCCGCCCCCCAACCCAAAAGGCCCAGGGGCTGCAGCAGTCCAGCTTCTGCCTTCCCTCTGCTCTTACTTGGCTGTGCAGGTTTAAGGTTTCTGTGCTTCCCCCTTGCCTTCTTTTATCCTCTCTCTGAATGCCCAGCCTGAAACTGCACCCTAAAGTTAAAATCTTACCCTGTTGCATAAAGAATTTGCTGCTGGTTTTGCTCCATATAAATATCTGCAGCTAGAGGCCAGACAGAGGCTCTCCTGGAGCCACTCTCCAGGGTTTCTCTTCGTAGGGAGATCTGTGGCTTTCCTCCTCCTTCCCCCATCAGAGTCAGTCCCCTTTCTACCAGCTCTTGCCCAATGTCACACTACCTGCCTGTGTGTGCTGGGGATGAAACTCTGTCTTGGCATGCTAGGCGTGTGTACTACCACTGAGCTACTCTCCCGCCCCCATGTGTGGTTGCTAAACTCCCCACTATACCGTTTCTTGGGGCAAAAGCCCTCCCTCCTCAACTAGGAAGCACACTCAGGGGAGGGTTGTCAGTACTTCCCTTCCACTGGTCCTAATGGCTCTCACCAGCAAAATCCAGCCTTGGTTATACAAAAAAATTTTTTTCTCTGCCAAGTACTTGGGATTGAACTCAGGGCCTTGTTCATGATAGGCAAGTACAATCGCTGAGCTAACGTCCCCATCCATAACTAAGTTTTCTTTTGAAGACAAGTCTCTCAGGAACGGGGGGGTCTTGTAATCTAGGGATTTATTAAAATGTGTCCATTTTTGCTGGACACTTTACACGTACTCTTTGCTTTCAGAGCGGGACCAACACCTGGCCAGGGTACTGTTTCCAAGACTTGCGTCGCTGTTCACAGCGAAGTAAAAGCAGGGGGCTTGCTTTCAAGGCAAGTGACCAATGCGCCCACTCCCATGTTTCCTGAGACATTTGGAGATACAAATGATGGGGTGTCACCAGTTAGCGAAATGAAGGAAGGCCAGATGGAAGGTTGGAAACCCACAGACCTCAATGCCTTCCCGACAGTATACTGGTCCATCCCCAACCCTGTGGGCACACACGCCCAGGCACTGCGTTCGGGCACCGAGGGGGCACGGTTCCGGCCCAGGGGAAAGCCCGCCAGCAGCACACCCTTGGTGCTGGAAGGCGAGAAGGGCGGCCTGAGGAAGGGAACCCTGCGCCTTTCCTGATCCTCTCCCCGGCGGCTGACGCAGGTGCCGCGGAGCGCCGGTCCCTGCCGGCCCAAAGCGTTTGGGAGTGAAGCGCAGCCCCGAGGTCGCCGGCGCCCTGCCCGCGCCACCCACGGAGCCTTCTCCTAGGCTCCGGAGCCAGGCCGTGACGCGGAAGCAGTCCTTTGGAGAACTGCGCAGACCTGGCGGGCGCGTCGGGGGGCGGGGCGGGACGGGACCCAGCGCGGCTGCGCGGCGGCCGCTCTACCCGCGCGTCGTCTCGGTGGCCGGTCCCCGCCTGCCGCGCGGGGGCGCCGCTCTGCCCCGCAGCGTCTCGCCGGCCCCCGCCCGTCGCGCGCGCTAGCCCCGCCGCGGCGCAGGAAATGGCCGCGGGAGTGCGGCGGCCGCGGTGAGTGCCCCGGGGCGCGGCGGAGGGGCGGGCGCCGCGCCGACCGCACTCGGGAGCGGGGCGGAGCCGGGCCCGCGAGGCGCCCCTGCCGCCGAGAAGATGGCGGGCGGTTTTGCCTCGGCGCGGCGCCCCGAGAGGGCGGCGCGATTAGCTGAATCACGGGCGGGCGAAGGCCCTCCTGGGCGAGGTCGCGCCGCGGGCCGAGGGCCGGAGTCGCCCCCCCTGCTGGCCTTCGCGAGGCGCGGGGCGGCCTCGAAGGCCGCAGCGTCCCGCCGGCTCTGAAGAGCCCGCGCGGTGCTCGGGGAAGGCTGCCGGCGCCCGGGGTCCTGGGCCGAGGCCCGACCCTCCCTGCCCAAGGGAGGCGGGCGCCCAAGTCCTTAGCGAAGTTCCCCTGCACGGGCGCCCTGTGGAGTCTGGCTGGGGTCAGTGGGGAAGGTTAGCCCAGTTGCAGGAGTCGTATGAGTAACAGCTAATAGCCAGCGATAACGAGCTCCTGGGGAAAGAGGAGGGCAGAGCCCAAAGTCTGACTTGAGCCCGTTTCGTCGGAGTGCACATGCTTGCTTCTGACACAGTCTGTTGCCCCGGCTTTCTTTTGTTCTCTTGATTCGTAAATTTGAGGGTAAATTGATAAGGGAAGTTGAATTGGTAGTCGCACATATATTTAAAGAATTCTCTAGCTGTGACTATCAAACATCGCTAGGTGGTAATTGTCTTGTGCGGTAATTTGTAATGCAAATATTTCTCTTCCTGAGCATCAAACCTAGGTACACAGATTGTTATTCATATGCTGATAGAGATATCAAAGAGGTATTTAGCATATCTTTATTAAAAGGTGAATCAGCACATGCCTTTCTTAAATGGTAAAGTGGCCCGCCCCCGGTAGTGTCAGCTACTGGGGGCGCTGAGGTGGGAGGATCCTTCTATCCCACCAATTCTAGACCTGGCTGGGCAACTTAGCCAGACTGTCTCAGCAAGGGGAGGAGTAGTTTAAGTCAATTGTTCTACAAAATAAAACTGGCTTTTGTGTGATTTGGCTATAAAGATAAAATACATATAGAAATGTGAACAATATGTGAAAATAAAACACCAGAAAAGAGCCCCATACTACAACTATTACCTGTTGGTGACTGGATGTGATGTGTGTGTGGAGGGGGTGTTAGAGAACGTGCCTGCTGCCTGGCCTGGTTGTCCCTGCTGTCGCACTCCCACACTGGGAAACTCCCATGGCACTGAATGCTTCGTCTCTTCAAACACTTTTACCCTATGGATGTTTTCGTGATTTTTTTTCACTCTAGTCATCTTATGGTGAATGTTAGTTTGTGCTCAGTTTGTCACCTTTTGGGAAAACCTACCTGTGCATGCTCTTGTCAGTTTGCTTTGTCAAAAGGAAAACAGCCCACCCTCTCCCTGAGGACAAGGGTGACTCCTTTGTCCCCTGTGCCCAGCACATAAGAGATTTTGGTAGATACTTGTTGGAGAGAGAGCTTGTTCTGCAAACCCTCACCAACATTTGTGCTGTCCTTTTGATAGGGGACACTGGCCATTTGTTGCACACTTGCCGAGCACCATACTGATTTGGCACTTGATAAGGTATTGGTTCAGAAATTCTTTTGGAATGCATCTGCATTGCCCCCATTTCACAGATGGGGAAGTGTGGCTCAGTGCACTAGGAACACCCCCAGAGCTTGTGCTTGCAGCTAGAACTGAAGTCAGGGGACTTGCTTCCTCAGGCACGGGCTGCTCCCACCCCACAAATGTCTAGGTTGGGGAGAGTCTTGCTATGGTACTGGGCGATGGAGACTGCTGGCAGTAGGGCAAGCCCAGGAACTGGAACCTGTGCCAGGAGGGCTGCTCCTGAGAAGCCCTAAGGTCCTCACCACGTCAGTGCTGCTTCAGGGCTCTGGGTTTGTTAGATTATGACTTTAAAATAGTGTTTTCTCATTTAAAATTTTTTTTAAAAAATTATAAATCTTTTTCTTATTTCGCACTACAGAGCTGTCTTGTCAGATACATGAGGCAGACTACATCAACCCAATTGAAGTACACAAAATTAGCACAAAATCACTTGAAGGAAACAGCAGGTCCCACGGTAGTATTTTCTCTTTTATAGCATTTGTCAAGTAGTAAAATAGCCTTTATGGTTCTCTGCCATCCGTGCATTGAATACAGGGAGTTTCTTCTTAGACTTGACTCTCAAGTTCAGCACTTCAGGGATCTATAAAAGTTCATACAGGAAATCCTACTTGTGCCAAAACTTCTTTCTCATAAGTTCCAATCTTCCACCTCCACCCCACCCTGCAACAGATAACTAGGTTTTGACCTTCCCCAGCCAAAAACAGTCCATTCCTGGTGTTTGAGTTTCCAGGGCCCCTAGTGCTGTGGCCTAAGAACCTGATGCTTCCCTAAGATGCAGCTCCTCCTCACAGTGCAAATGCTGGGAGGGAATTTTCGGCCTGAACTTAGGTGGCAGACATCCAGAGCACTTGCCTGAGCCATCACCAGAAACTAAGGGGGTCTGGGAAATGCAAATATTGCAGCAGTTTTTGTCACTATCCTCAGAGTCCTGACAATGAATAGGGCACAGATGTCTCTGGGCAAGTTGAGGGACAGGCCTTTCAAGTCCTGTCTGTGGAGCTCAGTGCCTCACACCAGCCACGCTCAGATAAACTCCAGACCTCTTCATACTCCTAAAAGCCCTGAAGACCCCAAGAGTTCTTGTTTAGGCTGTGTATGTTGATGCCACAAAGAAGACATTTAATTTTTAAATTTATTTTAAAACTTGTACTTAGGATGATAAGCCTTTACATTCTTCACATTTTAACATAAATAGCATTTTATGGGAGCTACTTCACAAGCCCAAAATATTTAATAGGAAAGGTGACATTTATGATTTTGCAAATCTGTCTGGCTGACAGCAACTGGATTCTCACATCTATCCTTAAGCTCCTGGAGGACTGTCCGCATTCCTCTTGTGAGTGATGTTAGACAGGGCACGTGGTGTCTTAGTATTGTGCAGATGGCTTAGCTTTGGGGAACAGTAGGGGTCCTGGACCACCTTCTAAGAGTTTACTTTTGAAGATCCTGTTATTGTTTGGAAATGAGAGTGTAAAATATAGTTGGTCGGCGTAAACATCCACAGTGCATCACTTTCAAGATGATGGGCAGTGTTTTGAACTATACTCATGGGCTCAACCAATTTCTTGCTTTTTGGAAAAAGTGTGGAATAAGTCTGAGATGCATTTCAGTGTGAACTCGCAGGCTGCCTTTGTCACAGGCTCAGGGTGGGGCCAGGATTCCTATGGTGGCCTTTTCTGGATACTGCCGCCTGGAGCACACCTTTGCATTTACTGTGGGTGTGCTTTTCATTTAAACACAACCCCATAAATCCCCTTAGAGCAGTGCTTGTGGGGTGGGGGGCTGGGTAAGGGCTAGTCTTGGGTGCTGAGAGGGCAGTGGCCAGTGAAGGGGGAGACCCCATGGTCAGAGTTGCCTAGAGCTACAGATCCTGGAGTCTCTGGAGTCCTTTGCATTTGAATGCAGGGCTGTCCTGGAAACACCTCCTCCCGTGCAGGCTCAGGACCATGATCAACACCAGATTTCCTGATGAGCATCGGAACCTGCACACTGCAGTAACCGCCGAGCCTTGGTGGTAACCTTTCATTAAGAGCAACATTCACCCTGGTACAGGGACTCAGTGTCTCAGGGACAGTGTGGAAGAGACAGGAGGGGAGCACAGCACAGAGACTCTGTAACCTACCCCTGAGTGGAGAGCAGTGAGACCCTTGCATTTTTCTCTTTGCCTGACAGCTTACTGACTGACTGTGGTTTCTGGCAATCACTTGGACAGTTAAAATTCCCTCCTGAGTTGCCATTAAGGTCACAAGTCTTTGCTTGTACCAGAAACCAGATGAGGGGGTCCTGGGGCAGGGGCCTGGCGAAGGCACCGGTCTTCAAGTGTTTTTCTCTTGGTTTCCCTGTGGGCCCAGGCCTCACCTCTACAAGTGATGGACAAGCACAACCTTTGCTGCTGCAAACCTGGGGCCCCAGAAGAGCTGAAGAGCAGCCTGGGGGCCGTGTCATATGGGCTGCAAGCGGCTGCTAGTGAGGCAAGAGGACATGAAGTGTTTGCTTTTCTGAAAGTTCTAGACAGGTCCTTATTATTTGACTAGTCCATTAATAAAAACTCGTTGTAGCTGGGTACAGTAGCACAGGCCACAGGTCTATAATCCCAGCTACTTGGGAGGCTGAAGAGGATCACAAGATGGAGGCCAGCCTGGGCAACTCAGTAAGACTCTCAGAATCACATAAGAAGGTCTGGGGATGGTAAAGTGCAGCTCAGTGGTAAAGCCCTGGGTTCACCCCAGTACCACAAGCAAAACTGAGCTTGGGTGATCTTTCTGTTTGTAAGGAACTAACATATTCTCAGTCCCTTTTCATCCACATTACAAAATATTGCTGAGACAGAAGATCCTTAATAGAAGATAAAAGTGAGTGTGAACTTTGGCCCTAGTGTGCCACAGTTTACAAGTTCTGAACAGAGTCCAAAATAATGAGGTTTTGTTAATAGCATTGGGTGTGATTTCTGACTAGTAGGATAGAATTGCTTCAAAATTAAAAGGTGTTAATTTGAGAATTGCTTTAGGGGAAAATGAAGTTTGAAAAACAAGTTTTGCCACCAAATGGGGCAAAATATGCACTTGTGTATTATCTTTTTGGCTAGAATGAATATGGTAACTTCATCATGGTTGGGTAAGTTGATCACCAAGGTGTTCTCAGGTGTGCCGAACTAGATACTTGAAAATGGACTTGATTTCCCTTTTCACTTAAAGCAGAGTTAGAATAGTAACAGTTGAACATTTAGATGTACAGGGGTTAAAAAGTCATGCAACACTATAATATTTAAGGTTATTTTTTAAGTAATAATATAAAAGCATTTTGAGAGGGTATGTTTAAGTAATAATATCAAAATAATATTTTAAGAGGGGTTTTCAAAAGTTTGCTCAGGCAGTTAGCGTGTGGCTGAGTCAGGGAAGCTAAGGAGAGTTGGGAGAGCATTGCTGAGCCCTCAGGAGGAAGTGTGTCACTCGGTGTGTTCTTACACAAATAGAAGTGACCTGTAACCATGTCCACGTGTGTTCCTGGACCTCTAGGGGTCCTCAGCCCCCGTAGAGCTAAGGTCAACACTCCACAATAATGATGAGCTTTTTCCTCCAAGTTGACATTTGGACCCACGTGCAAAGCTCCCTGCTTCTTACCATGCACTGTGCCTTTGACATAGGCCAGTTTCCCTTATGAATGAATGTCCTTGATGAAGCAGTGGAAGTATTGATTTTACAAACATCAGCCTCAATCACACAGCAACCTAACCTGGCCTGTGAAGAGATGGCAAGTGCGCCCAATGCACTTCTGCATCCACGCATGTGGGCTTCTCCAGGAGCAGCCCTTGGGAGCCAAGACTGAGCTGAACCAGCCAGCCACCTCTTCAGAGCAGCTGTCGTACCGGGTATTTGGCAGGTGTTTTCCCCAAATTGAATGATATGGGTCTCAAGGAAAGCAGCTGACAGTGTTAGTTGGTAAAGATAAAATTGCACTTTCAAGAGAAAGTTTGTCGTCGTCTGGAAAACTTAACATTTGCTACTGCGAGTGTGATCCCTGCCCGACAGTTAGACTTCAAGGAAATGCCAGCTGACATAACAGTACGTTTCTGTGTCCTCTGCCTGAAACTCGTGCCAGTGTTTTCTAAGAAAACGTCTCCCCAGTAAAGATGCCCTTAAGTGCAGGACAGACCAGCACGTGTCCGTGTAAGAAGGGAAACGCTCGTCGACCTGGCTTCAGATTCCACGTTGCAGCTGCTACGTGGAATAGAAACTGCTACTTGTCCAGAGTTTGAGTAGTTGAAGGACATGCACAGTCAGGGAGAGGACTGCTGAGACATTTCTCCAGTTTCTAATGACATACTGTGTAAGGCAGGGCTTTCTTCAGGTATTTCAGCTAAAACTCTGCACAGTAAATAGAAGGCAGAGCACATAGGAAGACCCAGCTGTGATGGGGGGCTGGACAGGAGGACCAGCACTTCTAGGCCAGCTGAGGCAACTTAGTAAGACCCTGTCTCAAAGGTAAAAAGATGTGGGGGTGCAGCTCAGTGCAGAGCATGCCTGGGTTCTGTCCTCAGCACTGTTTAAAAGAAAAAACAAAGTCCAGCTGTCTTCTGTTAAGCCAGAGATTTGTAAAAATATGAAACACCACTCAACACTAATTTCTTTGTGATCGTTCAGAAATAGCATTATTTTTCATTGTAAAGTGTTAATGTGTAATGGATCTATTTTTTAAGTATATACTGCAAACTTTAGAAATACCAATAAATACTTCCCACATAAATAAATAAGCCTTTGGAGCCCTCAGCTGAGACCAGCAGTTTGGGAGCTGCCGCCGGAGCACCACCGCATGGCCTGCTCCTGACAGTGCCAACTCATCAGCAGGGCTGGTGGGGAGTGTTGGCAGCAGGGGACACTTAGAGCCAGCATTCACAGCATGTCCTCCTGCCAGCCAGTGTGAAGTGGAGCAATGTTCAGCTGAGAAGCATGCTTGGAAATGCGGGAAGGTGGTGGTGAACTCAGTAGATCAGTGTTCCCTTATAGGGTCCCTTTCCCACCTGGAGAGATGCCCAGCTTTCTCCTCCCTTCTGGGAGAAAGTCGTCACCAGTATGTGACTGCAGCTCTGTGGTGCGTTCACCTGGGATGTGCTGCGCAGCTCTGCACCCTGCACCGTCAGTCACCACAGACACTCGGCACTTTCTAAAATTTTTACTTTAGACATATTTTTTTTTCTTTTTTCTTTTGGTACTGGGGATTGAACCCAGGGGCACTCCACCACTGAGCCACATCCCCAGCCCTGTTTCGTATTTTATTTGGAGACAGGGTCTCACCAAGTTTCTTAGGGCCTCGCTAAATTGCTGAAGCTGGCTTTGAACTCTCGATTCTCCTGCCTCAGCCTCTCCCAAGTGCTGGGATTACAGGCGTGCGCCACCACACCTGGCCATGTGTTTTATTTTGTTTTTACTTTTGTCTTGATATATCTGTGTATGTTTCTATCATACAAGTTAACTGAACTTTCACATTTGGTTCTCTGTTTTGGTAAAATTTTAAAAACACTTTTGAATATAAGGTGATCTGCTCTTTCAAAATATCCTTTGCTTATTTTTTTTGAGGGGGGTATCAGGGATTGAACTCAGGAACACTCAACCACTGAGCCACATTCCCAGCCCTATTTTGTATTTTATTTAGAGACAGGGTCTCACTGAGTTGCTTAGCCACCTTGCTATTGCTGAATCTAGCTTTGAACTCTCGATCCTCCTGCCTCAGCCTCCCAAGCTGCTGGGATTACAGGAGTGTGCCACCGCGCCTGCCTTGTTTGCTTATATTTTTGTGGTACTGGGGGTTGAACCCAGGGCCTCGGGCATGCTAGCTAGGTGTTGTGCCACTGAGGTGCACCCCAGTCCTGAATTGAAGTTTCTTAAGTGATATCTCATTCCTGAGAACATCCGGATTTCTTTGCCTATGTTAATGTTCCTGTTTTCCCCTTGACAAGTGGTTTCTGGACCCCCGAAGCCATCCTTTGGAGGTTGGGTTTCTCATGGAGGAGAGCGGGGGTTGTGATGGTGTCATGTGAATAGAGGGCTAAATGTCACTGTCCCTTTAAAGGAAGTAGAATGTTTGTCCTTTGTTCTGGGTCACCAGGGAGACCACAGTTAGAGGGAAGGCAGTTGGAGCCAGGCAGAGGAGGAGGTAAGAGGTGGGTTCTGCTCCCAGAGCAGGCTTTGGGCCACAGCAGGGGAGAGGCAGCTCGGAGAAGCTGTGAGTGTTGAGGGAGGGTTATCTGAAATGAGTATGGAAGGAGAAGTGTTTGTTTTTAATATACATCTATAGGCTGTGCTGCTTTGGAGTTTGGTAAATAGAAAGGCTAGCCTTCTGACTCTCAGCTTTTTTAGTTAAATAATAGAGCTTTGATATTGGGGGTTTTGAATAATTAAGTTTTATAGTTTAGCCTCTCTACTCTTTGACCATGTAACAGGTAACTTGGAAAGTTTGGTGTCTGATTTTTTTCCTAATTACTGTTGTGTGGTTTAGTTTCAGTTACTGACCCCTATAACCTGTTTTTTATTTTCCTCTAGGAGTTTACTTCGGTAGCTGTTTCTTGACCGTCTGGATTGTTGAAAGTTCGAATTCTCTTGAGAAAGAGAGTGAGCGAGCAGTGACCTGACTGCGGCCTGGTCAGGCCTGGCCAGGCCTGGCCATTGGCTGGACCACGTGTCTTTGCCGGCCAAGTCTTGCATCACATTTAGGATTTCAGGGAAAAAAGCCTTCTTCACTGGGGCAGGTAAAGCATTAATTATGTTAAACACCAGCAACAAAATGATCATTTAATAAGCTTATATTTCTTATTTGTAAAGTGCTCTTATCTGTAAAGGGAGATGTAATGTAGCATTTATATTTATTTGAAATATTCTAGAATTTAGCCAAAGGTTTTTAGATGAATATGTAAGCATCTGTTGAGAACTTGGCTTTTTGTATTATCAGTGAGTGCACTTTTATATCATATGTTCTCTGATAATAGCTACGTTTTGTAGAGGAGAATTCTTGGACAGAGAGCCATCACATGGAGGCAGGCACCAGAGTCTCTCTCAGACCTGTGAGCACTTCCTGGGTTCTGTCCTGGAGGGGAAGGGACTGTACTAATGAGCCTTCCTGGGAAGGTGATATTGGCCTTTCATTGCTTTTTGAGTAAAAATTCCAATGGCTGTATGGAAATTGGGACCCAACTCTCTTTAAAGATCAGGTTTGCCGTAACCTGGGCTAGGGAGTGGCTCAGTGGTGGACTGCTTGTTTAGCTTAGTGGTAGTGCTTATTGGTGCTCAGGGCCCTGGGTTGATCTCTAGTGCCAGTTAAAACTTGGTATAAACTTGTTGGTGTGCAAAAGCAGGAAAACGGTGTTCCTAAAAATGTTTGCTGTGAAAATAGAAGGGCACTGGCAGTCACATGGGCCCACTCACACTTGGCCTCAGTGCCCCCGCATCCTCAAGAGTCTGGCTTTAAATTGACTGTGGCACCCGACAAGAGATCTGTGTTCCCAGGAAGCTGGAGTCACCTCCGGTTACCAAAAAGTGGTGTGGGTCAGGGTTACACAGTGATGGAGTCACTGTCAGGCAGCATCCATAGATGAGTGACTATAACTGCTAAGAAGAAAAATTTAGATTTCTGGCAATGTTCATATTTTGTGTATTTTGCATTTTTAGGGTTTTTGTTTTATACCAGTCCTAGGATGGAGCATGGCATGAATTCAGAGTTGTCATTTAAATTTAAATGTGATTGAAGCCTGGACAAATTGGAAAAGCATTCTCAAGGTATGCCCTGTCACTAAGTGTTGCTGTGTGTGTCGTCCCCCTGCCCTGGGCTGGAATGGACCCAGGGCCTTGGGGATGCTAGACACGTGCTGTACCACTGAAGTACACCCCAGTCCTGTTTTTCCAGTTTCGTCATTTTAAATAAGAATAAAAAGTTCACGAGCATCCATGGGGAGGACCCAAGCCAAGGCTCCAGACTTGGTCTCCCAGGACAGACTTAGTCAGAAGGGTGCCCTGGGATAGCCAGGTCCCTGCAAAGTGCCCCGGTACAAGTGTGGGCACCAGCTAATGTTTCTGGACCTCGCTGTTCTGTGAAGTCCTTGTGCCTTGGGGGTGCTCCTTGCTCATGGTTTCCTGCCCTATGTGAAGCTGTCTTAAGTGGTAAAGAACAGACACACATTCGATCTGTTGCCTAGATTTTCTTCTAAGGATTTGCTCTGCTGCTTAACCTTCTTCACGAATCACAAGCTGTCCTCATGAGTTAGAGGGACACTGGTCAGGAGCATGTAGTGTGTGTACAGCTCTGCCTTTTTAAGTGGAAACTGGTCAGTTCCATTGCTCTAGCGGGTACATGCCGCTTGTGTGTGATCCGAGGCTGTTGGTCACAGTGTGGTTATCTTTCATCACTAGGTATGGATGATAAAGGGGACCCAGGCAATGAAGATGCGCCTAAGGCTATCAAGCCCACCAGTAAAGAGTTCAGGAAAACCTGGGGGTTTCGGAGAACCACCATTGCCAAGCGCGAAGGTGCAGGAGATGCTGAGGTGGACCCTGCTGAGCAGCAGCCGCAGCAGCACAGCCTCTCCCTGCGCCGCAGCGGGAGGCAGCCAAAGCGCACCGAGCGGGTGGAAGAGTTCCTGACCACAGTCCGACGCCGAGGAAGGAGGACTGTGCCCGTCTCCCTGGAGGATTCCAGTGAGCCAGCGTCCTGCCCGGTCACAGACGTAGAGACAGCCTCGGAAGGGAGTGTGGAGAGCAGCTCTGAGGTGAAGGGAGGCCCCACACCTGGGCCCACAGGGACGAAGACGCGTCCTTCCTCTTCTGAAAAGGCAAAAGACGGCGATGACGAGGACGACACCTCTGATAGCGACAGCGACGGCCTCACCTTGAAAGAGCTTCAGAATCGCCTGCGGAGGAAGCGTGAGCAGGAGCCAGCGGAGAGGCCTCTGAGGGGCATCCAGAATCGCCTGCGGAAGAAGCGTCGGGAGGAGGACCCTACGGAAACTGTGGACGTCCAAGCGGGCAGTGCTGGCGAGGACACACCACCCTGCAAGCAGGAACCTGACACAGGCCAGACTGCTTTGTCCCAGGCAGCAAAAGATGAGAGAGAGAGTCAGTTGGAGGGGACAGCAGGTCAGAGGACTCCAGAAGAAGACCCAGGGGACGTGGGCAGACCTAAGCCTGAGTGTGAGGGCTACGACCCCAATGCCCTGTACTGCATTTGTCGCCAGCCTCACAACAACAGGTAGGTCAGATCCAGGCTTCTGGCTGGAGACCGTGCCTTTGGAGTGCACCCGGGCACCAGGAAGCAGGGGAGTCTGCCCTCTGTGTCGACATCAGAGTGTTCGAAACTCTGATGATCAGGTCAATTCACTCTGAAAAGAACAAACAGAAGCAGTGGGCTTTGTAGGGGCTGCCTAGTGCCCCAGTGTGGGCCTGTGCTCAGGTTGGGTGGTGGTAGGGTGGTCCTGTGGGCTTGTTGGGAAGAGATCACACTGAATCCTCTAATTTACTCTTAAAAGCTACAATCAAGCCAGGCATGGTGGCCACACCTGTAATCCCAGCAGCTCTGGAGCGTGAGGCAGGAGGATCACAAGTTCAAAGCCAGCCTCAGTAGCTTAGCAACACCCTGTCTCAAAAAGGGCTATAGATGTAGGTCAGTATTTAAGAACCCTAATGTTCAATCCCCAGTATCAAAAAAAGCTTCAGTCAAAAAGAAGACCAAACTATTTGCACTCTTTTTTTATGATAAAATGTTAAAGCCTATTTGACCTCGCGATATACCAGCAAGTGTATCACTGCCTCCGCGTGCTTAACACCATGACTTGTCCTTTCAGGTTTATGATTTGCTGTGACCGATGTGAGGAGTGGTTCCATGGCGACTGTGTGGGCATTTCCGAGGCTCGAGGTCGACTCCTGGAAAGAAATGGGGAGGATTACATCTGCCCAAACTGCACCATTCTGCAGGTGCAGGATGAGACAAACCCAGATGCCACCGAAGAGCAGGAAGCCCGATGCAGACCTGGAGCAGCAGATGGCATGGACTGCACGAGCATAGGAACCGTGGAGCAGAAATCTAGCGAAGACCAGGGCATAAAGGGTAGAATTGAGAAGGCCGCAAACCCCAGTGGCAAGAAAAAGCTCAAGATATTCCAGCCTGTAAGTACTTCTCTCCAGGGAGACATGGGGGCTCAACCTCGCAGAAGAGAGTTGCTTCTGGCAGAAGCACCAAGACAGGAAGGTGTCTTTCCTTGAGCATAAGTTAGGGTTTTGCTGTGCCCTAGCAGGAGAGCATCCCTATACTGGGCTTCTGTTTGTGCCTTGTACTGTCCCAAGGATGCCCTTTTTTATTTGTTTTTTTTTTTGTTTGGTTTTGTTTTTTTGGTTTTTTTTTTTGTTTTTTTTGTTTTTTGGGGGGGGCTGGGGATTGAACCCAGGACTTTGTGCTTGCAAGGCAAGCACTCTACCAACTGAGCTACATCCCCAGCCCGGAGGCCCTTTTTTAAAGAAAAAATACTACCTATCTACCTTCTGTGCTGGTACTTTTTAAAATGTAGCCTTTCTTGCTGGTCATTGGTGCATGCATGTCCTCCCAGGAATGTAGCAGCCCTGTCTCAAAGTGAAAAGGGGGGCAATAGGGATGTAGCTTAGTGGTAGAGCTCCCCGGGTTCAATCCTCAGTACTTCCACCCCCCAAATTGGTCTTTCTTTAGTGTCTTGAGACATTTCTCAATGGTGCCTTAGCACTATTGCCCGCTGAGTGGCACACTCATGGGTCTCTGTCCACCTGGTTTGATGCCCCTGGAGCCATGACACTATTGGCCTCTGCAGCTCCACAGGGCTGTATCCTGTTCCCATGAGGGCATAGCTCAGCACCTTTCCTAACCTGGATCTCTTAAGGTCCTCAGCAGATGTGGACCTACAGAGGGTTGAGATTGCTATGTGTAGAAGCATCTCTGGTAATGTTCTCACTGTTATCTCCAAGTTGGAAATGTGTGAGGACTAGGCCATTTAGATGGTCTTGTAGTGGAAATGTTATAAAGAGATGCAGGAGAATAGGACATTAAATTGTTAATATGGCCGGGTGTGGTGGTGCACGCCTCTAATCCAAGCCACTCGGGAGGCTGAGCCAGGAGGATCGCGAGTTCAAAGCCAGCCTCAGCAACTTAGCGAGGCCCTAAGCAACTCAGTGAGACCCTGTCTCTAAATAAAAAATACAAAGTAGGGTTGGGGATGTGGCTCAGTGGTGGAGTGCCCCTGGGTTCAATCCCTAGTACCAAAAAAAAAATTGTTAATATGTAGTCGGATCATCAATAAGCCCATATTTGACATAGAACTAAATTTTATTCTACATAAAACTACCAATGGAAGAAAAGCAATTATGTTAAATATTTGAGAGTTAGCTCTGCCTCAGGTGGACGTGGATGTGCCCGTGGTTGATCTGGTTTTAACCATCACGTGTGCTTCAGGCGTTTTGAGCAGGGCAGTCACATGCTGCTGGTGTGTTTTCATTTCCTCTTTTGCATGATGTTACTACAGGTCACCACAAGCTCAACTTGGAACTTCATGCATTCATGCTTGCAGTTTCCAGGCGTCAGAGCCTGGCATGCCTAGCTGTACCCTCTGCTCAGTGTCTTAGGAGCCTGTGGTGAGGGAGCAGCTAGGCTGTGGTCTCAGAGAGAGCTTGCCCAGCGTCTCACATCAATTAGTATGAATGTTATCCTGTGCAATTTTCATAGTATATTAAAAAGTCATAGCTTATCTAAATTCAAGTTGAGTTGGGTTTCATGCATTTTATTTGCCAACCTTACTCTCACATCATAGCCTTGGGTGGCCCCCTCTCAAAACTGCAGCTTGCCTCAAAAGCACCCTTGGAGTCTTCTCTTCAGGAAAGACCCAGTCCCTCCTTGTTCAGCCTTGCTCATGTTCCCTCCAGTCCAGCCTCAGGGGAGAGGAGACTAAGGAGCATGTGTTCCAGGGGTAGCCGTAGAGTCCTGCACTCCATGAGGTGCAGAAGAGCTGAAGTGCAGATGCCTCACACAGGAGTGTGCAGGGGCAAAGGTGAATTGTTACTCATATCAACAATACTGTTCGTGTCTCTCAATTAAAAATAGTGACCTTGGCACTTGGTAATGCTGTCACAAGGTGCTCTAACTGTTGGCATTGGAGTGTGCTTCATCTGAAGTCACCTGTCTCGTTCTGCAGGTCGTAGAGGCTCCTGGTGCCTCAAGGTGCATTGGCCCTGGGTGCTCCAGTGTGGCGCAGCCTGACTCAGTCTATTGCAGTAACGACTGCATTCTCAAACATGCGGCAGCTACTATGAGATTTCTAAGTTCAGGTAAAGAACAAAAACCAAAACCTAAGGAAAAGGTCAAGATGAAGCCAGAAAAGCTCAATCTTCCAAAATGTAGTGTTCAGGTAAGCAGACCAAGATCACCCGGGGAACCCTTGAAGCAAAAGTGTGTGCACATGCTTGCCATAGACTCGGGAGCATAGGGGACAGCGGGTGTCCACGCCTTGCAGCTCCTGTCCCTTTTGCTTCTGTTGTCCTCCATTAGCTGAGGGCTGATTAGCACGGATCCATAGCATAAATGCAGGCAGCCGGCTGCTGTGGAGAACCTCAGATCTCAGAATGCAAACCATAGTCTTGCCAAAGCCAGTAGTCAAGAGTGTGCAGAGTCAACTCAGCAGCTAGCGAAGGGGCGGGCTCTGGACAAGGTTCTGTACCTCGATTAAGACATCTCGGAGTTTTTCCATTTTTATTCTCTGTGTGACTTGAAGAAGCGGGGATTATCTTTGAATGCTTGCTTAGACTTTAGATGATTTTTAAAACTGGTAGTTTTGAAACCTGGAGCTGCCAAAGAAACAATGACTGCTGTACACAGAGGATGTCAGAACAGAGAGTGCCGGGACCCTGCCAGTGTACCGTCTCCTGGCTGTCAGCAGAGGACATGGAAATGTCATTCCTTCTCTGCTTTCCGCTTTGTATTGGCTTATTTCACTGGCTCATGGGAGGGGTTCATTCTTTGTCATTTGGGAGCCTCGTGTCTCACCAGGTTTTATAGTGATTCCATGTCAGCGACCCTTCTGTCACCCATGAACAGCTGAGACCCAAGTGCTCTGGGGATGCCGAGGGTCTGCTGGGCACAGACCCTCGGCATCCCCAGAGCACTTGGCTGTAGCCACACTGAACAAATGTGGTATATACGCCTGGGTGGGCATGGGGTCTTAAGGTGCTTCAAGGAGGAGATGGTGACATGGCCTTCTTTGCCCAGTGAAACAAAACAAGGGTGTCATTTTTGGTCTTCTTAATGATTGGAGTTTCACTGATTGTCCAGGCAGGGATTAAAATCTCTTCTGTGCACAAGAGACCAGCTCCAGAGAAGAAGGAGAATCTGGCAAAGAAGATGATGGTGGCTCCTTCGAGGAGCGAAGCCCTGGGGAAGGAGGCCCCCTGCGAGAGCAGCACTCCATCCTGGGCAAGTGACCACAACTACAACGCAGTGAAGCCAGAGAAGACGGTTGCTCTCTCGCCACCGCTGTTGTGTAAATGTACGTATCACCCAGGGGCTGGCCTCCCCGCCCTCAGGACTAGGAGTCGCAGCTGTGTTGTAGTGCTGATGGTAGGCACCAGCTCACCGTCAGCTGTAAAAAGACGCCTGTGTCAAGGACACCTCTGGACTCAGGTGTCCGTGCCTAGCCTGTGGGACTTCTCTCAGTGTTCTCCAAAGATCTGTACAAGCCTCACTGCTAAATGTCTCATTTTGGGGGTGCAGTTCTTTCGTTTCTTGCTTTAGTATCGGGCTCTGGTAAGTATTGTATTATCTCCAGCATCAATGCCCTGCCCAGACTCCTGGTTCACCACTGTCCCATCAGCTTTATCACAGCCCTACTTAAAACTTGAGTTTTCCCACATAACCTGCTGCATATAAAATCACCACTTCTTTTTGTATGCTGTGACCTCTCTTTCTGTAAATCAATGTTGCTTTGGTAGACGGGCGAGGTAGGGTTTTTAGTAGTTAGCATTTTTGACTAGAGAGACGTTTTGCTCATGTCCAGTTCACATACTACACACCTGTGTAAACACACGTCCAGGTTTTGAAGGCCATTTGCTGCTGCTGAGCAGACCCCACGGTAAGTGACGTGGTGTCCTTCACACTCAGACCAGTGTCCTCCAAGGGGACAATTGTGGGCTGGTGTCACAGGGCGGACTGTTACCCTGACCTTTGGAACCTCAGATTAGACCATTACCTTGCACTCATTCTTGTCTCAGTCTCAAAACCTCAGTCTCAGACATTTAAATTAGATCCATGTAGCACATCTTCCTGTTACACAGTTTTTGAATTCAGTTTGCATGTGTGCCTTCTCTGCATTTTGTGCCTTTCTAAAAGCACTGAAAGATTAGATACCCCTGAACTGCAGGAGCAGAGAGATGTACAGCCTTCCCTTTCAGTGCCTCTCTGAGTGAGGGTGCCTTGTAGGAAGTGCTAGATCTCAGTTGGCTAAGGAAACGAGAAGGTAAAAGGGCAAGGACATGGAGTCACAGGTCGATGAGCTAACCAGCTGCTGCGTTATGATGGGCCTCAGTACACCTTAGATTGTGGAGGGTTTTCATACTAGCAGATGACACCTCTCAAATGCTCATCAGAGATAACGCTCTAAATAGCACTTTTACAGAGCTCACAAATATACTTCAAAATAAGGACCACCTATCTGAATGGGTAGAGGGTCACCACTTTTAGTACTGGCTAAAATGTGTAAAATTGGTTGAAGGCACATAACAATAAAGGAAAGAAAAACCCCGGGTGTAACCACAGCACAGAGAGCTGGGTGATTGGTTTCGGTTTAGTTAACCTCCATCTGCATCCAGAAGGGGAACTCTGTCCCTGAAGCCCCAAGGAGGCCTTTTAGGAGACCCTGTGCACTGGTGGGGGTTGGGGGGCTGTTCCCAAGGTGCTGTCTCCTATCTCACTAAGGGGGAAGGGAGGGACAGGAACTCGGGATCAACAAGGAGCTGGTTCCTCTCAGGTTTTTCTTTGACCTTTTCCATATTGGCTCCTCGGTGGAGTGGGTGTGCGGCAGTGGCAGAAAGTTGGGACAAATTAACTGAACCTTCCCAGCACATCGACATCTCAAAATTAAAACTGATGAACATCCAGAATATAGCATGTCTAAGGAACATGCTTCCAAGCTGGTCACTGATGATTATTTTCCTGTTATTCCAGAAATGTCTTCCCAAACAATGATTGGGAGGAGACTAGGGTCATGGTAAGGTCATCTGAGCCCAACACTGGTGAGCAGCAGCACTGTGTCTCTGCCTCTCCCCCAAACACTTGCCTTTGTGGTAGCAGGGTGCACGTCCTGAGCCCTGGTGGGCCTGATGGAAGGGGTACCATGCACAGCCGTGGGTACCGCCTCCCCCACTGGCTGCAGAGCACACTTCCTGGGCTGGGGGCGGTGGGTGAGGCTCTGAGTGAAGCTGATGCTGGGAACACTTCCAGTTCACTCTCTCGGAGCTGCTTCAACCATCAAGTACGAGAGGATCTGCGTGGCAGAGCCGCGCCGCTGTAGCTGCTCCTGGAGGTGCCTGGGCCTCCTGCCCTCGTGGCACTGGTGCTGCCTCAGGTGGACACGGGCTGGCCGGGCAGGCCTCGCTGTGCAGGAAGCTCTGCTGCTGCTTCGTGATCTCCAGGTGACGCGATTCATGCACAGTTCCTCTGTATTTTACCATTGTGTTTTAGGGTTTCTGTATGATTCTCCTAGCGGGTGGAAACAGTTTCCTTGTTTCTCCAGCCGTCCTGGTGCTTTTGTATTTATAAATACCTTCCATGAAGTTTTCCCTTTACTTCCACCTTTAGTGCACCTCCCATTACTGTCAAGGCATGAAGAGGGTTAAACATTTTTTTTCTAAAACATTCCTGGTGTATTAGATTATGAAATTTAATTTTGGTATTTATAGACACAATTGTTAGTATATTGGATTTGATAAATGGCTCACTGAGTGACTGGGGATCCAAACAGATTTGGCATGAGAACATTTCATCTAGCTGTGGGAATTGAAAAGGAAAACCTTAACCCCTGCAGACCCAAACCCCAGTGATGTGCTGTGCATCTTACCAGGTAGAGGCACCTCCTCTTTGGTGCCTGCGAGCCACACAGACGAGCCAGGTGTGGTGGGTGGACCACGGCGGACACAGGTGTTCACCAGGGTGACTTGGGCTCTGGGCTCCAGAAGCACATTTCAGTAAAATCATAAGTGGAACAGATTCCTTGTAACATGGAAGATGCTAGAACCCCAGGTGTGTAGAGATCCAAAGCTGTTTTACCAGCTCCTGAGCCATTTATGTCATGTCTCTCCACAGTTGTCAGTGGCAATAAAGTGGGAGTGGGAGGACCCTGACTGTACATGTAAACCAGTCTCATGCTGATGAAGGCTTTGGCTTGAGAGCTGTTTGTAGTGTTACCCATTAAATGATCCTTTTTTTTCTTGTTACCATTTGGTTGTCAGAAGGACAATCTTGGTATTTTAAAGTGTTATAAACTTAGGAAATAGCCTACCATTCAGAAAACTTTCGTTACAACTCTGTAAACTTGAACCTGCCAGGTGAGCCCCTCGGCACGTCCTGCAGCTGCCCCCTTCCTCTTCATACTTCAGCCTCCCTGGGGAGGCAGTGAGGGGTGGAAGTTTCCAGTGGGGTTGGTCCTGCTGGATTCACCTCTCTGGGACCTTGTGGAGCTGTGGATCTACTCTGATACTCTAAAGATTAATACTCCAGGAAAAGCCCTTTGCTGGCATTGCCGATGTCAGAGTGCAAAGGTCACCTCTGAAGATGGCTGCTATAACTTCAGTACGATACACACGTTTCAGGTATATTGTATAAAGTAACATACTTAGTATTTCCTTGTTATTACCCATCAACACGCACATAGTTATAATCTTATCTTCTAAGAGTTAGAAGAGTAAAGATAAGAATGTTTGCTACTTTAACTTGTGGAAGTTGAGGCAACTTTGATTTGCACAAATCTGGACAAGCTCAGCAAGAAGAACTTCAGGTAACTGGCAGCTCACTCCACCTGGGGTCTGCACGGTGCCATCAGCTTTGGGGGTTTTACACATGGAGTAGGACCCTTTGGGTCTGGAGGTACTGGGGAGGGTAAGTGGGTTATTTCAGCCTGCTCCTGTCATTTGGCTAAAATTGAGCCTTACTGAAGTAGTCATGCCTGCTCCCTCAACTCTGCTCCTTGAGTCCTGGGTTCGGTAGCCAGGCACAGGCTGCCTGGGGACAGTGAATGCCCACACCCAACCCCAACCCCCACTCCGGTCACACTCCAGATGTGCTTCACTTTGAAGTGTAACTTGACCCCAATTCTTCATTGCCAACCCAACATGAATCATGTTTCAGTTTAATTTTCAGGTTATTCTGTATGAAACTTAAACCAAGGAAGAATAATGTGTTTCTAGGTGTGCAATTGTTTTCACAAATTTCCTTTGGAGAGTTAGAACCTCTTTGTTAAGATTAAAGTAATTCAAATATTAGACATGGGGGGTGACCTAGAGAAACTTAACAGCCCAAAATGGCGATCAGGCCATGGACCCTGCAGAAACATTACAGTCACAGTGGCCATCTGCCCTGAGGAGCATCCACAATGTGGCCTCTACTTGTTATCCACGTTTCATTTCTCATACAAAAGCCAATTGGTAACTTCCTGTACTTTTAAGAGGATAATTCATTTGAAATTATTTAAGCATACTGAGAGGAGCAAAAGCAAAACATTTTCTCTTGTCATTGTCACTTGAGTCTTCATACTAGGAAAGATCTTGAAGAAACCGTTGAAATGGAAACCACATCCACGTGGCTCACAGCTGAGGTGGCAGTGGTGTCCAGGAGCAGGTTTTACGGCCAGGCCTGGTTTCCAGGTACAGGCTCGCAGTGAGGATGCGGCCAGGATGGGAGGGAGAGCGAGCAGCTCCCTCACAGCAGCTGGTGGGAAAGCCCTGTGCTCAGGCGAGTGATTCACCTGCCCCTCTCCCTGAGGAGCCCCAGAAGAGGGCCGTCACCAGGCCTGGGTGTTTGGGCGGCTGGGGCTCTGCGGATGGCTTGCCCGGTGTCTGTGGTCCTGTGCCCTTTATGCCACAGCCTCCATTTGGACAGTTGGACGGGTTTTTTCCAAAGGAGCACGTTGACACACTTCCTCCACTGGAAGCTCATTTTCTCCCATTCTCTGTTAGGCCCAACAGTGCCACCCAGTGACCAGCAATGCTATAGCTCCCCAGCCTGGCTTCAGTGTGACAGCTCCCGAGTGGAGTGTTGCTGAGCCTCGTGCACAGTGACCTGCCCCGTTCTGTGGTCAGCTGAACCCTGAGTAAATCCCCATCACAAGCAGCCCAACATGGGACGGGCACAACGCACTGGGGACACTCCTGTGGCTGCTGAGCTTCAGGGCAGCATTTTTCCTCCCCCAGGCAGGCCTACTATTAGAGGCCACAGGAGGCAGTGCTGACAAGGGCTTCTAGAGTGAGCAGATGGGTTTGGACTGGGACAGCTGAGGCCAGACCTGAGTGCTGTGTCCTTCCAGAATGGGCTTTCCCCGGCTGGTGGCAGGCACCTCTTGCCCTTCTGTGAACTCAGCACAATGCAGTGACGTGGGGGGGTGTGCCTCATTGGTGTAGTATTTGTCTAGTGTGAAAGAGACCCTGGCTTTCTCCTAGCACTGCAAAAAAAAAATTTTTTTTACTAACTATAAATCCATTTGTAGCTCTACTTGAGTAAAAATAGTTTCTTATTGTCACTGCCATTCCAGCAGCAACTGACCACGTCCAGCACCACCAGTGCAGCTCCCGCTTAGAGGGGACAGGGTATGTGCGGGGCTCTGGAGCAGTCACTGGTGGACTGCTGACCGGTGTTAAGCCCCTCCCTCTGAGGTGGACGAGGGCTTGGTGTGCAGGACACCTGCAGGGGAGCCGCAGCTGTTGGCACACATGTTTGGGGTGTCTAGTCAGCAAGTTGTGTGTTTGCCTAATGCCTGTTCACATACCAGGGGTTGTGAAGATTGGGTTTAAACAGCGGAGGTGAGTGGTTCTGTCCCCTCCTTTGTAGTAGATGACGTTGAGGTAGGTCTCCACTCCACATGGGCTGGTAGAGTCCTGGAAATATTGAGGGGGAGATAAGTTAAAGCAGTAGAGGGTTGGTCTTAGTGCAGACAGGATGTGAAGCTCAGTGTGGAGAGGTGGAGATTATGGGTTTGAAGCCCATAGGTGTATGTAACCAGAAACAAGGTGAACATCAGATGTCACTGAAGGTTTGTTTCGGGTCATTTCACACGGGTGCATCAGGGTTTTGTTGAGGTTCTAGAAGTTCCTGAGGCCAGCTTTTTAGAGTAATTTAACAGTGTGATATTAAGATTGTTTTCAGCAAAGTTTCCATAAAGGCAGTGACTGGTCTGGGGACTCACCCTTTACTACGATAGGGTCATTCTCTTTGTAACTGGCCGGTGGTGGGCTTCCTGGCTGGTGATCAGGTACACAGCTCTGCAGAGGACTCCTGGCGCCCTGCTCATCGTCTCAGTCCTTTGTAGGCTGTGCTGCAGCGCCTCTTTCCTGCTGTGCTGGTCATCCCTCCCTGCTCTGCCCTGCCCCCTGCTTCCCTCTACAGCAAGGGCCTCTGCTGGTTGTATTCAACCTGGCAGGATCACGCATGTGCTCCCTGACTTGAGGAGGGTGCTATTCTGATAAGCCTGCCTTAAAGTGGAAAAAAAATTGTAAAGTTGAAGTCCTTTTTTGGGGGGGTTACTGAGATTTGAACCCAGGGGTGCTTTACCGGGTAGCTGGAATACAGGCGTGGCCACCGTGCCTGGAAAGTTGGACAGTCATTGTGTGTGTCACATAGTGAAAGTGTTCTGGATAGTGAACAGTTTTCCTTTGTGCCTAGTGTGTCCCTGTTTGCTGTTTTGCTCTGTAGTGTCCCCTCTTGGAATCCAGCCCCCTGCAGCCTGTTTGATTCAGAGGAATGCACGCTGCTCCTGGAGTGCGGGGCTGGGAGCCACTGCCAGCTCAGGTCTGTGCGGAGCCCACCCCTGCCAGGAGCTCTGTGGGATGGAGATGGGGGTTCCTTTGCGGAGTGAGTGGTGAAGCGGTGGTTAGGGATGCGGACCCTGCAGTGGGACTGATCCTATGAACACCGTCCTAAGCTGTGGATCCACATGGTACTGTTAATGGGTTCTGTAAAATCAAGAGTGTTTTTACCCTATAAAGTGGTGCATCCCCAAGGCATCAGTGCCTCTGGTGAAGTGGCCACTTGGCAGCATTCTGGTCTGCTCCAGAGTTGGTGGCCCCGACTCCCTGCCAGCATGGCCAGGTCTGTGGAAGGGCCACACGGGGGCCATGGGCCTGGGAGGCTTCGGGAGGAGTTTGTTGAATCAGGCCTTGCTTGTAGATGAGGCCTCTGCCCTTTCCTGAGTTTCCCCACCCTCTCTGGTGTGTCAGGTGATCACTGGGAGCAATCCTTTACTAACCTGCAGTTCCTGGGTCCTGCTGCAGGGTGGCTGCAGCTCCCATTGACTCCCATGAAGGGTTTGGGACGTGCAGCTTCTGACGCTCTCGCTGACATCTCTCCAGGCATCTCCCGCTTGGGTCTCAGCACCCGGGTTCCTGCCTGGTGTGCAGTGTGCACACAGCCAGGCTGCAGTGCAGAGCCCTGCTCTGGATGCTCTGCTACAGAGTTTCAATGCAGTTGGTTCTGTGCAACCTGTGACCGACTTTGTGCAGGTCGAGGGATTTCAACTGGTTGTTTTGTTTTGTTTTGTTTTGTTTTGCTTTGAGCTGTTGGTGACAATCCTTGTTTGGATTAAAAGCACCAGGTTGTCCTCTCACCACAGTGATAGAGTTACTAACTCAGGATTGTACGGGGGGATGTCTATAATAGCATCACTCCTCTCAGCGTCTGACTCTCGGTGTTAAGATTGATCTGCTCCGTGTTACACATTTTCACCTTTCCATATTTTTATTAGCATCTTTCACAGTTGACTCCTACATAAGACCTCACACTAACAGGAGAGTACCAGCCTTGGGGATGTGGGGTGGACATACATGGAAGACCTTGTCCATTTTCCCCTTCCTGATAAGATCAAATTTACAAAAAAAGAAAAAGAAAAAAAAAATCTGTACTTGAATTCTTACCGGCAGCACTGTGTAAATCTGCTCTTCTTTAATAACGTGAAATTTGCCCTTCAGTTTTACAGCATGGAGATTAAGTGGAGCCTTTGGTAATTAGTGTGTTGGTAGAATGGAAAGGTTTACTGTAGCAATAAAGTGTTTTTCTTTAATAAAGTGTAGTCACTATTGTAAATATGCTGGCAGCTCTTAATCACATTTCTGAGTTTTAAGATTTTTAAACTCTTTTCTCTAAGTGTGTTGCTCACCAGAGCCCACTAATGAAGCTGGTCCAGGGGAGAGTGAGTCGGGTGGTGGCACACGTGCTACCTGCTGTCTCACTGGGCATGCCTGTGCTCTGCTTTGCAGCTGTGAAGGATGACAGGAGAGCAGAGGACAGAGCAGTGGCAGCAGCTGCAGCCTCCAGGAAAACGGCCCCTCCAGGCTCCTCGGTGGGCAGGCAACCTTCGCCCAGAAGTCTGGTCCCAAAGAAGCCACCTCCTTTCACTAATGTGGCAGGAGCCAAACCAGCCTTTAAAAAGTCACCCTCAGGCTTCAAGGGCACCATTCCCAAGAGGCCGTGGCTATCAGTCACCCAGTCAGGTGCTTCAGCTGCCCGGCCCCCAGGACCAACGCCTATTGCTGTGGCAGCTGCTTCCAAGAAGTCACCTGGCTCTGCTGCTTTGCTGGGAGCCATCAGGAAGCCAGTGGCAGCTTCTGTCCCCACAGCCTCACCAGCCCCAGGACGTATTGGGGTTGCAAACCCTGCCCCATCCCAGCCAAATTCACAGATTCGGCAAAATATAAGACGTTCCTTGAAAGAGATTTTGTGGAAAAGGTGGGCTATTTCATGTCTGATCTGTTGAGTGGGTTGTTGCTTTATAACATGGTCATTTTAAGACTGCCCTCTGTTAAAAAAAAGTATATACAAATGCAAGTGGTTTATGTGATTCTTTCTTCATTCTGTTCAGAGTCAATGACAGTGATGACTTGGTCATGACAGAGAATGAAGTAGGAAAAATTGCCCTCCACATTGAGAAGGAGATGTTTAACTTGTTCCAAGTCACAGATAATCGCTATAAGAGTAAATACCGCAGCATCATGTTCAACCTCAAGGACCCTAAGAATCAGGTGTGTGCACCCTCCACCTCCATGTTGGAACACTCCTGACACGGAACTCACCCTCCACTTTCACTAGCCAGGTCTCAGAGTCCCTGCAAATGCCATGTTTCGAGGCATTGACATCCTTTCCGCCTTCCTGCCCTGCCCTGCCTGAACTGGAGTCCTGCTGGGATGCTGCCCTCACCCTCACCTTACCACTAGATTAGTTTCTGAAACGTTCCTGTAAAATCATGTGCCTTTCCCTGTTCCAAAATAAAGTTGGAGGTTTGTATCCTGGCAGATGGGTGTCCATCTTCTGGCTTGGGCAGCCTTTGCTCCCCTGTTTTCCAAGCATGCCTCGTTAACTGAGGCTTCAACAACAGTGAGGGCCATACCTGAGTTCTCACACCTGAGTCCTTGTAGCAGCTGTGGGTAGAAAGGATGAGCCACTGGCCTGGCACAGCCCCTCCTGCTGCCAGGATCATTTCTGGGTTCTCTGAACCCTTGTCTGTGTTTTAGAATCAGTATCACACACTGGGTGTATCTTCCAGAGTTTTGTCTTCCAGAGGAGCCATCGGAGCTCACCTGGGACAGGCTGGTGCTTCCTCAGATGCTGTTGGGGAGCTTGGTGGGGTCCCACCTCGGGGAGCTGTGCAGCTCCTGATACAGTGCTCAGGGCTGCTCCTGCAACCGGGCTCCCTAGGCAGGATGTCTTATGCTTCTTTGTTTCTTCCATATGCCTTCAAATAGTTGCTTAAATATTTTTCGAAGTGTGAATGAAAGATGTCTGTTTGTAGGGACTGTTCCATCGTGTTCTGCGTGAAGAAATCTCTCTGTCAAAACTTGTGAGGATGAAGCCAGAAGAACTTGTATCTAAGGAGCTTTCCATGTGGAAAGAGAGACCAGCAAAGTCTGTGAGTGCTGATGGGGCGGTTGCTTGAGGTCCTGGAGGCTTCACTTTTCCAGAAGTTGATTAATGTGCTGTCTATAGGAAAAGTGTGGTTTCTGCCCAGAACACAGGGTTCACTTTTAAGGCCATGTTTCTGTCTTTCGAATTAGGTCATGGATTCCAGAACTAAATCGCACAATGAAAGCAAGAAGACCACTGTCAAGCCAGAAGCCATTCCTGACATGGAAGATTCTCCACCCGTGTCAGACTCAGATGTGAGCATTCCAGGGTTTTGGTGTCACGGAGACCGAGGTCACTTCCAGTGCTCTTGGGTATCTTGAATGACAGCAGGACTGGGCTTGTAGCCTGTGTGTGGAGGCTTCTTCTTGGAGGCTCTTGGTGGCATGCCTTTCTTCCCTGTGTGCTGCTACTGTGGGGTAGATTGGATAAGAAGTGACCTGCGTGTTTTTCTTCTCTCACTCCTAGGAACAGCAGGAGTCGGTGCGGGCAGCCCCTGAGAAGAGTGCAGCCCCCCTCCTTGAAGTCTTCAGCAGCATGCTGAAGGACACCACCAGTCAGCACAGGGCCCATCTTTTCGATCTAAACTGTAAAATTTGTACAGGTGAGTGTAACTCGGGGAGTGAAGCCTTGGAAAGGAGCAACCTGGACTTGATTTGGACTCACCCTTTACAGGCAGTTGTATTGCCCAGGGTCTGTAGGGACAGGAAGGTTGGAGTGCTGTTCTGGCCTTCACAGAAGAGGCACCTCATCATCTCGATCCTCCTAGAAGCCGTGGCCTACCCAGGAGCAGGCTGTGCTCCTGAATACCTGTCCTTGCATTCCTCAGGTCAGCTTCCATCTGCAGAAGACGAGCCAGCCCCTAAAAAACAGAAGCTCTCGGCTTCTGCTAAGAAAGAAGACGTAAAACCCAAGTACGACAATTCTCCCCCTGACCCGCTTCCTAATGCGGCCGATGAGGGGATTGCAGAGACTCCATCCGAAAACACCTCAGAACCTGAGCCAGAAAGTGCTCCTCATGCAAACCTGGAGAGAAGGCACCTCCCTGGGCCTCCAGGAGAGGGCCACCCTGAGCCCTCCCTGCTGGAAGGCCTGTCCCCATGCCCAGCCTCCTGTGGGGGTGGGGTGGTCACCACAGTCACAGTGTCCGGCCGGGACCCGAGGACTGCCCTGAGTGGTCCATGCATGGCCACAGCCTCCACCACAGTCCACCTGGACAGCACCCACATGCTGGAAGCCAGACCAGACATGCTGAAGCCCGCTCTGACCTCGGTGACGGTGCCCAAGTCCATCCTGGCAAAGCCGTCCTCGTCTCCTGATCCAAGGTACTTGTCAGTCCCACCACCACCAAGTGCCAGGTGCGTGCTTAAGCTAGGGCCTAAGCCACCCGAGGTGCTTTGTTTCTCTTATGTTAAAAAGGGAAGGTAGTGATCAAATATGTAAACTCCAAAATTTACCCAGAAATCAGCTTTGTACCTTCATATCCTAAAAAGGCCTAACTTCGTAGGGTGCCTGATTGTCATTTTGGAGATGCAGATCTTGAAAGCCGAATTTGAACTTATAGCCATCCAGATTTGTTGGCTGTTCAGCTTCTTTTCTTTGGCCAAAACATCCATTTAAATCATTACAATTAATGTAGTTAATTGGCCAAAGTAAGCTGCCAACCTTGGGAGGGTTCACTTTAGCCTCTCAATATGAAGTGTCCAGACTTAGGAATTCCCATTGTGCAAGAGTTACGTGTTCATTACCTGTGGTTGTGTTTTACAGCGTTTCGGAGTCACGGTCTCCTCCAGAAGGAGACACCGCCCTCTTTCTGTCTCGGCTCAGCACCATTTGGAAAGGATTTATTAACATGCAGAGTGTGGCAAAATTTGTCACTAAGGCGTATCCTGTCTCTGGGTGTTTTGATTATCTCAGCGAGGTTAGAACCGAGAGAGAGAGAGAGAGAGAGAGAGAGAGAGTGTGTGTGTGCGTGCGCATGTGTGCGCGCGCGTGTGCGTGCATGCTCATAGGAGCGCCTCCTCCCAGACTGTCCTGGTGGGGCAGCAGGCCATGCAGTGTGCTTAAGCAGAGATCAGCACGTGCCTGACTGCCCAGCCCAAGGCATTGCCAAGTGAGTACCCAGACTTGGCGTTGGGTGGATGTTGTGGATGACCCTATAGCTGGTCTTCTATGGGTGCAGTTGAACACACAGCACTGGCAATTATGACCTTAATAAGGAGTCTTCCTGACTAGTTGTCTATAGCTTTATATGAAAGAGTCATAAAAACTTGGAACCACTAGGCACGGTGACCATACCTGTGTCCCAGCTACTCAGGAGGCCAAGGCAGGAGGATCACAAGGCTGGCCTGGGCAACTAGAATATAGCTTAGTGGTAGAGTGCTCACCTGGCATGTGTGAGGCCCTGGGTTCAATCCCTAGCACCAAAAAGCTGAAACTGGAAGAGTAGTACTGGCTCTGTGGGCAGTTACCATACCACTGGTGGGCTCAGGGATTCCTAATCACCTTTCAGCCATTCGCATTTTCCTTGAGTGCTTGGTCCTGGTGTTTTTGCATCCTGGGTGGTTGGTGCTTGACCCCTGTCTTCGCCTCTGAGTCCCACAACACCACTAGCTGTTGACTCCTTGCACTTCCTGTTTAGGACTTGCCTGACACAATTCACATTGGTGGGAGAATCGCTCCGAAGACGGTCTGGGATTATGTCGGCAAGCTCAAGTCTTCCGTGTCTAAGGTATCCATTTATAATATGATCTCTAGTGGTGGAGAAGGTATTGGTCTGCTTTTTCCTAGCTATTTAACATGCCTAAGTTTATAGTAGTGTCACTAAAGGTGTATTTGAGTAGTACAGTAACAGGAGTTTGTTTCTGATTTGTTGTGATAATGTCCATGCAGTTAGATTTTAGTAAGAAATACGTGAACTTTGCTTCCTCACATTTTCATGACTGACGGGGAAGAGGCAGGAACTGGAGGTTGCCTGCCTGTACCGTGCACTTAGCCTGAGCTCGAGTGGGCTTCGGTCTCCTGGGAGCCCCTGAGATTTATCTGTACTGCTCATCCTGTGTACAACTTCCTCCACGGAAGGGCAGGGGTCTGTAATTGCCGTCAGACCCTCAGATGAGCTAGACCCTGTGGTCCAGGCAGCCCTCCGAGGTGGAGGTGACCAGGCAACTCTTGCAGCTCCTACGCTCTGCAGGCCATGGCCTCTGTGGTACGTGTGCAAGCCTGCTGTGTCAGGCATGTCCGAATCCACCTGCGCCCAGAATGGCTCGCTGAGAGGAACGCCCTGAGGTTGAGGCAGAGTGCAGTGGTTTAAAGGATTTTGTGTTGAAACAAGAGTCAGTCCAGTAGGCTGAAGCTTGAACCTTTATTTTCCTTATACCTCATTATTTTAACATGCTGGACAACAGGTCTGTGGAAATAAGAATCAGAATTGCTAACCCTCTGCTTTGGAATCTGTGTGTGAGAGTTAGGCTCAGACTTTAGACGTAAAGGGCATGCTTGTTTGGGGTCAGCCACAAGTGACCGTTTGGCCATGTGTCTTTTGCCTTGCAGGAGCTCTGTTTGATCCGCTTTCACCCTGCAACAGAGGAGGAGGAGGTCGCCTACATTTCTCTCTACTCCTATTTTAGTAGCCGTGGCCGCTTTGGTGTTGTAGCGAATAACAACAGGCACGTCAAGGACCTCTACTTGATCCCACTGAGTGCTAAGGACCCAGTGCCACCCAAACTCTTGCCTTTTGAGGGACCAGGTAAGCACTGCCTTCTGGGAGGTCATTAGGCATGTCCAGTTCTCACACACCCTCTCCCCCTACACACAGTTCCACTGAGTTGTCATAAGGTGGACCTGCCACCTCCCCCAACTGGATCTTCCCAGGAGCTGCAGTTAGAGGAGTGAACAAAGCATTGTTTGACCCGGGAGCCCGTCCTCTGTGACACGGATGCGGCTCTGGAAGCCCGTGGATGCAGGCCTTGCCTCAGAGGTTAGGAAGAGGGAGAAGCCCCCATCTTCTAGCTGGCCTGCTGGAGTCTCGGGTGTGACACCCACGGGCCAGCCTGGGGTGTGAAAGGCAGTGCTCCTGAGCTTCCTGCAGGTCCTTCACTCCCTGGAAGGCTCGTCACTGCTGCCCAGCTGTGGAGTAGATCAGTATCAGTTCTCCAAAGGGGTTGATCCCTGGGGGTGTGAACATTAGCAGTGATATAGAAGAACATTTCTCACAGTGAATACTCTAGTAATTTTAATAAGTCCATCCATCTTTGGTGAGCTACTATGTGCCTGCTCCTTCCTTAGAAAATGTGGTGTCTAAAGGGTTACTTATGAATTAACCTGCAAAGTTCCAGGTTTGTTCCAAGATGAGGTGATTCCAAGAGGGGCTGGGCCAGTAGCGTCCAGCTCTGAGTACCTTTGAAGAAGGGAAGTGGCACCAGGTGCCCGCACTGGACCAGGAAGTCCCCAGAGGCTGGTCTTACCTAATATCTGACGTGTCTGTCACATGTCAATGCTCTTTAAAGTGCTTCGTTGTTGAGGCAGCCACTGGATGCCGTGAGCACTCAGCTGCAGCTTAGACCCTGCCCATGTGCCGTCCAGGCCTCGGCACAGTTCTGCCGAGAAGTTCTTCTGTGGCACCCTCAACCCATGTGTCCAGGGCAGCTGGGTTCTGGGGCCAGAGCCATCGCCCGAGCACAGCCCTTCCCGATGAGCCTCCCTTAGTCCCAGCTTGGGCTCAGCCTGGACCTGCTTTCTGGAATTACGTGCCTGAAAAGGTATTGATTAGTATCAATAATTCCAGAGTAAACGTAACTGGCCTGATCCACGGAGTTATTTTAGTGCCGAGCACATTTTCAAAGCTAAGTGCTTTAGTGTGCCCTGTCATGTCCTTGGGGTAAAGCAATGTGACCTGGGTGGCAGAAAGAGCCCTGAAGGTGGTTGGTGGCAGCCATGTGAAGAACACTGGCCAGTGCCATCGTGACCAGGGGGAAGAGGTGTCCAGTCCTCCTGGAGGTGAAGATCTAGAAGCTGACCCTCAGACACCTATGGAGAGCATCTGGGCAGTTGCGAGTGTGGAGCTAGCGTCCACGAGACCCTGGTCAGACTATATTGTCACAGGCAGTTTTTATTAGAGAAATGTCGAGTCGGGTCCCTTGCTGAGAGATGCAGGTTCCACGCCTCTTTGTCCTCTGCCTCGTCTCCAGCTGGGCAGTGCCAGGTGGGGAGGGATTACCAGGGCTGTGGAGCCGCCTGGAGTTAATGTGGTGGGCGGTGCAGGGGGCCCTCGATGAGCCCTGCCCAGCACAGGAATTAAGGGAGGGTCCAGCAGCAGACAGCAAAAGGGTCAAGGGAGGTCACCAGAGAAGCAAGCTGCACCTCCATCACGAGCAGCAGCAGCCAGTCACATGGGTGCAGTGCTGCAGGACAGCACTTCCAAGATGCAGGGGCAGGAGGGGTCCTCCACTAAGTGCGACTGGACACGGAGCACCCACACTCTCATGACCAACTAAGTGGACGTCACACTCACCACTGCATGACATTGTCTAGAGGGGACACTTGAAAAGATAGACAGGTGTCCATCCACAATAAAGAACAAATGTGTTCTGTTGAAATAGAAAGGAGAGTTTTAGAAAGTAACCAATGAGGTCTTGCCAGTCAGCTTCTAAGACTTCAGCATACAGGCTTTAACAAGCTGTTCCTCATCCTGGCACCACTGTCGGCACGCCCGTGTGTGTGGTCTGCACACTGGGCTCGTGGGGCCTGGCCCTGTGCAGATGCTTGGCTTGGCATTCTCTAGACACAGGTTTGTGTGTGTGTGTCCTGGTCTGTGGTGCAACACGTGGTTTGTGTGTGAAAGGCCAAGCGAGAGCCTTTCTCCCAACTCAGTGTTCCTGTCCTCAACTAGTCTAAGTTCTGCAGAAGCCTTTGGAACTCAGGCCTCATGTGAGGGTGGTAGCAATGTCTCCTCGCAGACCTATAGTCTCGTCTGAACATCTGCTATATGGCAAAGGGGTCTCAGCACTTCCTGCTGTCCCTTACCTAGGAAGTGTTGGGGCTGGGGTCTCCACAGGCCCCCTGCACCCCAGAGCCTTGCTCAGTTTCAAGACGGCCACCCCTCCATGGTCTGTGCAGCGTATGGAGCCAAGGCCTGGAGGAGAGGTGCTCCAGTGTCGAGCTGCTGTCTGCAGTGGAGTGTGAGCACGGTCGTTCTGTGCACTGCATACTCAGAAGGGCATGAAGGGGTGGGGAGGTGGTGCAGGAGAGTGACCCCCTCACCCATCTGCCTCAGTGGACACCCCAGAGAATCACGAGGGCAAACTCTGCTCTTCACACTAGGAAGCACACCAGGACTCCAAAGGTGCCTAGGTGCTAGCTGGCCCACCCTCCCGCATTTGGTTCCCCTGTGGAGCTGCTCCCACAGGGCTTGACCACACAGACCACACAGGAGTTCCACACACACCCAGAGCCTGCTCAGGGTCTCTGGGACACTTTTGTTCTTGTGCATTTTAATGATCCTCTCCACAAAAATGCGGTTGGTCTTGTTGTATCAAATAGTGTTTCTTAGTGACCTGGTGTCATTCTTTCAAAGGACAGCTGGTAGGCCTGGGACGCTTAATCCATCTGTGGGCCCTCTCTACTTGGACATTAGCTCAGTAGGACCCATTGGGAGGACTTGGGGCCGGGGTCGCAGAGTGCAGGTCTGGGCCTTAGTCACAGGAGCAAGAATACTCAGGGGGAAGTTCATCTTGCTCATTGTGTGGCCCTGGCAGTGCTGGGCCTGAAACCAGGAGCCCCCATGGCACTCACCAGAGCCACTGCCAGGTCAGAGAACCAGGCGTGGTCTTGATGTAATGCCTTCCGGGCAGCCCAGTTCACCATAGGCTGGTGCAGTCTTCCTGAGCCACCTCCTTGGCATTCTGGCTTACACAGGGAAGCATTGGAGAACCAGCAAACTCCGCCGAACCTTTTTGTATTTTTACTGTGTCTCAATTAGCAGGGAAGTTGTGTGCCTTGAAACATTGGCAGGTAAGCGGTTCTTCAGTTTTCATGTGTTTGTATCAGTGGCTTTGCACAGAAACTGTGATTTAAGTCATACACAGTGTTGAATGGAATGTACTACTTTCTCATTCTAAATCAATAAAAATATTTTGTGGAAACTGGTCATTGTTTGTTTGACTTGGAACTGTCTGGTAGCTCCTGGCCATCTGCTACAGGTCCACCTTTGCCACTTGTCAGTGCAGGCAGCCACCAGGGACTTGCCTGGCAGTTAGTGCCTGGCAGTTAGTGACTTGCCTTGTCAGTGCAGGCAGTTAGTTGAGCGTCAGAGACCTGCGGACTGGTGCTGCTGCCGGGTGTCTCCTGCACCCAAGCACCTGGAAGATGGACAGCACCTCCTCTTGCCTGAGACATGCCTTGTCCCGGGTTTCCTGTCAGCTTTAGGAATTCAGATCAGGAAAGAGGAAGGGTCTGAGTGTGTGTGCGCACCTGCACACGCCCAGTGGGTGGGGGAAAGTGTAGTATTTTCCCGAAGTCCACCAGGTCCCCATCCAAGCCACGTGTGAGGACTGTTGTTTATTAACTTCACACCATCTCTATTCCAACAGGCATGTGGCAGATTCAGACCATCAGAGGGTCTTCATTGTAAATAGTGAGCAGTTGGATGTGCCAGGTAGACTTAAGGGTGTCTGTCATTTCAGTAGCTGTGCAGTTCACAGGAGTCAGCTTCAGGTGGTGTCTATATTAAAACAGCACCAACCTATGTCACATCAGGGACAATGGGGGCGGTCACGGGAGTGCTGCTGCCGGTGTCTGGTGGCAGGTGATTCTTCTCTCCAGCCACATCATCTCTTCAGTGCTCATTGCCGACACACCTGGATGCAGGTCCTGGTTTTGGTCTTGTCTCAGCAGGAGGTTAATTGGCACACACCTTTCAACCACAGCACTGTCCATGCTGTCTGTCTGTCTCTCCTGTGTGAGGTCTGATACCCCCGTGTCTGAGGCTGGACCCTTGCACCTTAACAACCCAATCCCAAGTGCTCGTTTTCACAGGTGCTATGTTGTGAATGAAAACGTTGGCCCTGGTGCGCCAGCACCCTTGACCTTTGTAGAAATGAAGGATGGCACGTTTCAACCTCAGCTGGTATTCAGCATCCCACTGCCTAACTGCTTGTTTTCACCTGTGTATGAATTGCAAATCCCAACAGCCCTCCCAGGGGAGGTGGGTGGGTGAGCATCCTGGTGGCCCACCCCTTAATGTGGCAGCTCCCGGGGTAGGGCAGGCTGGAGAGGTGGGGTCCTCAGCTGCCCTCACGCAGGGCCCAGCTGGAAGCACTTGGGACCTTTTTACTTTATCAGTTAAATTTAAACTGGTCCATGCCCTTCCCATCAGTGAGGATGCTTCTAGGCCCACAGTGAATGTGTGCTTCCCGGGGCTAACTTGTCAGGTGTCCATGTGTGCACAGCAGCATCGAGACACCAGGCAAGTGTGAGGTGGTCTGCATCCTGGGACAGCCCAGTTTGGATTTAGAATCCTGGAAGAGAGGAGAGGGAAATCACATGCACACTGGCCTGTGTGAAGCTGGGCCGCCCTCTGGTGTGCAGAAGGGTGGTCAGGATTGAAGTGTTTGAGTGCCCACTGCTGGTTGATGCAGTCTGGAGGTGGCCTGCTATGCACATGACCAGCACACGTGGCACCCTCACTTCACCGTGAGCCGTGGCAGCAGAGGTCCATCTGGAGCATCTTGCTGGACTAGGGTCTCCTGTTTTCATTAACAAGTGTGTGGGGCCCTCGGCTTTAGTTGGAGTGGCGCTGTGCCTTTCACACACCCTTGACTGACCTGAGACACGGTTTGTGCCACAGGCCCTCTCTTAGAAGTTGGACTTTTCCATAGTGAGGCAGCTTAACCCTCCTCTGTTGAGGATGAGTGGTCAGCACTGAGCTGACCTGCTGCACTTCACACCAAGGACCCCCCCACACACAGCCTGCAGGTCCGTGCCCACTTGTGCTCCTAGTATCAGGTTCCGGAGGGAGCCTGGCTGACAGCTGCCCCACAGAACTACGGTTCTTTGAGGCCCCAAATGCTCCACAGGTGCTCGGCAGACAACCCTCCCCCACCACCACCAAACTGGACACTGAACCTAGCACTCGAACCTGCTGGGCACGCGCTCTGCCCCTGAGCTATACCCCCAGCCTCAGCAAGCACTTGATACAGAATAGCCGTGATAGCCAGTTTAACAATTGGTCCTGTCCCAGCACCACGGATTCCAGTATGTGGTGTTCAGTAAATTAATAGCAGTTATGGTGAAAGTAGTACTGTTTCAAGTGAAGATATCCTTAATTCATGTTGATTAGGAAGTGAGCCTGGAAGATTGCCTTCACATTTGTACTGTAGAAAGTGGAACGAGATGTGTCTTTCCCCTCTGCTTGGCTCTTCTCTGACGCTCACCATGCCCGTTCTCTGGAGAAAGGGTGGTGGGAAGTCCTTGATTGGTTTCAGTTGTGGCCTCCCTTCAGCTCTTGCACTCCAGCCTGTGAAGCAGGAGGCTCTTGGAGCCTGGGAGGAGGAGAGGAGCAGCTGCGGCAGGCTGGGCCTCAGCTTCTGCACCGGAGGGCAGCGGGAGAGGACATCCCCTCACGTGCTCAGCCTGCTGGTGGAGTTCCTTCCTGGGACTTAGAAAAATATGAACTCACATATGAGAACAGCTTCATAATGTTCAAAACCAGCTACTGGAAGTGATTTATGACTGTCTTTAAAATCACAAAAATAAGAACCTTCAGTCATGGTTTTAATTACAAGAAAAATCAATGAATGCCTTTTGTATACCACAGTAATATTCAATTATCTGTAAATCAGATATACGATTAGGTTAATTTAAATATGTTTATGCTATTGAAACAAACATTTTGACCTTGGTGTGTTATTTCCCCCTAAGTTATTGTCTTGGCCTCTTTGTTCCTCTTTTTGTTATTCTTAACTTACTGTGAGTGTCAGGGTGGGGGGTCTTCCTGGAGCATTTCTCTTTTTTTACTTTTTAGTTGTAGATGAAGACAATACCTTTGTATTTATTTTATGTGGTGCTGAGGATCAAATCCAGCATGTGCTAGGTAAGCACTCACCACTGAGCCACAACCCCAGCCCTTGGCATTTCTGATCTAAATTACCACAACTTTAAACACTGTGCCCTAGAATTCCCGAGTGTTCTCTCCCTGAGGAGCACTGTGTCTGCCGGGGTGCTTCTCGGCACCAGGTAGTCCTTGACCTGCTGATGCTCACCAGGTCCTCTTGTGACCCTAGAGTGGTCAGCTGTTTCATGCAACTTTATTTTTCTCACCAATTGCAAACCCGACACCAGGGACTAATGGTCTTGCCGAAAGGCTTCATGGTCATTATCAATGGAGACGTTTACTGCTGGCCTGTGTAGCCTTTGAGTTCACCAGCCAAAGACAAAGGTCATCCCCACCCTGACATGCAGCAGGGACAAGCAAAAAAAGAGCAAAGCTTTGGTGTCCTTCCTGGGGCCCAGACGCTGGGTGCCTGTGGCTCGGCCAGCAGAAGCTGGCAGAGGGCCTTCCGCACACTTGCCCTGGCTGCTGTAGCATGGGATGGGACTTAAATGGAGAAGTTCTGAGGATGGGATGAATGTGTTTGTGGTTTGTGACTAGGGTTAGGACGGCTGCTGTCAGAACCAGGCGGGCGGCTGGCGTGCTCAGGGACTAGAGCTGCTGCCTTTCGCCATAACCCTCACGTTCTTGGTTGTCTTTTGCCACAGAAACTCTTCTTCTATTTAGTAAACGTTCCCCGCAAGAAACCTCCATACAGGACTGGGGTTGTAGGCTAACGTGTGAGGCACTGGGTTCCATCCTCAGCATCACATAAATAAAATAAATAAAGGTATTATGTCCACCTACAACTGAAAAAAAAAAAACCTTAATACAATTTGCCTCTGAAGGACGAAAGCTGGATTCAGATTCTAAAGTTTACACAAATAGTTTGTTTTTTGTTTTTTGTTTTTCAGGTCTTGAGTCCCCACGTCCAAATATGATCCTTGGGTTAGTAATCTGTCAAAAAATAAAACGCCCTTCAAGTGCTGGAGAGCTAGACAAGGTGGAGGAGAAGCGAGCCCGACCTCAGCAGGAAGAAATGGGTGCTTCAGTCTACTCCAGGGTGACCGCAGCCCCACAGCCCGAGAAGAAAGCCCCCAAGTACCAGCTCTACGCTGCCGATGCGGCTGTTGGCACCACACCCCCCGGGTCCCCTCCGCCCCCACCACCCCTTCCTGAACCCCCAGTGTTGAAGATACTGTCATCCCTCAAGCCTGGGGCCACCAGCACCACCACAGCACCCGCGGTGGCAGCAGCTCCAAGGGCGGCTTCCCCCGTCACTCCATCTACCGCAAAAACAGCTTCGCCGCTGGAGCACATCCTGCAGACTCTCTTTGGAAAGAAGAAATCATTTGAGCCGTCGGTAAAAGAGTCTGCTGGATCGGCTCAAGCTCTCCAACAGGATTCCAAACCCAAGAGTGAGGATGGAGTGTCTGCTGCTCCTTTGTTAGATCCAATTGTTCAGCAGTTTGGTCAGTTCTCAAAAGACAAGGCTTTGGAGGAGGAGGAAGACGACAGGCCCTATGACCCAGAGGAAGAGTATGACCCAGAGCGAGCCTTCGACACTCCTCTGGCAGAGCGAGGGAGCCACCTTGACGGAGAAAAGGCTCCTGACACAGCAGAGAGGGAGGAGGTGGCCTATGACCCCGAAGATGAAACCATTCTGGAAGAAGCCAAAGTGACCATCGATGACCTTCCCAACAGAATGTGCACGGACGTGAGAGGCAGCTCAGCAGAGAGGCCCGTGGAGTTTGCCCCCACCGGGCCCGCTCCCTCCTTGGTTGAGCAACAGAGAATGTTGGAGGAACTGAACAAACAGATTGAGGAGCAGAAGCGGCAGCTGGAGGAGCAGGAGGAGGCGCTGAGGCAGCAGAGGGCTGCTGTCGGGGTCTCCATGGCACACTTCTCTGTTTCGGACGCACTGATGTCGCCGCCTCCAAAGTCCTCACTGGCCAAGGCCGAGCTCTTCCCTCAGGAGCAACAGGTCCCAGACCAGAGTCAGGGAGCTTCTGGGGCAAACCAGAGCTCAGAGGCCCGGCAGAGCAGAGACCCGCGGCAGGCCAGGCGGCTTGCTGCTGAGAGCAGTGAGAGCGAGGCCCTCCCCAGGCCCCCAGCAGGCGGCCCTCGAGTCCCGCAGGCCACCCTCCCCTCCAGGGAAGCTTCTGCTGGCCAGGTGCCTGTGCCCGCCCAGGAAGCCAAGGAGTCCGCAGCTGCTCCATGGGCTGCAGGGGAAAAGGCGACTGCTCTGCTGCCTGAGCAGGATGGCCCGAGGTGTGAGGCCCTGGAGAGCAGCCATCCCCAGGCAGCTGGAGACGGCGTGGCCAGGCCTGCCCGGAGAGTGCTGCTGCCCACACCCCCGAGCACGGCCTTTCAGCCTGGCTTCCCTCTGCAAAACGAGCTGCAGAGCTTTAATGCCGCCGGAGGGAGGGAGCCTTTCTCAGGACCGGTGTTCATGCCTCAGGAAAAGCCTCTTGGCTCATCCCCCTTCGAGGACCCAAGAAACGCCCACCTTCCTGGGAAGAAGGAGAGCCCGGGAGCCGACCCAGAGGCAGGAAGAGAGCCCCAGCCCGGTGCCCTGTTTCCTCCACCCGGGCAGAAAGCAGGGGCCCCCCTGCCCCAGTTCCCTGGCCAGCGTGAGCCTGCACCTCGCACTTTGGGGATGTCAGGACTTCACGGCCCCAGCTTCCCAGGACCAAGGGGGCCGGTCCCTCCATTTTCAGAAGAGAATGTTGTTCCTAACAGTGATGGTCCAAGGGGACCTCCACCTGCCAGATTCGGAGTCCAGAAGGGGCCCATCCCTTCTTTATTCTCAGGGCAGCATGGGCCGCCTCCCTATGGGGACGCCAGGGGCCCCTCGCCCTCCTACCTCGGTGGGCCCAGAGGAGGAGCACCCGCACAGTTTGAGGAGCGCAAGGACCTGCCTGGGGAGAAGAGAGAGCTCCAGGACGCCCCCTACAGCGAGGCAGCCGGCGCCCCTCCCCAGGGTGAAGGGCCAGAGCAGGCCCAGTTCATGGGGAGCAGGGGTGCCCCGCCTTTCCAGTTTGGAGGCCAGAGACGGCCTCTACTGACACAGCTGAAAGGACCCCGAGGAGGCCCCCCACCTGCTCAGTTTGGAGGTCAGAGGGGACCACCCCCTGGCCACTTCGTGGGCCCAAGAGGGCCCCATCCTAGTCAGTTTGAAACTGCCCGGGGCCCCCATCCCAGTCAGTTTGAAGGACCGAGAGGCCAAGCACCAGGTTTCATGCCGGGCCCCAGAGGCATTCAGCCTCAGCAGTTTGAGGAACAGAGGGTGAACTCGCCACCCAGGTTTGCGAGTCAGAGGGCACCAGCACCTCTGCCATTTGGGGGACCAAGGGGCTCTGCTCCCTTTACTGAGAAAAATGAGCAGCCGCCTTCCCGATTTCACTTTCAAGGCCCATCCCCACAAGGGATGAAGCCACCCCCGAGGCCCCTGCTGGAGCTCCCCAGCCACCCACCGCAGCTCAGGAAGGACCGGTGGGATGAGGCGGGCCCGACTGCAGCGGTGCCCCCCCAGTACAGCGACAGGACAGGGCCCTGAGGCCGAGGGCCAGTGGGGATCGTCGGAGTTCCGAGAGGGCAAAGGCCACGAGTACAGGAACCAGACTTTCGAAGCGAGGCAGAGAGAGCGGTTTGAATCCGGGCCCAAAGAAAAACCACCAGATGAGCCAGAAGTCCAAGTGCCAGAGAGTCGGCAGGGCCAGGGCCGGGGCTTCGAGGACCGGAGGCGAGAGCGAGAGCGCGGCCGAAACTGGAGCCGGGAGAGGGACTGGGAGCGGAGCCGGGAGTGGGAGCGACACCGCGACAAAGACTGCAGCCGTGAGTGGGACAAGAGGGCCACCAACAGGGACAAGGAACGGGAGGCCGACCGGGCCAGGGAGTGGGACCGGAGCAGGGAGAGGAGCAGAAACCGCGACCGAGACCGGAGGCGGGACCGAGAACGGTCCCGGAGCAGGGAGCGCGAGCGGGAGAGGGCCCGGGACAAGGACCGAGAACTGCGCGAGCGAGGCCGGGACCGCAAGGACCGCAGCAAGAGCACGGAGAGCACCCGGGACTCGAAGCCCGAGGCCGCCAGGGCCCCTGAGGCCGACACCGCCTCTGCCCAGGCCTAGGCCCTGCCGGGCGGCCGGCACAGGTGTGCACAGGCACACCGCTGGGCCTGGCAAGTCCTCTTAAAGACCCAGGTTCACAAAATGTGTTGAGCAAGCAGTTTTTGAAATAGCTATGAACTTAGACGCAGGATAGAATATTCTGGACTTCAAAACTTACTGTAATTTTGTGTATAATGGTTTCTTAACAAGATTTCACATCTTTACAATTCTGATGCTTTTTTAAAAACCTAAGAACTCAATATTTCCATTTAACTTAGAGAAATGGGAAGTGTCTACAAAAGCATATTGCTTTTTCAGATTATAAAGCTATCTTTTCCAGGAACTCGACTGTTGTAAATTTTAAGGGAATTTCAGTGGACCTTAGAGCCATACCTTAGCTGGCATCTCGTTCTGTTTCCCAGGCTGCCCACAGGGCTCCCCCGCTGCTGTCCCTGCAGGCGTTGGCGGACTGCGGAGGACAGTCTTAGCAGCTGCCCTGGGAAGTCGAGAAGCCCAGAACTTGCAAATACATCTTTCTTTAGTCATAAAGGAATTGAGTTACAAGTTTAAAGCCAGAAGCCAAAACATGTTTCTTAGTTTTTCTGTTTTTATATATCACCTTTTAAGTTTTTTTTCCAAAAACGTAATTAAAAGCAGCATCTATCCTAGCAGAAATTGTTGCATTTTAAATAACAATTTAATGAAAAATGTTTAAATTTTACCAGCCTAAAGAAAGAAAAATAAACCAATTAAGTATACATAAAGGGGTGGGGTCTCTTCAATATGCACAATCAGGAACACGGTATCAAATTCTGCCTGAGACCCCAGGAACGTGTGCGGGGGCCCAGCTGCCACGGGCCAGGCATGGTGTGGAAGATGGTTACTGCAATGGAGGATCTTGGTACGAAGGGAGCGGAAGAGTGGCCATTAGGCGAGAGTGGCAAGCAGGACGGCTTCCCCCAGCTTGGCTGCTGCTGGTCACGAGCCTCTGGCCCCGCTCAGCGTGAAGTGGAGGAGCCCGGCAGCCCTTGACTGTACAAGGACACTCTGATGATTCTTTTTATATTTTCATAAGCTTACTTTTGCAGATATAAGATTAGAGACTTCCATTTGTTCTTTGGAGTCTTTTATTCCATTGTACATCACTACAGATTTTTCACTTTATAGCACAAATTTTTAAGTTGAGAGAACATCAAGAACTTAGCAGTTTGAGGTGTTTACAAACCGTGTCAGTAGGTTAAATTACATTAAAGTAGGTGTCAAGTTCCAACATCTAATATGATGTGAAGGGTTTTTTGTTTTTTTTTTACATATAAAGCAAATTTTTCTAATTTAAATACACAAATGTAAAAATCAAGTGTGTTTCTTTAGGCTTACTTGATAGAAATTTCTGTAAATTGTATTTTGTATTGCAGAGTGTTATATCACTGTACATTAAAACAGGACTTCATAGGTTTTGTTACTTGAAGTAGAATAAACATCTACAGAGATTTCTTGCCTTGGGTCTTCACTTGGCCTTGGTCCCCAGGTCCCCTCAGCAGGTCTGGGCCCGCCCTCTGTGGTCTGTCAGGGCGGGTGCCGCTTGGGTAGGAATTTCCCCCAAAGCCCAGTCCTGGCCCCTGATTGCCCGTTGAAAGGAGCCGGAGCCGTGGCCACCACAATGGCCAGGAAGCGGCGGGTCTGGCAGGCGGCCGAGTGCCTGCACATGGTCCTGCCCACAGACGCCATCTGCTGGTAAGATGTGCCCAGCAGCCCAGCTGAGCAGAGGTGGTGGGGACGTCCCGTTCCAGGGCAAGACCCCACAGTGCAGTCGGCACAGGGCACTTGGTGGGACCCTGCACTAATAGCAAATCTGAAAGCAGACTCAAAAAGGAGGGTGCTCTGAGCCACCAGAGTCGGCAGGAGCCCCGTGCCATCAGCAGACCCTGTTGCAACCCTCAACTGCCTCTGATGGCCCGTCACTTCGGAAAGGCCACAGGCCAAGTGTAGATGACCACGAGACAGCCAAGGGCTGCCCAGTAGGAAAAGTCGAGATTTTCTACCGAGCCATCTCAGCAAAAAGCCCGAATGACTACAAAATGTATGCCCCGTCTGGCCTGCGGGTTGCTATGGTCTCCCCAGAGGTCCCGGGAGCGTGCCATGTTAACTTGAACTCAGCCCTTCATGGTGCCCCAGTGTTTGTCTTTCTTGTTGTCCCAAAACCTGGTGGAAACCATGGTGTCCCTGCCATGGTCCATGCCCTACCCACCCCAGCCCCCTGGACCAGCACCCCGGCCTCTACCCTGGCCCTTCAGCCAACATTGCCCAGCACAGGCAGGTGTCCAGCCCTCCACTTGGCTTTAGGAACCCGACTAACAGGCCAGCTGCAGCCTGCTTCTGGGTTGGAAGGCAGCCAGATCCCCAGCCTTGTCCACAACATGAGAAATCCCAGAGCCTTGACCACAGGTAGACAGGGTCATCTGGATGTATGCATGTCTGCAGAAGCAGCTCTTGGGGGGAAAATGGAAAATGCTATTTGGAAACCTCGAAGGTTGAGGCCTCCAACAGAGGGGAGTACCAAGGGGGCAGGGCACCCTTCCTGCCCCTCCACCCCACCCCTGGCCCCTGGCCATACTGACCCCACAGCATCAGCAACAACAGTAGCTGTGCCCTGGGGAGGGGCAGCAATGGGGACCCTGGCTGTGGCTAAGCTGTGGGATGGCCTGACGGGAGGGGTGAGAGCACCAGCCCTGCCGCAGGTGGCAAGGGCCAACTAGGTAGTGGTCCACGCCTGCCTCCGGCACAGCCCCTGGCTCTGTGGCACCCCCAACCAGCCCAGCCGTGGCCTCTGCTGCCCCCAGCATGTTCTCCCCAAGCCCTTTCCCTCTCTGCGTCTGATTTTTTTCCCTTTACAAAGTTGGGTACATTCTTGGGATTTCCATTCACCTGTCACATCCTGAGCAATTCCCAAAGGCACCAAGAAGTGTCCTTGGCGCTCTTCCCGAGAGCGAGAGCGCTGCAGTGTGGGTGCAGTGGCGCTCTGTTCCCCACCCCCTGCGTCTACCCCCGACTCACCTCTGTCCTCTTGCTGAGCAGCTGTGACAAAGATACTGGAAAGACACCCTGGGAACCAGAGGTGGCAGTTCCTGGAATTAGGATTGCACTGGCTGAGAGGCACTAAGGAAAGAATTTAAAAGTGAAAGGGCTCACTCGCAAGCTCGCTAGGCGCTGAGGATCACTGCCAGAGAAACCTGGTGCTGAAGGCTCCAAGATGGGGTGGTTTCCAGATGCGAATCCACACACAGTCCTCCTAAGAGCAGACAGCTTCCATCAGCGCTGAGCCGGGAGTGGAGGCTGCAGTCTGCTGCAGGTGCCCAGGCCAGCTATCTCAGTAAATTATCAGTTGTTAAAAAAAAATTTACGTTTTTTGCATTTTTGAGAAGTTTGTATCTTTCCCCCCAGTCCTGCAGATAGAACCCAGGGCACTCTCTGAGCTACATACCACTTCTTACTTCTTATGTGAGACAGGACCTCATTAAGTTGCCCAGGCTGGCCTGGAACTTGTGATCCTCCTGACTCAGTCCCCTGAGTCTCTGCGATTACAGGCGTGAGCCATGGTGCCTGGCTGGGCATCTTGGTTGCAGTGTTGTTAAGTGACTCTACATGTGCTAGAAGTTTCTGTCCTATGCCCTGAAAGGGAAGTTCTAGTGTGTGTCAATCTCAGAGGAGGGGGACCCTGTGCTAGCGCTCTGTCACTGTAAGTAAACAACTGGGAGGAGGACGGATTTACTTTGGCTCACAGTTTCCGAGGCTGTGACCCGTGGTCACTTGGCTCTGCTGTTTCTGGGCCTGAAGCGAGGCAGACATCACGGTGGCCCCAGGTGAAGGGGCAGAGCACTGCAGCCGTTGGCAGAGAGGGGAAAGAAGGGCCCAGGACCCCACGCCCTTCCAGGACAGGCCTCGATGACCTCATGAGTTCCACCACACTCCTCCCTGCACTCCCAAGGGCACCTCAGCTGGTCATGTTCCTCACCTGGAGGGCGACCCCAGCCTTTGCTCCTAGAGGTCTGGGGCACGGCAGCCCAGCCCAGACTGCATTGTTTTTAGTTTTTATTGTCTTTTCTCACAGGACCTGGGAGTATGAAGAGGTTCCCAGAGGTTCTCCTGCATCTTCTGCTGAGGACCCAACTTACCCTGGAAGGTCAGGGCGCCTTCCTTGCCTGCCCATCCAGTGGCACAAGGACTTCCCAGTGGCCAGTTTTCCCTCAGCCTGCAGCTGTGTTCTCTGCAGCAAGCCTCTTCCCCTTGGAAGCCCTCTAGAACCTAAGATGTAAGAAGAGGAGTGGGGAGAGGGGCCACTCCCACTTCCACCCTTTGGCCCCCAGCCCCCTAGTGCTGGCTTTGGGAGGAAGTGCCCCAGCTTGGCTGCTGACCTAGAGCTCACTAGCCTCAGCCTGCAAGGTCGAGCCACTCCACTGGGGCTCCACCAAGCCTTCGAAAGCCATCCAACTCACTGCTTGGGAAGAAGGAGAATCTGGGAAAGCCAGGGAATTCCATGAGCAGGACTGCTGCTGCCCTTGACTTGCTCGACAGTGGTTTGCTAGGTCAAAGCCATGTTCTCTGGGGGCCAAGTGGTAGGCAAGGCCTCTTGTAACCCACGGATAGTGGTTTCGAGAGAGGAGTGCAGGCAGGATGCTGAGTGTCTGTCCAGTGAGAACCCCTGCCACCCTTCCAGGCCCCCCACGGACACCGGTTGAAGGAAGAAGGCAGAGCTGTTGCGGGTTGGCTTCTGCTCCGCCCCAGTGAGGTGAGCAACAGGTCAGCCACCAGAAGCGCAAACTACAAAATCCCTGGCAACCCTGCCAACCGATCTGCCAAGAATTAAAAAACAAAATCCTGTTTGCTATCGTCTATTTTTGTCTTGCAAAAGACATGAATGTTCACACCTAATCCCCTTTATGGGTGAAGCAGTGGTATCAAGGGGTGGAGACTTTGGAGGTGAGGTCGCGAGAACTCTGCCCTCATGTATGGGATGAGTGCCCTTATTGAGAGAGGCTGGAGGGGGACTGTCACCCCTTTATGCCCTATGAGGGTGCAGGGGAGGAACAGGCCCTCCCCAGACACTGGACCTGGGGGGCCTTGACGGTGGCCTGCAGTCTCTGCAACTGTGAGCAATGCCTCTCTGTTGTTTATAAGTCACTCGGTTACAGCAGCCTGACCAGACTAAGGCACTGTTGGCTGTTGAAATTGGATACAGCTGGGCACGGCAGCTCAGGAGGCTGAGACAGGAGGATCTCAAGTTCAAAGCCAGCCTCAGCAAAAGCGAGGTGCCAAGCAACTCGGTGAGACCCTGTTTCTAAATAAAATACAACATAGGACTGGGGGTGTGGCTCAGTGGTCCAGTGCCCCTGAGTTCAATCACTAGTATCCAATCCCCCAAAACGAGAAATTAGACACGCCTATTTCAGGAAGAACTGACATCTTAGTGCTATTGAACTTTCCAAACCATGAATATGGTAAATCTCTACATTTGCACATCTCTTTTTATTTCTTTCAACAGTATTTTGTCATTTTCATTATAAAGGTCTTTCACATCTTTTGTCAGATTTAACCTGCTGTTTGGCCCCAGCTGCCTTTTTACAAATTTCACATGATTTTCCACACAGGGCCTCAGGCTGCTTTCAAGCAGAGACCTTGTGCTGTTTTGGATCTCAACGCCTTCCCTTTTCCTTGCCTTGGTGCACTGAGTAGAACTTCCAGTACCATGTTGAATAAAATGGTGAAGGTGGCTACCTTGAGGTGTGCCCAACCTTCAGGGAGAAGGGCATTCAGCAGACTGGAAGCCCAGACCACGCTGGTAGCAGTTATTTCATGCACATGCCTTACCAGGTTGAGGGGTTACCTTCCATTCCTGTTTGCAGAGTCCCCCCGCTTCAGTAGCAGGGCTTGAACCCCCGGTGCTCAACCACTGAGCCACATCCATTCCCAGCCCTTTTTGTGTTTTTTTTTTGAACCAGGGATTAAACTCAGGGACACTTGGTCACTGAGCCACATTCCCAACTCTATTTTGTATTTTATTTAGAGACAGGGTCTCACTGAGTTGCTTAGGGCCTCACTAAGTTGCTGAGGCTGGCTTTGAACTCAAGATCCTCCTGACTCAGCCTCCCGAGTCGCTTGGATTACAGACATGCGCCACCACGCCCAGTTTGTGTTTTATTTTGAAACAAAGTCTCACTTAGTTGCTTAGGGTCTTACTCAATTGCTGAGGTCGGCTGTGAACTTGCCATCCTCCTGCCTGGGCCTCCCAAGCCATGCCTGACCCTTATTTGCAGAGTTTTGGTCAGAAACGGATGTTGGGTTTGTCAAATACATTTCCTTCCACGTTTTAGACAATCACATGGTTTTTATTTTTAATGTATTAATATATTAAATCACACTAGTTGCATTTCAGATGTTAAGCAAAACTTGCATCGCTGGAATAAATACTACTTGGTCTTTTTTTGTGTATGTGTGGTGCTGGGGATTGAACCCAGGGCCCTGTGCTTGAGAGGCAAGCACTCTACCAACTGAGCTACATCCCCAGCCCTCTATTTGGTCTTTATGCATCATACTTTTTTTTTTTTTTTGGAACCGGGGATTGAACTCAGGGACACCTGGCCCCTGACCCACATCCCCAGCCCTATTTTGTATTTTATTTAGAGACAGGGTCTCACTGAGTTGCTTAGGGCCTCACTAAGTTGCTGAGGCTGGCTTTGATCCTCCTGACTCAAGATCCTCCTGACTCAGCCTCCCGAGTCACTTGGATTACAGGCGTGGCCACCAAACTCGGCTGCATCATACTTTTAAAAATAAACAGAATCGATTGGATTGGATTTGCCAAGATTTTTAAAAAGCATGGCCGCTGTGCATGCTGGGTATTGCTCTAGGGTTTTCTTTTCTTTGTCCGGTTTTGGTTTCAGTCATCCTGGTTTCACAGACCGCACTGGGATGTAGTCCTTCCTCCTTGATTCCTTGGTGGAGGTGAGTAGAACTGGGGTAATTTCTTCCTTAAATATTTGTTGGGATTCTCCAGCGAAGACCTCTGGCCTGGGAGTTCTCTCTGTGTGAGTGTTCTTAACTACAAATCCAATGTCATTAGCAGATGTAGAGTCGCCGATTTCTTCCTCAGGGAACTTTGGTGACTTGCGTCTTTTGAGGAGTTTGTCCAATTCCTCTAAGTTGTTGATCTCATCGACATAGGTTGTTCCTAACCTTCCCCTGATAGACGTCACTGTCTGCAGATCTTCAGTGCTGTCTCCTCTTACTCCTGATACTACTCATTTGCCTTTCTTCATTTTCCCCTGTTCAGTCTGGCTAGAGGTTTATAGATTTCATTGATCCTCTCAAATAACCAGTTTTTAGTTTCATTTATTTTTCTCTGGATTTCGTTTCTGCCTGTTTTCTGTGTACTGGGCTCTTCTTTTCCTTGACCCTCAGTGTGGACGTCAAGATCCAGGGGCAGAGCACTTGCCTAGCATGCATGAAGCACTGGGTTCGATTCTCAGCATCACATATAAATAAATAAAAATAAAAAGGCCCATCAACAACTAAAGAGCGATATAAAAAAATCAGTACTCGAGGCTTCCTTGGCCACAGGCATCGAGGGCTGTACGGTTCCAAGTACTTCTTCAGCTTTTTTTTTTTTTAACTGCTTATTCACTTCAAAATACTTCCTAATTTTCCTTTTGATTTCTTTGATCCCTAGGATACTGGGAGGTGCATCGTTTAGCTGCCACATGTGTGCAGGCTTTCTCATACATCTTCACATTAGTGTGCAAGCGAGTTCGACTGCGGTTGGGGGCATACTTTGTGTGATCTGAATCTCCTTACAATTATGGAAACTCGTTTTGTGGTCCCAAATACGGTTGCCTTGGTATCCCCAAGTGCCCTTGAAGAGATGTCACGCTGCAGGTGTTCCTGAAGTCCTCGGGTCAGAGCCTGCTGGGGCTCTCTGCTTGTCCCACCAGCCACTGTGAAGGGTGTTGGCACCACCACTGTCCCCATGGGTCTGTCCGCTTCTCTCTGCTCCCCACACTCCACATTCTAGTTGACGGCACTTTATCACCAAGCCACACTCCTGACCCTTTTTATTTTTGAGACAGAGCCTTGCTGAGTTGCTGAGGCTGGCCTTGAGCTTGGGATCCTCCTGCCTCAGCCTCCCAGCCACTGGGATCATGGGTGTGACCACCGCACCCAACATAGTTGAGCATTCTAATTAGGAAGGTGTACAGCCACCTGGATGGAGGGGTCCTGCTACCTTACTAAAATGACCCTCTTCTTGGGCAGAAGGCTTGGCTCTGACATCTACTTGGATGAATGATGCCAATCCTGCCCCTTTCCGTAAGGGTGCACCTGGGTGTGCCTCTTCTACCCTCTCACTTTTTGTCTCCTTGAGATGACTTTCCCCTAGACACTCTGCAGTCTGCTTCCTGTCCGTTCTGGTGATCTCAACTTCTCCATGATCATGTCATTCACATTTTGTTCCACCTAGCCACTTTTTCTCCACTTTTGCCATGTGTCATTTGTTCCACGTTCTCCTTTTTTCCTGCCTCTTTTATTTCAGGTTCCATTGTCTTTGTCAGTTCATCAGTGGTTGCTTTAGGGCTCATGGTAAATGGCTTCAAATCATCCCAGCCCCTTCATTCCAGTGTAGATCCCAACACCTACCCAGTGTTGTCTTGCCTGTGTCTCGAGGACTTCCTTGACATCTCCAGGTGTGCAAGTCCACTAGTGATGGGTTACCGTGTGTGTGTGCGCGCCAGCGCGAGTGTGTGTGCACGCTGGGGATTGAACCCAAGGCCTTGTGCATGCTAGACAAGCACTCCAGCACTGAGCTACACCCCCAGCCTTACTTAGTTTTTGTATGTTCAAAAAAGTATTTATTTTGCTTTTGTTCTTTTTTTTTTTTTTTTTTGGTACTGGGATTGATCCCAGGGGTGCTCACACACTGAGCCACATCCCCAACACACAACACACTTTTTTTTTTTTTTGGTGCTGGGGATTGAACCCAGGGCCTTGTGCTTATGAGGCAAGCACTCTACCAACTGAGCTATATCCCCAGCCCCTTGCTTTTGTTCTTGCAAAATGTCTTGCTGGGAACAGAACATAGGTGCCACTTCCCTTCAGCACCTTCCAGGTGTCACCCCACTGTGTCCCTGCTCACGCAGCTCCTGGTGAGCTGTCTGCAGGGACCAACATGTAGCTGGGCTTCTCTCAACATGATGTCTTTTTTCCTTAGTTGCTTTTGGTGTTTTTCACTGATTTTCAGTAATTTGATTACGAGTCTCGTCATCATCCTCCTTGCCTGAGGTTGCCGAGTCTCCTGGGTCTGTGGGTTTGCAGTTTACGCGGAGCTTCTCAGCCCCTACTGCTTGGGAGGTGCTTCTCCCAGCCTCGACCCCGGGGGCTCCGGAGCTCCAGGACCCTCCATGTGAGGCAGCCCTGCAGCTCTCTGGTCTCAGTTCACTCGCTCTCCTCACTCGAAACTTTGGGTAAATTCCACTGCCTTTCCCCAGTTCTTTAAAGTCTGCCCTCCTCACTGGTTTCTGCCTGTTGAACCCTGGTATTTCACCCTGTGCAGTATTCCAGTATGTACCTGACTTCAGCTTTGCGTGGCCGGCCTTCCATGACCCACTGTGGAATCACTGTGACGATCGGTCTGGTTGTTGGTATTCCTGGACACTTGTCAATACCTTGTTATCATTAATCATGAGCACATGCCACAGGATCTGAGCGGTCAGCTTGAGAGGTGTCTCTCTTCTGCCCTTGGCTAATTCAGCTTGGACAGCTCTGCTGATTCTGTCTTCAGTTCTGGGGGGACGCTCTGGTTCTTGCCACTTGCACAAGTTCTTCTCCTACTGGGCTCTGTCACTCACCACTATGCTCTTACAGCGTGTGTTTCCTAATCTTGGGATCACTCCCACTTCAGAGAGACAGAACCTGTGGTTGTCCTTTACAGAGATTTTGGAATTTTTATAAATCAATGTATGCTTAAAAGGAGAAACCAATAAAGCATCAAACCAGTCCTACCATATTCAGTATATTTCTGTATTACAGTGGCTTTATATTAAGGCAGTGCTGGGGATCATATCTGTCTCTTTTGTGAATTCATATAGATCCAGATCTTTCATAAGCACACAATTATTTTCCTTTTTGAGAGCAAACTGCCTCACTGCTGGCCAGTGGGTGTCTGTGTCCCTTGCTGTCCTCCAGAGCAGCCTTGCTTTTGGCCAACACCTAGATGTTCCCGCTCCATCCTTTTCCTCTTCCAAGACATAGAATTGAGCATTTTCCCAATGTGCATGGGAAGAAGTGTGTGTGACAGAAGAGTTCGGGAGTTCACTTTTTCCAAGTCAGCATGCCATACTGTTTTAACTACCTTTCCTACAGTCTTGGGTTTCAGCCACGACTAGGACTTCCTACCTACTCCAACCTCCAACCAGTGGGAAGCAAAACACAGGAAGCATGAGTTGCACAAGGACCTGTGCACACATGTGTTTGCACCATTTCTTCATGTTCAGTTCTTGCCCCGTTCCACACAGTCACACTGATGTTTTGCTTTCTTGTTTTCTTGTGTTCTTGGGATTGAACCCAGGGATGCTCTACCCCTCAGCTAACACCCCCAGCCCTTTATTCATTTTGAGACAGGAACTCACTAAGTTGCCCAGGCTGGTCTTGAACATGTAATCCTCCTGCCTCAGCTTCCCAAGTCACTAGAATTACAGGCATGGGCCACTGCACCTGGCTTGGTTTTTGTTTTTAAAGTGAGTCCTGAGCCACTAATCTGATTCCATGACCTACTGTGGACCTTCACCTAGATAACTGCCCCGTCCAGAGCAAGGGTTTTTCTGTCTCTTGAAAGCTGGTTCCTTTTTTCATTGTCCCTGTTGGATTTTGGCAATGTTCCATGGTTGCCACCTTCCTTTTTTTCCTGCATGTTTTGGGGCAGCGAATTGCTCTTTGCCCAAAGGGGTCTTTTCCCTGCTTGCTTGTATTCTTTGCCAGCTCAAGTAGGGTTCTTATCTCCAGAGGACTGCCTCCCCAAAGGCAGAGCCGAGTTAAGGTTTAAGCAAGCATGTTCAGTATTCCGTTTATATTTTACTTCTAATGCAAGCCCCAGTAAAGCCAGATTGTTCTCATATTTTATATCTAAATAAGAGAGCTTTCAAAACTACCATCCACAAGCACTCCACTCAAAACACAAAACAAAAAGATACTCTGACTTCAATTTTTCCTCTTCTTTTAGTAATTTTTTTTAGTTGTAGATGAATACAATACCTTCATTTTACTTATTTATACGTGGTGTTGAGAATCAAACTCAGGGCCTCACACATACTAGGCAAGTGCTCACCACTGAGCCACAACCCCAGACCAATTTTTCCTCTTCTAAGCACACCAGCACCAGCTAGAAACACAGAATTATGGGTCCAACCCAGAATTAGAATCTGCTTTCTAACAAGATCCCCAGGGCAAGTCTGTATATGTTGGTCCCTGTTGGTGTCGGGCTTAGAATCTTCTTCCTCAAAGCATTTACCAACATCATGCTATGAAGCTAGTGATTTCATAATGCGATTGAAAAAGTTGATATTGCAATCATCGGGAACGAACTTTTAAAATGTTAGGGGTGAAATAAATGCTCTAAACTAAGTGGAAGTGGAGTAAAGGGCACATGACTAATCCCAGCTACGAGGTGGCACTGAGGCAGGGGAATCACAAGTTCCAGGTCAGCCTGGGCAACTTAGTAAGGCCTTGTCTCAAAATAGAAAGTAAAAGGGCTGAATAATATAGCTCAGTGTAAAGTACTTAGCATGCATGAAGCCCGGGGTTCAACCCCCAGTACCACAAACACAAACAAAAGAAAAAATGTAGGGGCTGGGGTTGTGGCTCAGTGGTGAGCACTTGCCTGGCATGTGTGAGGCACTGGGTTTGATTCTCAGCACCACATATAAATAAGTAAATAAACAAAGTTCCATCCACAACAAATATACATATATATTTTTTTGGAACCGGGTTTTGAACTCAGGGACACTTGGCCACTGAGCCACATCCCCATTCCTATTTTTTTTTTACATGAAAAAGCGGTATTTATTAAATATTAGCCAACTAGAGAGACCAAAAATAGTCCCACATAAACTCAGTCAAATGATCTCTGACAAAGGAACAAAGGCAATACAATGACCAAAGACAGTTTTTTAAACAAATGGTGCTAAAAAAATTGTACATTCTTCTGTGCACACACACAAAAATATACACAAGGCTTTATGCCTTTCACAAGAAGAAATTCTAAAAGGAGCACAGATATCAACAAACATTCCACCTCTATAAAATAGAAGGCAATGTAGAAGAAAATCTAAATGATTGTGAGTACAGTGAAGCAATTTTAGATACAACAGCAAAGGTACAATCCATGAAAGATAATCAATAATCTGAACTTCATTAAAATTGAGAAATCCTCTTCCAAAGAGTCTACTAATGAAAAATGAAAACAGAAGCCACAGACTGAAATGATTCAAATGATAAAACTGATAAAGCTATGATATAAAAATACATGATAAACTTAAAATTTAGTAAGAAAATAACATTGCTAAAATTGAGATATGAGCTGGAAATGTAGCTCAGTGGAAGAGCATGTGCTTCGTATGGACAAGACCTTGGGTTCAAGCCCCAGTTCCCCTTGTCCCCACCAAAAAGGCCAAAGAACAGAACCAATACCTCACCAATGAAAAAATACAGATCACAAATAAGCATATGATAAGATGCTCCAAATTTGTTATTAAAAATGCAAATTGAGAGAACAGTAATATCCTACCATGCATCTATCAGAGTGGCCAATACCTGGAATACTGATAATATCATGGCAGATGAGAATGTGAAACAATGTTAATTCATTGCTGATGGAAATGAAAGATGGCATAGCCACCTTGGAAAACAGTTTGACAGTTTCTTACAAAATGGAATTTCTTTTACCATATGATCCAGGAATCATATTCATTGGTATTTACTGGAAAGAATCCACACAAAACCTCCTAATGGATATTTTTAGCAGTTCTACTTATCACTGCCAAAACTTGGTGGCACTTACGATGTCTTTGAGTAAATTCTGGTATATTCCAACATGGATTCAATGCTAAAAAGTAATGAGCTATCAAACCATAAAAAGACATGGAGAGGATTTAAATGAAGATTGCTAATGAAGACACCAATATAAATAAGCCATATATTGCACAATTCCAACTACATACCATTCTGGAATAAACAAAACTATGGAGACAATAAAAGGTCAGCTATTTCCAGAAGATGGGGTTGGGAGGGATGCACATGGAACACAAAGATATTTGGGGCAGTGAAAGAACTTTATCTGGTTCCACAATGTTGGGTACCTGTCATAAACAAACACTTGTTGAAGCATAGAATGTATAACACCAGGAATGAGTTATAATGTAAAGTATGGATTCTGGGTGTAACATAAATTTCACCAATCGTGGTAAATATGTCTGCACAGTGTGGGATGTTAATAAGAGAAGCCGTGCAAGCAAAGAGACAGGGTTCCAGTCCTATTTTGTATTTTATTTAGAGACAGGGTCTCACTGAGTTGCTTAGGGCCTCGCTAAGTTGCTGAGGCTGGCTTTGAACTCTTGATCCTCCTGCCTCACACTCCAGAGTCGCTGGGATTACAGGCGTGCGCCACTGCGCCCGGCTCACAACAAATATTTTTTAAAAATCTAAAAATTTTCAAAATGAGCGACCAGCGGTCCTGATAGCCTTTACTGGGAGTCCATCATTTCTCCACTGGGGATATGTTAGGTTGAAAAAAAAAGCAAATTATAAAACTGCAAGTGTAGTATGATGTTACATTTATGAGAAGAAAAGAGACTGTAAAAGAAACAAACAGACACTCCAAACTGCGATAGCATGAGAGCAAGATTCAGAGCCCGCGTGGTCCCACGCCTTAAATGTCCTAATTCCTATGCGACTAAGGTGGGCATGCGGTGCAGCAATTATTTTGAACTTGCAAATGAGTCTCTTAAAAATTAGCGCAAATTGGATGACACTGTTTCCGTGAAGCGCCCGGATTCGGTGACCCTCGAGAGGCGTGGTCAGCCACCGGACCCAATAGCTGGGAAGGGCTGGGCCGGCTTCCGACTGCGGACGCTGGGAGCGAGGCGTCGCTGGCCTCCGTCGGGCGTGGCCGGGGCGTGGCCGCCGGCGAGAGGGGCGTGGCTGAACAGGGGGCGTGGTCGCGCCCTGCGCGCACGCGACGGCAGTCCCGCCGCGGGGGGCGGTTGGGCCGGGGCGGGGCGGGCGGCGGGTAACGGAGGGGCGTGGCCCGCAGGGGGTGGG
>JAJEJO010003098.1:132950-188811 GCA_020662805.1 Glaucomys volans | reverse complement strand
GGCCCCGGCGCCGCCCGTGTACCCGGTGCTCTGCCCGCCGCTGGCGGCCGACGCGCCCTGCCTGGGCCACGTCGACTTCCAGGAGCTGCGCATGATGCTGCTGGGCGAGGCGGGCGCGGCCGAGAAGACGCCGGGCGGCGCGGACGGGGCGCGGGCGCGGGCGGACGGCGCGGCCAAGGAGGGCGCGGGCGCCGCGGGGCCCGAGGGCGCGCCCGAGGCCCGGGCCAAGCCTGCGGTGCGCGTCCGCCTGGAGGACCGCTTCAACAGCATCCCGGCCGAGCCGCCGCCGGCGCCGCGCGGCCCCGAGCCCCCCGAGCCCGGCGTGGCGCTCAACAAGTGCGTGCGGCCGGGCGTCGGGCCCCCTGCGGGGACGGGGTGGAGACGGGCGGGGGTCTGGGTGGAGAGGCGCGGGCCATAGCCCAGCCACCTGCAGCGTGCGGGGAAGGGACCGCCAGCCCGCCGTCTGCGTGGGTGAAAGAGGGCTCAGCCCCCACCACACACGCAGGCCAGCCTGGCCACTGCAGGGCTTGCGGGGAGTGTGTGTCCCGGGGCTACAGCTGGGCGTGGATGAAGGGGAGCGGGTAGCCTGGCCACACACCACGTCTCGGTGTCCCTTGCTCAACTCCGTCTCCACAGTGCAGACCCAAATCTGGGGTGACCTGAAAGGCATGCTCTGTGCAGTGGCGGAGTCACAGCCCCAGATGGCACCTATGGGAGGGAATTTGAACTTGAGGAAGAGTTGGGACTTGGGCACAGGTGGCCTTGAATTTTCTTCCTAGAAAAGCCTTTCTGCGTTCAGAAGGGCTGGCTCAGATAGGGCATGTGCAGGAGGGCCATTTAGGGCTTGGAGTTCTAAGACAGAGCCACAGCAGTGCTGACCACTTGGTGACCAGCCTCCAGGGATGGCTGTGGAGGAGGAGGAAGATGGTTTTCCTTTGTTCCTGAGCTGTGGTTGGGCCCATCTAGCCCATCTTAGTAGAGTTTGGTGGATGAGGAGATTGATGTCAGGCACAGTCACTCCTTCCAGGAGGAGCTAGAGGGGACCTTTCCCAGCAGCACTGGGTGGTGGTTGTGAGGGTGCTGCAGAGCAGGACCCCTGTTCCCATCCAGAGCAGACGGGACCCAGTGGGGTCACGTCTTTTTTAGTGGGGTAGTGGGTGAATGTCATATTTCTGGAGTCTGTCTGCCACTTAATCTCAGGTTTGGGTTTTCTTTTGTCTTGGCAGTTTGGTAACTCTTATTCGACATCCGTCTGAATTAATGAATGTTCCTCTTCATCAGCAACAAAACAAATGTACAACGTTAGTGAAAAATAAAACGGCCGCAGCGACTACTGCCTTGCAGTTCACCTATCCACTGTTCACGAGCGCCTGCTCCACTGGTGGAAACCCCAGCCTTTCACAGACTCAGGTGGGCAGTGACCCACCGTTTTGTATTTACCTGGCAGATTTTGACTTACTGTAGTTAGGTTCCAAGGACTGTTTTTCTTTTCATAGAAATTAATAACTTTTTAAAGTGGAGAATGTATGTGGTTTGGGGTGGTGTGAAAATCCTCAGAGAAACGAGTGCTTTGAGTTGCACGCCCGTGGCTTGGAGGGTGCTCTGCTAGGAGCGGTTGGCTTCTGCAGTGAAGGGCAGGTTAAGCCACACCTTCCTAAGATTCCTGTTGCTTCGTTTTTTCAGAGTTCGAGCAACTCGTGTTCTATATTGGAAGCTGCCAAGCACCAGGACATTGGACTGCCTCGAGCATTTTCCTTCTGTTATCAACAGGAAATTGAGTCCACAAAACAGACTTTAGGTAGCAGAAATAAAGCTTTGCCGGAGCAGGTTTGGATTAAAGTGGGAGGTAAGTGATAAAGCAGCAGGCTCTTTCAGCTGTGGGAGGGAAGGAGGTAATTTGCATCTCCCTGGGGACAGTCCTGTGGGGTTCCCTCCCATCACCTTCTCACTTTGAATGTTGTTCTGAGTTTCAAACATTGTGATTGACCTTAGTGTGGAGGACTCGTGTGAGAACTTTTTCTTAACAGTAAAATAACACACTAAGTATTCATTATCTTCATTACTGAAAGCACTTCACAGCTTATTTTTATTTTATACATTATGAAGCAGGAGTCTGAAAACTACTGAAACCTTTGAGGTGCATAACAGGAGGACACTTTAGGTGGGCAGGAATTGGCTGGGAGCCAGAGGCCATAGGATCAGAAAGATTAGGAAAGGAATACACTGCAGAAGGCAGTGTATTGGCATCCTTGAACACTAACTCTCAACTCCTTCCTCGGAGAAAAGAATGACTTAGGCGACTCAGGAAGCTAACACTGCTGTTACCTTTCGGTGACTCTAAGCAGGCGGGATGGGAAGGAGCGCTGCAGCTTTCTCCCCTGTCCTTTCTTTTCCTTGTTAGGACATTTTATGCAAAAGTACATGCCGACATTTGTAAGGAGTAAAGATGGAAGAGTCCTGTGCTGACACCTAGGTTAAGGAAGGAGGTGCCACCAAAGCTTTGGAATGTCCCCTTAAAATGTTTCACCATCAGGAAATTTGTGACTTTGTGTAGTGCATGGAACTGCAGGTCACCACCCTTGCTAAGTAGGTTCCTGCTCTTGGTTTGATGTGACCCTGACGTCTTTGTGTAGCATGAAGGCTGTGATGTCATTTACTGTGCCTTTGTGGGGAGAATCACCCCAGGGTTGAGAACGTGTTTGACCTTAACCCACCTAAGTTTGTTCCTCTCTGAGCATTGCAGTTAAAATATCAGTTGTCATGTTAGAATAATTATATGTAAAGAAAACCTTTTTTGTAGAAAATATTTCCAGCTTTCTTTCCCATTCTGATTACAGAAAAAGGGAACAGCTTCTTGATTTTGCTGTTCATAAATAGCAACACTTGATTTAAAAAGGGGAACTTTTGCTGGGCTTGGTGGCACATGCATGTCATCCTGCGACTCAGGAGGCTGAGGCAGGCGGATTTGAGGCCAGCCTCAGCAACTTGGTGAGACTGTACCTCAAAATAAAAACGGCTGGGAATGTGGCTCAGGAGTCTATAGTGTCCCTGGGTTCAGTCCCCAGTTACTGCAAAAAAAGAAAAAATGGGGGTTTTGATGAGGTTGCCTTGGTGGTGTAACACTTGGAAGCGGTGTTTCATTTCCTGGTAGACTCTGCTCAGTTGTGCTTGCAGTGTAGGCTTGGAGCTCAGTGCCAGTACAGGTGGAGTCTCTGCCACCTCAGCTCTTTATGGTTTGGTTCTCTATATGCAGTAAGGTTTATATCTTGGTTAGAAAATGCCAAAAAATATATTCAGCATTAATAGGTATAAGTTAAGAAGAATGAAAAATTAAAATACCACTTTTTCCTTCTTTTGCAAAGAAGAAGCGCTATGTAAACAAGCCATAAATAAGAGGAATCGGAGTAGAATTCGTCAGTTGGACACAAGTGTAGAACGACGAGCCCTTGGAGAGATTCAGAATGTGGGCGAAGGCTCCACTGCTGCACAGGGTGCCTGGCAGTCCTCAGAGTCCTCGCAGCCAGCCCTGGGGGAGCAGACCCAGAGCGGGCCCCAGGGAGGCAGGTCTCAGCGTCGAGAGAGGCACAACCGGATGGAGCGAGACAGGAGGTATGCGTGTTCTCCAGGACTGTGCTGAGGGAGGGCAGGAGCAGCAGTCACACTGATTTTGTTTTGCTCTGATCAGGGTCCCCAGGACCAGCCCAGGGTCAGTGATTCCCTGGCAGGGCTGTGACTTACTCTAAGGAAGGGACTCAGGTGCCTGGGAGAAGACTGGGGAGTCCAGGTGCAAGCTCCCCAGGTCCCCCAGTGTACACAGGGTGCCCACACTCCCCCAGCGGTGTGTTGTGGCCTCACATGGTGAGGTTGCCAAGCAGGAGAGCTCATCAGAGGCAGTGGTTTTGTTGGGGACCCCGCACACCCTGCCCAGCACATGGAGGAATTCTGGTCTCCCCAGGGCAGGCAGGTGCTCAGGATGAACCGTCTCATGGGCAGAGAGTGGGTGCCGCGGGCCGCATCTTCACTTGTCTGCCGGTCAGTCTTGGACACCAGCCGCGCCACCGCCTCAGCAGGCCCTTCTGAGCGGAGCAGCCAGGCAGGCCCACTCGTGGCACAGGAGGCAGCTTAGTTTTGTATTTTGTTTGGTTCTTTTAAGAATGTAGAGGAAGGAGGAGGTTTGAACTGCTATTTAAATGGTCTTACTGAGGATTTCGAACACATGTAGAATTGTGGTTAGTATTTCTGTTGCAGTGGGTTTCCACAGTGTTTCTCTGATCAAAATTAATTAGCTTCGTCTGTGTGCCAGTTCTGTTTTAGGCTCAGGAAATATATAACATTGAGTGTGACAGATAATCAGCTTTGAAGCTGAGGTCCCAAATGTCACGCCAGGGTTGTTGATTGCTTTTTCTTTTTGGCGAGAAGGGTACCAGGGTTTGAACTTAGGGGCACTTGGCCCCCAAGCCATATCCCCAGCCCTATTTTGTATTTAGAGTCAGGGTCTCACTGATTTGCTTAGTGCCTTGCTTTTGCTGAGACTGGCTTTGAACTTGTGATCCTCCTGTCTCAGCCTCCTGAGCAACTGGGATTTAGGCATGTGCCTGGCTCAGTTCACTGTGTCTTATATATGTGTGTGTGTGTGTGTATGTGTGTGTTATATGTATGTGTAGATGGACAGAATGGTTTTTTTTTTTTTTTTTTTTTTTTTTTTTTTTTTTTTTTTTTTTTTTAGTTGTAGATGGACACAATATCTTTATTTTTTTATGTGGTGCTGAGGGTTGAAGCCAGTGCCTCACATGTGCTAGGCAAGCGCCCTGTCACAGAGCTACGGTCCCAGTCCAGCCGTTGCTTCTTGAAGAGACATGCAGAAGCTGACGCCATCCCTCCCTTGCACCTGTGCCAACGCTGTGGGACCTCTCTGAACGTGATGTGGGTTTGAAGGGCCTCTGCGCTCTGCCTGCCCTGACGTTTGTTTAAGAACGTTTGTCTATTGCCTGCTGATGGTTTGAAAGTGTGCATTCTCACTGCCACCACTTAGGAGTTTACTTACTAAACCTTCTAGAAGTTCTTTGTCTCTTCTCTGGAGTTTCTCACTTATAAAAGGGATGTTATCTACTGCATAGACTTGATCAGAATTAAATGAGCAGATAGCTGAAGAGTTCTTGGCCCTGTGCCTGGAAGACGAGGAGCAGCTGGTACAGGCCAGCTCTCGTCCCCTCGTGAGGTCTGGCACAGTTCTAGGGCACAGGTGTACCGGTGCCTGATGAAGGCCGTGTTGCTGAGTGCCCAGTGTCAGCTCATTTAGGGCTTGGCGTATTGGTGGATATAATAATAAAAACAGTGTAACAGTAAGACTCAAGTTATAATTTAAATTCTCTCTAAAAAGACTTAAGTTTCGAGGTTGGGAATGTAGCTCAGTTAGTAGAGTGCTTGCCTTGCAAGCACAACGTCCTGAGTTCAATCCCTAGCACCACAAAAAAAAAAAAAAAAAAAAAAAAAAACAAGGCTAAGATTTCAGGATATCAACAGTGGTGGTCTGATTCATTTATAATCAGGGCCCCTCAGGGTACCTGGCACTCCAAGTTCCCATTAGGGCTCTTAGAGAGCGGGGCATAACAGTCCTGAGCAAGGGAGAGATCTGCCCGGTGGAAGCACATACAGTTTTGCTTCGGGGTCAAGAAGTTTGGCACCATCCCTGGTCTAGAGACTTGGACCTGGCCCATGGGAAGTCAGTGTGGACAGCTGTGCTGGAACAGAGCTCTGCTAGGGCCCCTGGGGCAGCAGTGGCCTCCAGACGGGAGAGTGGCAGCACAGTGCTGGTGGCTCACGGGGGGCATCCTGGGGAGCCGGGTGCCTCTGCAGCTCAGAGTCTGCTTTGCGAGCTCCAGGTCCTTCCTGTTAGTGAGATGATGACCTTCCGTTGCTTGCTTGCTTGCTTTGCCAGCTGACTCCCCTGGGTTTTGACTGCAGGCGCAGAATCCGCATTTGCTGTGATGAGCTGAATCTTTTAGTTCCGTTCTGCAACGCGGAGACGGATAAGGCAACAACCCTTCAGTGGACCACGGCATTCCTGAAGTACATTCAGGAAAGACATGGGGACTCTCTTAAAAAGGTTAGTGTTTAAATAGGCCAGGTAGATTTTTAGAATTTTGTAAGTTTTACTTATTGTTCCAATTTATCCTGTTTTCCAAGGATAATTCAAACTGCCCTTTGTTTCCTGGAATCTAATGTTACATACCGAGTCCAGTATGAAGGAACCTCTGCTCATTAGCGATGTAACTTGTCATTTACCAAAGTAATGATCCAGCCTAGATTCGTCTGTGGGACAAGTGTGTAAATGACGGCCATGCCAGTTGTCAGATAGGGTGAGCACCGCTGCACACGGTGCCTTGTACTGTGGTCTGAGGGGCTCGCAGGCGTGGTTTTGCCCTCAGAAAACCTGCTGGAGGGCTGAAAGCCAGAGTAACACACAGCAGAGCTGAAGGGCAGAGGAACATCCTATGAGCGGCCTGGTCCCAGGTGCTTCCAGAGGGCAGGGCTGACCTGGAGCCAGGGCTTACCTGCACTCCTTGCTGTCTGGGCTGCTGGCTGCCCTGGCCCATCTGTATAGCCTACAGGCTGTGATAGCTGGTGAGCCTGCTGGGTTCTGCTAGAACCCAGGGCCTGGTTGGAGTGAGTTCCTTTGGCCCCTAGAGCTGCAGAGGAAGAAGGGGCACTCACAGGTGGGTTTGAGCTGAACCTTGGGGACCTCAGTGTGGGGTGCTGGCCTCAGAGTTCTGTTGGTCAGCACCTGGCTCTGTCCTCCCAGGAATGATGAGGCAGTGCAGCACTTAAACTCTCCGCATCCTGATTTTATCTTTCCCACGCTGTTGGGCAGTCGCTGCTGTTGACCCAGCAGGGGTCTGCCTGGAGGCGGGGCTAAGATGGGTGCAACAAACCTGGAATCTTCTCAGAAAGGGCCCCCCACAGCCCACGCACTGCGGGGCCACCTCTTCAGGGCCCTGCAGGGCCTGCTCGTACCCTTTTCTTGGGCTGTGTCCCCATGGCATTTACATCTTCTAGTTAGTTAATTTTGTAAGTCCTTTACTTTGACAATCCATTTAATTGCATTTTAAAGCAATATTATGTCACATTCATTCTAATTGGATCGTTTATGATGATTGACAATGTAGCTGCTTTTTAACATTCCTTGTTAGTGGTAGACTGTTGGTTTGTTTCAATAAAATAAAGCTTTAATATTTTTTAAAATGACTTAGTGTTTGCCTCTGTGTACCTGTTTGTAGTCAATTATTGATAGAATTCAAATACAATGAAGATGTTTATAATTTTTGGAATAAAACATTTTTTAACTATGTACTAAAAGACTAGCTTACAAGCCTACGGATATTTTATTTTGTATAATGTTTACTGGATACTTCTGTAGTGGAGCCTTACTGAGCGCGTAGGTTGCTTTTGGGTCACGTATCCGGCCACCAGGATGGGTGGGAGGCGGCCAGTCTGGGTTGCTGGCCCCAGCTGGCCCCAGCTGGCCCTGCGCTGGCTCACTTCCGCAGCAGCTTCCCTCTTACCCACATGCACATTTTTGTTCTTACAGTTGGTAGCGAGAGTTTTCAGTGGGTTTTCTAAGTTATCTTGGTATGCACTTCACTCAAAAAGTCTCTCCCACTATAACCAGGTACCTGCTCCAGATTCTGGGGTAGCTTGCATGAGACCACTTCCTGCTGGCAAGGAGTGGGGACATTGACCTGTTTACCCTTGGACAGCGTTGGGGCCTGCCATGGGGTGGGCACCTGCTGTTGACCACTCCCACTGTGGGCCAGCATGGTGCTGGAGGGCTTCTTTGGATTGGGTGGCCACTGAAGGCATCTGGGGAGCACCTGAGTTGGGGAACTATGGACCTGTGGGTCTTTGGGCAGGGGCGTCACACACTGTGGTTAAGCATGCTGCCTGCAGCCACACTGGGGGCCTGAGCACGTGGCAGGAAGGCGTGGTGGGCCTGGTTGTTCCAAGGTCTCAGAAGCCCCTGAGAGGCTCAGGTCTGGGAGGGACATGACATTTTACAGCCATCACTGCTGCTCAGAAGGGGTGGGTGGGTGGGTGGGCTAGAGAGCGTAGACGGCTAGGAAGCAGCAGAGGTGCCCTGGGGGGAGCTGGGCTCATGCTGTGCTGGAAAGGCTGTCAGGGTGCTTGGCCTGGCTTCCTCCGGTGGCTGGGGAGCCAAAATGGTGTGGGTGGGCACAGCGTTCTGGCCTGGATGTGTGGAGTGCTCAGGGCCTTGAAAGCCCCAGGTGGAGTGTCCAGGAGGTGCTGCTAAATGAGTTTAGAGCAGACGGGATTCCCTTTGTGTTGGCCTTGAGGAGCTTCTGTAGCATGGTGACCCTGTGTGCCCACCTCCTCATCACAGCCGTTGACACTGAACGTCTTTACTTCACACACTCACTTTAGAGAGAATCACAGATGTGAACCTTCATCTTGAAATATTTCTACATGCAACTCAAAGAGAGCCACCCTAATGTGACCCCAGCCCTCGTCTGCTCACGGGGCTGATGGCAGCTCTCATTTGCTCTGTTGTGCCGTCCCTAGTCACATTTTCCCCAAATGGTTTTCTTTTTTCTTTTTTGGTACCAGGGATTGAACTCAGGTGTGCTCTGCCACTGAGCAACATTCTTTGCCCCTTCTATTTTGAGACAGGGTCTCACTAAGTTACTCAGGCTGGCCTGGAACTTGGGATCCTCCTTCCAGCCTCCCAAGTCACTGGGGCTACAGGCGAGCGCCATCACACCCAGCTCCAAACTATTCTTTTTGTTTTGTTTTGTTTTTTGGTACTGGGGATTGAACCCAGGGGCACTCCACCACTGAGCCACATCCCCAGCCCTATTTTGTATTTTATTTAGAGACAGGGTCTCACTGAGTTGCTTGGGGCCTCGCTAAGTTGCTGAGGCTGGCTTTGAACTCGCGATCCTCCTGCCTCAGCCTCACAACAAACTATTCTTAAAACTGCCTTTGTAGCTGTTCTTTCTCCCGCAGTCCAGCATCCAGCCATGGATCATGTTGCATTTGATTCTGTTTTTCAGTCTGTAAGCTACAGCAGCCCCACTGCACCCACGGTTGTCTGTCACGGCATTGAGGTTTTGAAGACGTCAGGCCAGTTATCTGTAGCGCCCCACCTTCGGGATTTGTACCGCTTATGGTAATCTTTAGTCATGGTGTAATTTCAAATGTACAGGAAAACCCCAAGAAAGTACAAGAGCCCCTCGTGTACCTGCCCAGGGTCACCGTGAGTCCCCAGTCGCCCTGTGTCCCCGTTTTCTCTCTCCGGTCTCTGGCTTTCTGAATGGTTTGACAGTGAGTCGAGACAGCACGCCTCCCTTGCCTCACTCGTCACTGTGTGCCTTTCCAGAAGAAGGGCGTCGGAGCACAGTGGTCGCAGGCAGAACGCCGCTGGTACCCTGCCCCACTAATGTCCTCCACGGCTTTTACCCCAGTCGGAATCCGAGGCAGGATTGCTGGTGACGTTTAGTTATGGGGATAGGCGGTTCCAGGGTCAGGGCAGAGGGGCCCCTCTTTCTTCCTGTTCTCACCACAGCTTTCTCATCTCTGCTTCCTCTCCTCTGGCTCTTTGTCACCGAGGCCCTGCCCCCATGCTGTCTGAAGTTGGCCCCTGGGACTGCCTCTCGCCTGCCTCCCACTTCCCCTGCTGATGGCTGCTGTTCCTCCCATTGTCCCGCCGTGGGGGCTCCATGTTCCCTGTCAGCTCCTGCCTGTTTCTTTGCCTTTCTTTGTTGCCAGCTCAAAGGTGCAGTCTGTCCCCTTCTCCCTGTCCTCAGATCTGCTCCCTGCAGCCTTTGACGGCTGTTCAGCTAGAGATGGGCCCACAGCTGGCTCCACAGACACCCCTTTGCTTCCGCACATTGCCCTCCTGGTGTTGGCTTCCTCTCTGGGCCTGCCATCTCTTCTCTCTGACTTCTCAATGATGGGGCGCCCTCGGCTTGGCCGTTTCCTGGGACTGGAGCAGCCAAGGGCGCTGGGAAGTCTCTCCATCTGTGTAGCACCCATCAGTCCCTGTGGTTAGGGGGGTGCCTCCCCTCCTGTATGGCCCGTGCCTCTGCCAGCCCAGAGCCCCTGCTCCAGACTCTCCAGTCAGGACCCTGGCCTTTCACTCCCAGGCCACAGGATGGGTGGGCAACCTGTGGAGGCCTGTGCCTGGTCCTGCTGAATACCATCTCACCTTGCACAGCCTCCTGTGGGTCTGTGTGCTGCTAAGGGCACCCACCTGCCAGCACTGCTTGTCAGCCCCTGGACAGCGGAAACTCTGTCACTTGGCACCTTGCCAGGTGCCGTCCTCATGACTGACCTTTAATCATGTGAACGACGGAGTGTGTGGATCATTTGAGTGCATCCTTTATGGTCTTGCCACACAGAGCCCCTTCTGCAAGAGACCCAAACCAGATAAGTACCACTCAGCCAGCACGTGCCGCCCCCAGGTGACAGGGTGTGCGTGTGGCAGCTGGATGTCGGGGAAGACGGCACCACACAGCTGCTGCTGCTGCTGCTGCCTTCAAGGGAGTCCAGGGCTGATCCGGAGCCCATAGAGCAAGTCCAGAGCCACAACTCCCCCACGAGGAGCGGGCCAGCAGCACACGTCCTGCTCAGAAAGGCAGACGCGATGGTCGGCAGCTCGCACGCCCGCTGATGCTGCTGTCAGGGCTGTTCTGTGGTGCTGGCTGCCGGCCACAGCCTGAGTTTAGTGATTTGGACACTGTGTGACTTAATTACTGCAAGTTTTGACATGTCTTTGTAGGAGCAGGGTTGGCACATGCAGCAACATGGAAGCCGGAAGATGGGGTCACGCTTGGCGGGCTCCTCTGGGAGCTTGCTGCTTGAAGGCCTGTTTCATGTGGATTTGAATATGCTTTTTGAACATGCCACAAGGAGTGTCCTCAGCTGCCACACACACCCCCAGCTTCTGCATGGCAGAATGAGCCAAAGCTGTGTTGTGACCCGTTGCAAAAATAAAGCGTCTTGGAGAAGTGCCACTGTGCTCTCCGTGCTCCCGAGTGGGCCTGCTGTGCCTTGCCTTCCCGGCCCCTCAGTCGGCGCCTGTTCTGCGTGCTTGCTATGGCCGGGCTCTGGGCCTTCCTGCAGAGCCAGTTCTGGTCTTGTTCCTTCACTCTGTTGACTTTGTGTGTGGGGTCAGGAGTAGTGTTTTTTTCCTGTGATAATTTGCTTTTTATTATTTAAAAGCCTCATATTTGTTTTTTCCTTTTTTTTTTTTTGATGTCTCAAGTTGAAAATTTGCTTCATTTGTTTTCAATCTTGCTTTTCTAATTAATGCACTTAAAGCAACTTCCTGTCTCAGTGCTCTTTTGAAAATATCCTATAGTTTGGAGTATTATGTATATATGTGTATATATATATACACACACACACGCACATATAAAATTACTCAAGAGACTACACACACACACACACAAAGTATCTTTTGACTAATTTTGGTTTACCTCTTCAGTGTATGAATTTTCTTGAAGTAGATTTCCAATTTTCCACATTTGTTTTTTGTTTTTTGGTTCTTTTTTTGGAACCAGGGATTGAACTCAGGGCACTCAGCCACTGAGCCACATCCCCAGCCCTATTTTGTATTTTATTTAGAGACAGGGTCTCACTGAGTTGCTTAGGGCCTCACTGAGTTGCTTAGGGCCTCGCTAAGTTGCTGAGGCTGGCTTTGAACTCGCAATCCTCCTGACTCAACCTCCCAAGTCGCTTGGATTACAGGTGTGCGCCACCACGCCTGGCTTAATTTTCCACATTTGTAGGATTTTTTTTCCCCAGTACCAGGGATTGATCCCAGGGCCTCCTACATACCAGGCAGGTGCGCTCCCACTGAGCTACATCCCAAGCCTTTTTATTTTTTATTTGAGATGGGGTCTCCCTGAGTCTTACGTGCTTGTAGACAGAACCTTACCAAGTCGCCCAGGCTGACCTTGAACTCCTGGGCTCAAGCAGCCTTCCTGCCTCCGTTGCCTCCCTAGCTGAGACTGCAAGGTACACTGCGCCAGCCCAGGCTGAGATGAGTGAGACTCACACCCCTCCTGTTATTCTGTTCCGTCTGTCATGCCTGTTTCTGGGACCAGTGTGGACCTCCCCCAACTGGATCTGTCAGAGCCCCTTGGTCCTCTGGGTGTTTGCTGAATGTGTGCTCAACTGTTATTAGATTCGCACACGTGCCTGCCTGTCCTGGCTTCCTCTGTGTGGCCTCTTGGGTCCCCTTGAGGTATCCCTCTTTGTTTAACCCTTCACCTTTAACTCCGTCTGGACACAGACTACACGCTTTTCTTTCTTTTAATGATTTCCTGATATATTTTCCAAGATAGAGTCATCTTTTTTTTTCTCTAACAAATAGTTTTTATCGTCAGAATTATAGTTACAAATCTAATGTGAATACTTGGTCAGATGTCATCTGAAAATGTTTCGATAAACTGTAAAAATCCTTTAAAACTCAGCTGTTTGTGTTTTATTGAGAATAGATGCTGACTGAGTGTGATGATAGTCCACAGCTTACATGCTGGAGCACACTGCTCCTTTCACTCACCCGGGTCCCAGCACGCTGGCAGGCCCCTGGAACCAGGTACAGCATAACCACCCTGCCCCACTGCACAGTGGGACAGAGGCTGCACTCGCCTCGTCACTGGGGAAAAAATGGCTAAGAAATCTCTCAAAAGTACTTTCTTATGTGGGAAATCAGTTCTTCCTTTTGACTGTCATGTAGTTATTCTAAAAGTTGAATTCTACCTTGCAAAATACAGGCAGACATCTCGTATTCATGCTTGAGATGCAGGGTTGTAGGAAGTGTGGCTCACTAGAGGCATCCCAATGCCTGGTTTCAGCTGCAGAGACAGTACTGGCATAAAAGCAAGCACATGGACCAGTGGACAGAGAACCAGGAAGGAACCCAGACATCTGCAGCCAGCTGAATCTCAACAAAGGTGCCAAAATTATGCATTGGAGCAAGGACAGCCTCCTCAGCAAACAATACTGGAAAACTGGACACCACATGTAAGAGATCAAAACTTGGCCTCCATCTCTTGTCCTGTACAAAAACCAACTCAAATGGATCAAAGATCTAAAACAGTAAGACTCAAAACTCTGAAATTATTAGAAGAAAACGGAAAACACTTTAAGTCAGCTGTATAGGCAGTGACATTCTGGATAGGACCCCAAAAGCACAGGAAAAAAACCCAAAAATTGACATCAAACTAAAAAGCTTCTATACAGCCAAGGAAACAGTCAACAGGTGAAGAGACAGTCCACAGGATGGAATATGTCCAGCTATTCATCTGACAGGGTTAATAGCAAAATATGTGAGGAACTCAAGAAACTTAACAACAGAAAGTGGTCCAACTGAAAAATGTGCAAATTTCTTCTTTTCAAAAGAAGAAATACAAATGGCCAAGAAATATGTGAAAAAACACTCCATGTCATTAGCTATCAAGGAAATGCAAATCAAAACTGCAATAAGATACCATCCCACCCCAGTTAGAGTGGCTATTACTAAAAAATAACAAATGCTATCAAGATGTGGAGAAAGAAGAACTTATATATGCTGTTGGTGGTAATGTCAGTTACAACCACTATGGAGAACAGCATGGCAGTTCTTAAAAAATCTAACAAGCTGGGCATGGTGGCACATACGTGTGATCCCAATGAGTTGGGAGGCTGAGGCAGGGGAGATCCCAAGTTCATGGCCAGTTTCAGCAACTTAGATCATCTCAAAAAAGAAAAAAAAAAAAGCAGGGGGGTGGGCTGGGTATGCAGTTCAGTGGTAGAATGTCCCTGGATTTAATCCCCGGTACACAACCCCTCAGCAAACAACTAAAAATAGATGTACCATGTAATCCTGCTGTCCCACTTCTGGTTATATATCCAAAGGAAATGAAATTAGCATACCAAAGAGGTACCTTCACACCCATGTTTATTGTGGCACTAGTCACTATAGCTGAGATAGAATCAGCCTAGGTGCCCACCAATGTGCATGGATAAAGAAAATATGGTATACGTACACTATGAAATATTATTTAGCCAGGTGTGGTGGTGCACGCCTGTAATCCCAGCACTTGGGAAGCTGAGGCAGGAGGATCGCGAGTTCAAAGCCAGCCTCAGCAACTTAGCAAGGCCCTAAGCAACTCAGTGAGACCCTGTCTCTAAATAAAATACAAAATAGGACTGGGGATGTGGCTCAGTGGTAGAGTGCCCCTGGGTTCAATCCCCAGTACCAAGAAAAATATATATACTATTTAGCGATTAAGAAAGAATGAACTCCTGTCATTTATAGCAAAGTCGATGGAACTGGAGGATGTTAAGTGAAATACCCAGACTCAGAAGGCAAGTACTGCAGGGTCTCTCTATATAGAAGCTAAACAAAATTGACCTGAAAGTAGAATTACCAGAGATTGGGAAGTGGAGGGGGTGCAGAGGGAGGCTGGATTTGAGCAGTGCACACTGCATGCATGACTTAAATATCACAGTGAACCACATCAATATGTACAACTAATACATATTCATAAAAATAAACCTTTAACATGTGGTTCATTTTAAATTGCATCCTAAAGTCTCTTGAAATTTTGGGAGAAATTAGAGTATTTCTATGCAAATACGGCTTCTGAGTGTAGGTGATAGTTGCAAGTGGCAGATTGCTTTGGTCAAATGTCACTTGAAGTGTGATTAGGTGGAGATGATCCCGAAGCTAAATGGGTGGCAGTGGGGCACCTATGCTTCTCCTCCTAGCCCTGAGTTAAATATCAACTGCTATAATTCAGCAACAAAAGACACACATTTTAAAATGGGCAAAAGGCTTGAATAGACCTTTCTCCAGAGACGCTTATGTGAATGCCAGTAGGTCTGCCCAGCGTTACTGGTCATCAGGCAAGTGCACGTCAGAATCAAGGAGAAGCCGCTTCATCTGGATGGCTATTGCCGATAAGCAGAAAGTAACAAGTGGCGGCAGAGACATGGAGAAATCACAACCCTGTGCTTTGTTGGGGGGAACACAAAATGCTACAGCCACTGTGGAAAAGAGTATGGTGGCCTCTCAAAAGGTCAAACAGATTTACCACATGCTCCAGCAATTCCACTTCCAAGTAGAAACCTGAAAGAATTGGAAATGGGACCCAAACTGACAATTGTCTGTGAACCTCCACAGCAGCATGACTCCCAGAGGCCCAGAGTGGAAGCAACCCAAGTGCCACCAGCAGATGGTGGTGAACAGGGTTCTACATACACCCAAAGCATGTGCAGCCATCAGGAGCGAAGTCTGACACAAGCCACAACACGTGACCCTTCACCAGAGACCGACATGGTGTGATTGCACTCTGCAGCTCCGCTGGGGAGAGGAGCCAGAGTTGAGAGGTGGGAAGCTGAGTGTGGGTGCCAGGGGCTGGGGCTTAGTGTTTCATGAGGACAGCTTCTGTTTGGAATGATGGAAAAAGCCCATGGTTATTGCTGCAAAATAAGGTGAATGTCCTTAATGCCACAGAACACTTACACATGGTCGAAATGGAAAACTTTGTTATATATATTTTACTACAATAAAAAACATAGCCAACCATCCTAATTGGAATAAGTTATACTCCATGTGTGTATATTTCAAAATATACTCTACTGTCATGTATATCTAAAAAGAACAAATAAAAAAATCAACCTTTATTTACTTCAACAGAATGCTATGCTTTAAAAAAAAATGCCAATTTCCAAATATGCACAAAAATGGAGAGAATAGAATAATGGACTCCCAGGTCCCTGGAACTCGGCTCCCAGCAGGACTTTGTTCACCCATTCTCCCCACCTGCTCCCTCACCCAGTCATTTTAAAGCAGTTCCCCACACCTCATCTCGCTCACAGACTCCCCAAGAAGCAAAGGGCTGTTTGAAAATGTAACCACCACATCAAAATCATTCTGGAATAGTCATTCCTTGACACCCGTCTCTGCCCGGGTTCCTCCTGTCAGTTCACAAGTGGCTTTACAGTTGGTTTTTTTGAATTGGGATCCAACTATTGCATTTGCTTGACAGACTTAAACACATTTTAATCTAAAACAGTTCCCAAACCCTTCCTCTTTTCCTTACTGTTGATTTATTGAAGAGCTGAAAATTTGTCCTGTACCCTGCAGTTAGTCACTAATCTGAAGACAATACATTTCCACATTCTGTATTTTGCAAATTCATGGTGGTGACTAACACCTTTTGTTTCCTGTACTTCCTGTAAACTGTGGCCAGAATGGGCTTGATGGTGTCCAGGCAGGAGGCCTGTGGCACTTGTCCTCAGGGCTCTGGCTTGTGAGGCTGAGTGCCCCTTGTGCCCAGGGTGGTCAGCCTGACCTGGCCATTAAAATTGGTGCCTTTTGAAAAGTGGAGAGCAGCAGGGTATGGGAGCAGGGACCCACTGCTGTCCTGGGAGTGGCTCTTCATCTTACCACATGCAGAGCCGTCTTGATGACCACACCAAACCCTGCCTGCCAGGGGACGTTCACCACGCGTGGTGGGGGAGGGCCTGCTGCTGTTGAACGGGTGTAGGTACCACTGCCGTGCACGTCAAGATGGTTGAAGTAGTGCGCTTTATGTTAATGTGACTTCTATCACAATAAAAAGTTATGGCTGCTTTTACAGTTTGGTCAGACATGTTGAAAACTGATTTGGAAAAGCTAAATGAGAATATGCGTGCAGGGTGACTGCTCCTGGGGAAAGCGAACCCCTTTCTGTTACAGGCACCCCTTAAGAGGTGACGTCTGAAAGCCATGTATTTTGAAGTAGTTTGCGTAGCTCCTCTATGGACCTTTTGTGCCTTTGAAGATAGCAGTGTTCACGTCCTATGAATCCAGTGCATTAACCATCACTTCTCGACTTTAGGAATTTGAGAGTGTGTTTTGCGGTAAAACTGGCAGAAGGCTAAAGCTGACCAGACCGGACTCCTTGGTGGCCTGTCCTGCACAGGGCAGTCTGCAGAGCAGCCCTGCAATGGAGATCAAGTGACGGGACTGAAAAGGGACCCTGGGAGTAAACAGCCGTTCCTGCGACCCACGCACCTGTTCCACCACCTGGAGCTCCACCCTGACCGCCTGACGCAGAAGGACCTGGCCAAGCGGATGGACTCCAGTAGGGACTTTGGGAGCACATTTTGTAAAAGTCTTTATCTAGAACAGAATACTTCTCCATTAATGTCCTCTTAGACCTTTTGGGGATGAAGACATCTTGATAATGAGTAAGTCATTTTTCAATTATCTGTCTGATTCCATCATGTTTTTTTAACATGATAACTTGAAAAATTAACATCCTTTCTAATTTCTTTAGTCTTAAAAGGTACATTTCTTTTTACTTATTTTATTTATATTTTAAATATGCCCCCTTAGCAATTGGAAGAAGGTAAATTGTTCTTAACTACTAGTTTGGAAATTTTATTTCATTGGTTCTCTCGTCCCCCTTGTAATTACTTCCAGTCTCATGTACTCTGCATTGAAAATACAGCACTATTTTAAAACTTTTGCCAAAAATTTTCCAGAGACTTTCTTTAAAGCTATTTTTTTTTCCATAAAAAAATAAAACATTTTCTTGGTAGATTGCTTAAATGCCCACATTTTCACATTGCCAGTCATTACTTTGCTTGTAATAAACTGCATGTTTGGAGCGGAGTTTTCCAGTCGTGGCTTTATTATGACAGACGGTCCTACCGACCTTGGCACAGTGCACAGTCGCCTTCAGTGAATACTGTCAGTTGGAGCTGCAGGTTTGCACGAGCGGGTAAAGCCCAAGGACGCGTGCGGAGGGACTCAGCACCCGGACCGGTCTGGGTGGGTTACACTGTAGCCAGTCACTAATCTGAAGACAACACATCGTTTATTGGGATTGTTTCGGGGTCTTTACACTGACGTAACGTAAACAGTTGTGAGTGTCCTCTAGCTGGTGGGACTGTACAAAGCTCTGTGCACAGAACCCTGACCCTCCAGATGTGGGCCTGGTGTCCGTGCAGAGGGCCTGTGTCTGAGGTACGCTGTCGCAGACGGACGGCCGCTGTGAACACTGCAGAGACAGGCTGCGGCCGAGCGCCGGCAGCCGCCTTCAAGGGAGCAGTGGGCAGGCCTTGGAGGCCCCTGGCTGACCAGCAGTGGTGCTGGCCGCTCCCGACAGCCGTGCCACTGTCCTGTCAGAGCCTCGTGCTCAGATTGCCACCGCCGCTTCTCATTTGCTCAAGTTCTCCTCACGAGCTCCGAGCACCTGACTTCTCCCCACCTCCTCCTAGCACGGCTCCTTGACAGGCGGAGGTGTCACAGATCCCTGGAGTCCCCTGAGCCCCAACTGCGCCCGGAAGGCCAGGATCACCAGGAAGCCCAGGCTCGCCATGAGCACCATCTCGGCCGTCTTTGCTGATGCCAGGGACACCCTGTGGCCCTGGAGAAAGGGAGGCTGGGATTAGAGGCTAGAGGGGTCTGAAAAGCAGTGGTTCACATTCCTGGCCATACCAAGCCACCTCTCTTCACTGGCTTATTTCTCAACTGGGGAATAGCCCAAGGGGAGGACAGCTGGCCCCAGAGGGGCGGGAGGGCAGATGCAGGGGGAAGTGGGGCACAGGCAGGCCAGGTGTCTGGGTGTCCCGAGGGTGCGGCCCTTCCAGGTGCATGTGAAGAGTGGGTTTGGGATGGGCAAGAGAGGGCGGCGTGGCAGGCACGGGGGCTGCGGAGCTCAGGGCAGCGTTGGCCTCCCGGTGGGGCCAAGTGGATGGACTCCAGTAGGGACTTTGGGAGCACATTTTGTGAAAGTCTTTATCTAGAACAGAATACTTCTCCATTAATGTCCTCTTAGACCTTTTGGGGATGAAGACATCTTGATAGCTGTCCACCCGCCCCCACCCATGTGTGGTGTCCACCAGGAACAGCCACTCGAAGACCCTTAAGGCCACACCGGTGCAGGATGCAAGGAGGCGGAGGCGTGGAACCAGGCTGCTCTGCCCCACTGAGGTGCAGAGAACCCGGTGTCCAGCTCCAGTGACCCCGTGGGGTAGTCTTGCCCACACCAGGAGGTCACGAGGAGCTCAGGATGTGGGGTTGGCCCTGGCTGGGGACAGCAACACCACTTCCCTCATCAGAGTGTCCTCTCTGAACATTAAAATGGACACATCAATGTACATGTGGGTCAATTATGAGAAAATTCTGTTAGAGTTTGACCAAAACAGATACTAAATAGCTTTAGGCAGGATTTAATCAACCTGCTTAGCTGAAACAGACATAGGAAGGTATGCTGACGACTGAACTTTTGCAGAGTAAAGTGTTATTTTTTCCCCAGGACTGGGGATTGAGCCAGGGGTACTTTACCACCCAGCTACATCCCCAGCCCTTTTATTTTTTTTATTTTGATCCAAGTTCTTGCTAAGTTGCCTAGACTGAAGTGGTCACTAAGGAAATTCCTAACCTTGCCCCTAGAATGCTTTGCCAAGCCAGGTATGGTGACCATGTCTGTAATTCCTATGACTTGGGAGGCTGAAGCAGGAGGACTGAGTTCAAAACCAGCCTCAGCAAGTTAGTGAGGCCCTATGCAACTTAGTGAGACCCTGCTGCTAAATAAAATATAAAAAAGGACTGGGGATCCGGCTCAGTGATTAGGCACTCCTAGATTCCGTCCCAGGTAAAAAAAAAAAAAACTTAGCCAAACCAAAAACTTTTCCTTTTAAGAAAACGAGACACATTCACAGCCCCAGCCTCCCCACCTACACCCCAGGGTTGACAGTGACCTCCTACCTTGGAGCCCCTGGTCTCCGGCAGGCCCGTCCAGCCCTGCACCTGCTGCACCCTTGTCTCCTCTGTCACCCTGGCTTCCTGGGAGGAGGGAAGACACAGGTGCATGGTTAGAACAGCTGCCACACGGATGCGGTGACAGTGCTGGACCCACCTCATCACGCACGGTGCCTCCTCTGACAAACTTCCGACTGCAGTGGAACCTTCAGGAAGGGCAGTGTGCACGGTCCACCTCAGCAGAGTCTGAGCGGCACTTCCGCCCGGCCAGCATCAGCCACTCCAGGGGCAGTTGGTCGTCTGAGTATGTGTGCCTGTGAGCTGGGTGCTCACCGGGCGTCCACGCTTGCTGTTGGATTTCGAACCATGAGCTACCCAAGTGTAACTTAAAATGTCCCCAGCTGCCTTAGTCAAGTGGAAACCTCTGTGCTTTGGTCCGTGTGAGTGGGAGTGGCAGAGGGTGTGTCACCCTCCGTCGTGAAGCAGGTATGTCAGCCCTGGCCTTGTGGGTTCTGGAGCTGGGTCGTTGTGGCCCTGGCAGGCTGAACCTCGGGCTTCCCTGTGCCCTTGGTGTCTGCACCGCCTTCGTTCAGCTGCGATCTGTGGACGCCCCTTAGTGCTGGTACCCACTGAAGTAGGTCCCTAGGCCGTCCCTGCTCCTCTGGCGGGGAAGGCACCATGGCTGTGGGGTTGCGGGCTGGCCTCCCCGGCAGGGCAGTGGCTCCAACAGCCTGCATGCCCCCTGAAGCTGGCTGCCCTGTGTCCTGGCGGGGTGCTCCCACCCGGCACTGTGCCTGCTGGGAGGGAGATGGAGACACAGCAGTGGCTTGTGCCCCAGGCCCCCGAAAGGCCAGTCCCGGGTGCATGCTCTGAGTCGCAGTGCCCTCCGGCATCCCCAGGTCTGCTCTGCCGGGGGAGTCGGGGATGCCGGGCAGGGTGCGGGAGCAGCTGGGCAGGGCACGCCCTCCTCAGACAGAACTCGGGGGCTTCCTGTGACGCCTGTGTCTCTGCAGTGACCTTTGACTAGTGTCGTCAAGCTGCTTTTCTCAGAGACTCTGTAAAGGAGATCAGGGTTGTGTTTGGATTTTATTTTAAAAACTCTAGAAGAAATGTAGGTCTCTGCTTGGAGAAAGTCCTGTTTGGCCTGTTTGTAAGCCTGCAGTTTCTTGTGTGGCACTGGACAGCACGGAAGGCCTGAGACTCAGGACGTAAGGAGGCCAAGGAAGCATGCAGCTATTGGACAGCTGGTTTGGGCCAGCAGCGGCACGGGGACAAGGTGACTCCTGTGTTAAGCTTCCTCAGTCTCCAGGGATCTTAGGAAGCAGAACGTCACTGCCAACTGCAGGAATTACTTCACTTGCCAAAGCATTTAAGTTGGATCTCAGACATAAGGAAGGACCTCAAAAAACCACCCTAAGCTATTTCTGAGAAGCACTGGCTACTGGCCAGATGGTTGGAATCAGCTGGAATCTGAGCGTCAGACCGTCTGAGCCACGAGCCTCGCTGCTTCCGATGAGCGTTCTGAATTGGAAAGCGCTGGTGCTCTTGGTGCCTGTTTACCTGGGGTGCCCAGCTGCTGCTGGCCAGGCCTCTGCTGCCCACATAGGCCCAGCCACGTGCCACCTGCACCCCCTGCCCAAATTAGGGCTTTCTGATTTGTCATTCTTGAAATGGAAGAATTCTGAATTTCATTCTCGCCTTTGCCCCAGACCCTCTTGGCTGCAGCCTTCACAGGGCGTGTGGCTCCAGGTGGGGCCTGCACACCCGTTCCCCACGCTGCTGTGATCCCTCCCACCAGATGTGGGTCAGGTGGCTTTTGAGATAATTATCATTCTGGTTCCTGCAGGGTTGGTGAGGAATGAACCTGCGGTCCCTAGGAGGGGGACGGTCCAGCTCCCAGGAGCCGCCCTGGAGCACCGACATGTGGCCAGGTCCTCTCAGTCCTCCTGGTGTGCCCACCAGCCCGGGGCTCTGGGGTGAGCTCAGCTTAGGCAGGCCTGGCCCTGGCTGCCCTTGGGTCCCCCTGTGCCTCCAGAGGGGCAGCTTTCACGCTGTGGGACATCTGGGTGTCCTCATGCAGGGTACAGTGAGTCGACTACTCACCTCTGGGTCCGGGGTCTCCCAGCTCCCCAGTGGGACCACGATATCCAGGGGGTCCTCGAGCACCAGGGTGGCCGATGGAGCCTGGGGGGCCCGGGGGCCCCGGGGGACCAGCTGGACCAGGGCGCCCGATGGAGCCTGGCGCCAAAGGCTTCCTCAGGTGTGCGGCTAACTGTGCAATTTGCTCTTTGGGGAGACAGGGGGAAGCATCGCCTCAGAGAGGACCCGGGCACGTCTGTGTGCAGTGAGGGGGGCCTTGCGTATTGACTGCTTGGGGGTGCCTCACGGGCCTACAGGGGAGACCCCCTTCCTTGGAGTGCCTTCCATTCTAAGAGTCAGAGAAGAACAGCCACTAGGGGGCATCTGGGGAAGTGTCCCTCCAAACTGAGGCCACAGAGGGTTTGTCCACGACAGGGCACTCAGCAGACGCCTAGGGCACTGTGTGCCACCAGGCGGAGCCTCGTCTGGTACAGAGGCAGGAGCACAGGTGTGGACCCTAAGGACCCAGAGGTGGGGTGGCAGGGGTGACCAAGGAGAAGCAGGCTGCCTGGACCTCTGGGGCGCAGGGAAGGGGACAGCAGGGGACGTACCGCTTATAATTCCCCCACACAGCTCTCTGATGCGCTGCTCGCTGGCTTCTTTTCCCTGAAAGGCACCCCCCAGGTCATCACTGAGGGGTGGCATGCTGGCATGCCCAGGCCCCTCTCTGACGTCAGCGAGGTCCAGCGAGTCCACGGCCCGCAGCGCCACTAAGGAAGGAAAAGCCACGCACCGGAACACCAGGTTTCCCGGTGATGCCAGGGACGCCCTGAACGCCCTGGAGGCCTAAGGGCCCCGGGGGCCCAGGGACACCCTGGACTCCACTCGTGCCGTTGGGTCCCTGGATGCCTTTGGGGCCCGGCTCCCCTCGATCGCCAGCCTGTGGAGAAGCAGGACACAGAGGGCTGGACCACACGGACCCACAGCCGGCGCTGCCGCCCCAGCAGCCCCGACCCAGAGCGGGGCGGAGAGCCTTTCCGCCATCTTGCATCTGGGCAGCACTTGCAGGCCCGGGTGCCCAGGGGGATGGGCTCGTGGGCTCCTGGGGTCTGCCACGGGATGCCTGCGGGCACTCACCTCTCCTTTTGATCCAACGGGGCCACTGGGACCCTGCAAACAGACCAGTTGGTTGGGTGGGAAGTGATTTCCAAGGAACCCATCTAGCACATTATTGAGGAAAAATAAAAAATCATCTACAACCCACTTCAGTATATTACTGACAGGTTCCCCCCCCTTTTTTTTTTGTAGTTGGACACAATATCTATATTTATTTCACGCGGTGCTGAGAATCAAACCCAGTGCCTCACACATGCTAGGCAAGCGCTCAGGTCTCTTCCCTTTCAATTTAGTTTTTCTGGTACTGGGGATTGAATGGGGAAACTTTACCATTGAGCTATATCCCTGGGCCTTTCTGTTTTTCATTTTGGGACAGAGTCTCACTAAGCTGCTGAGGCTGGCCTAGCCATGTGATCGTCCTGCCTCAGCCTCCTGAGTTGCTGAGGTTACAGGTGTGACCCCTGCACCCAGCTCCCTTTTCATTTTTCTATAAACACTTTTGGTATGGTTGCGAGTGTATTCACAAGTGATGCTTTTTAGTAGCCGCATCGTATTCTCTTGTTGTGGTTTGGATGTGAGGGTCCCCCAAAAGCTCACCTGCGAGACGGTGCGAGGAGGTTTAGAAGAAAAATGCTCAAGGGTTGTGACAGCCTTAACCCAGCCAGTGGGTTAGTCACCTGATGGGATTGATGGAGGGGTAACCCGAGGCAGGTGGGGTGTGGCTGGAGGAGGCGGGCATTGGCGTGTGGCTTTGGGGTATATATTTGTATCTGGCAAGCGGAGTCTCTCTCTGCCTCACCTGGAGGCTGGAGGAATGGAGCCAGCCTTCCATGGACTAACACCTCTGAAACCATAAGCCCTCAAATAAACCTTTCTTCCCTAAAGTGGTTCTGGTTCAGATCTTTTAGTCACAGCAGCAAAAAGCTGACACACACTCTTGTGCCCATTCTCTCCTTCTCATTCTTCTTACTGCAGCCTCATAACCAGCGCTGAGCCCAATGTCTCTGCCCAAAACTCCGGGCCCCTCTGCAGCTGGGGCCCAGGACTGTAACCAGGACATGGCCTACCCAGAGAGCAGGTGGACTGGGACCTGGCCACCCACTCTGTCCACAGCAAAGCCAGAGAGGACTGAGGAGAGAGCCCTCTGTGCTCTGATGGTGGGTAGGAGCCCCTCCTGTGCTTCCCGGCTGGCGGCTCTGCCTCTGGGTCACTGCCCACCACCCCACCAGTTTAAGGGCAGCTGGGTGGGGCTGTTCCTTGGATTTCTGGGCTCCTGCTTATCAGGGTGTCTAACAATCTGCCAAAATAAATAAAGCACCTGCAAAGATATCACCTCAGCTCAAGGTGTAAGAGGTTCACGCTGGGCTAGCGGATGTTACCAGACTAGGGTCCCTGGAACAGGCCATTTCTGTCTCCCCAGACACCAGGGCAAGAAGACTCAAGTATGGCTGACATCCTGGCCACCAGAAGCAGGAAAGGACATCATAATCATTCCATCTCTACTGACAGAAGGAGAGACCCAAGCCCAAAGTGACCACGAAGGCTTTTACCGTATACTCAGCCCGAGTCTGCTCGGGAAGCGGTTTGTATCAGTTAGGCCCCAGCTGTGGCTGACCTCCCCAAGAGGCCAGGGGCAGGTGGCTTTCGCATGCAGAGCAGGAGAGGGGACCCAACTCCATGTGGGAGGCCCAGACCTGCACTTGTTTTCCAGCCAGGCCCCGCCCTCTTGCTCCAGGGATGGCCAGTGGCCAGGCCGTGGTGCCCAGGGGACCCTGCATTTGTCCACATGCTGTCGAAGAAGCTGCTAGTCTGCCAGGATCTGAAGATACTGGCTTCGCCCCTGGGAGAGCACCCCCCCCCAAACCGACTAGTAGGTTCACTTACCAGCTCGCCTTTGTCCCCAGGAAGGCCATCTGAACCTGCAATGCCCTGCAATGATGAGCCCCAACGTTAACGGTGGCTCCCTCCCGCCTTGCCCTGCCAGCTCACAGACCTCAGTGTGTCTGACATTCATCCCCGAATGGATGCCAGGCAGCTGCCCATGAGCCGATTCCCAAGGTGGTGCAAGGACCCTGCGTCAGCCCGCGGGCCTGGGCGGGCACACAAAGCGGAAGGCAGGTGTTTGGTCACCAGCTTTCAGTGCCAGGCAGAACCATGTGTGGTGTTGGACGGAAGGCCCTGGGCCACTGGGGTAGGATTTTGGAAGCAGGATCTCCAGGGGTAGTCACAGCCCACCCTCCCCAGAGCTCTTCCAGGAGGAAGCAGGTGCCTGGTAGTGTCCTCTGGCCTTGGGGAGAGAGCCCAGACTCTCTTTCACAAGGCTAGGTTCCCCCACCAGCTGTCTGGACCCCGGGAGGTGGCCTGCTCTGCTTTGGGGCTGGTACCCAGAACTGTGGCCACCTGCTAGGTGGAGCAAAGAGGTGAGGAGAAGCGACACACAGGGAGCACCCGAGTTCCAACAGCACTGCCTGCAGGGCCTGGTGCCCCGTGGACGGGACCCAGATCTGACCTGCCCACCGGCGCTGCTCACCTGGTCTCCCTTAGAGCCTGTGGCACCTCCTGGGCCCTGGCAGAGAGAAGGTTGGATTAGTGGAGGGCCAGGGATCCCTTCAGGGCTCCGCACAGTGGAGGCAGCAAACACTCCTCCTCCCGACCCTCTTGTGCACTTGGCTCTGCCCTGGGCCCCGGTCCCTCGAGTGCCAGATCCCCAGAGTCCTTTGTCCTCTGGCCCTCGGTGGAGGGTGAGTCCTTTAAATTGGTGCTGGCGGTGACTGAAGTGTGCAGTCACCACACACCTGCAACCCAGGACAGGGTCATCCTGGTGGGTTTGCTGAGATCCTAATTGTCTTCCTGTCAGGTTGGAAAATTAGGGACGTGTCTGGGAATTGCTAGGAACTCCTCTTAGAAAACATCCACTTGCCAAATGGCAGAGTCAGCGAGAACCTGTGCGGGGCAGGAAGCGCGAGAGTCGGGGCAGGGGTCAGGACCCGCCCACACCCGCCTGGGACAGGCCTAACCCTGCTACCCTCTCCAAGGCCCCAGTGTTGTTGGCACGTCCCCGGCCTCTGCGATGTCCCGTCCAGAGGCTGATGAGGGGCCCCCTGTCTGCACTGTGGGGGAACAGCTCCCCTGCTCTGCAACCTGGGCGGTGCACACACTCTGAAAAGGGCTGTCTGCCCAGGGAGGTGGCCTGAGGCAGACACGCGGACCCCAGGGACCTGGAGGAACAGGCCTGGAGCCCAGACCAGACCCACGACTCCTTGTTGGTGACCTGAGGCCTTGCCCACCACCAGCTGGGGCCCTGAGCAGGCCCTGCACCCCGTGCCCCGGCTCCCAGAGAGCTGACCTGTCAGCATTTCAAGACTGGCAGGAAACGGTCTTGGAAGGTAGCAGTCCTTTGAAACTCTGGTGCACAAACCTATTTCACGGCATTGTGACTCTTGGCCAAGTCAAGCCTCAGCTGACACACTTGGGTGCAGCGGGGCATGGGATCTGGGACCCTGCATTGTCCCAGCTATTGGGCCCGAAGGTGTGCCGCTCCCCTCCACAACTGCACCCGGGCTGGAGGCTCCCTCTCCCCCATGAAGAATGCCAAGTGGAGAGAGGCCACATCCTCCCCACCCAGGCGAGCAGAGCAGGCTCCAGAGAGCCCCCCAGTGGCCAGGGCGCTCTCCTCGCTGCCTGGATCCACTGGGTGGTGGTAGTGGCAAGGTGGGGTGCGAGGGAAGTCACTTACCCGGTCCCCCACATCACCACGGAGGCCCTGGGGACCTGGAAGGCCAGGGTCTCCCATGCTGCCCTTCTGGCCCTGTGGACAAAGTTCCAGCTGGTCAGCACCTGTAGGAACTCGGCCAGGATCCCTCCCCTGCCTGGCCCACCAGGGCGCACTGCCCTGGCGTGGGTGTGTTGGTCACTCCCTTCCAACATTACCCACCTGGAAGCCTCGGACACCAGGGGCTCCAGGAGGGCCTTGTGGGCCAAGAGCCCCCTAAAAGACAGAAGTGGGAGTGGATGCCTTGAGGCTCAGAAGTCCCTAAGAGGTCCCAGGAGCCTCTGTGGCCTGGGGAGCCCAGTGTGGCCTCCCCACACAGCGAGGTGGACACAGGGCTAGTCCCAAGTCATCTGAGGCCAAGCTGCTGGAGACAAAAGCAGGGCACCTCCTGGGGGGACAGGAGTGGGGGTCTCAGAGCTCAGGCACACTCTTTGGCCCTATATGTCAAGCCAAACCTGTGCCGGTCACCAATGTCCACTCTGACCTCTGGGCCCTGCAGAGGCAGGAGACTCCACCTGCACTTGCTGGGTCCTAAGTTGTATGGGGCATGGGGAACAGAGGACAGGGCAGCTTGGGCGAGTGCTACTGGCCTGTGGGTGAGGGACCAGGAATCGAGGGTTCCTGTCTTTTGGCATCTCCAGCTTTTGTGGGTTTGGTCCATCAGTATACCCAAAGTGCCACCCTGTCCTGCTTAGAAACCAGGGCTCAGTGCCCACTCCCCCAGGACTGGGCCCCACTCACCGCTGAGCCCCTGTGGCCAGCCTCACCACGCTCCCCAGGGACGCCAACATCTCCCTGACCAGAGGGAGAAGGAGATCAGGGCTGGGTCCTCAGCACGTGGCTGGGAGGGGCAGGGTCCGTGCCCGTGTGTGCGGGATCCTGGATACTCACAGGGACGCCTGGCTCTCCGGAGGGGCCAGCCTCGCCCAGTTCCCCAGCTCTACCCTGGAGAATGGAGGAGGATATGAGGGTCTGCAGCCCCCCAGGAGGACCCTGCCTGCAACCCGCCAGAAGGAAGCTGTCACACACCAGTTCTCCCTTCTCGCCCTTGGATCCTGCGCGTCCAGGGAGGCCCTGCAGGAGAGAGCTCAGAGTCAGGGTGGCCAAGCTGTCACACAGGGCCAGCCTCTCTGGCCCGGCAGATGCAAGGGTGGGCTCTGACAGCTTCCCTGGCCTCTGATGGACAGCCCCTGCAAGGGCCCCAGGCAAGGCCCACAGGGACGCCCTGCAGCACCAGGGACAGACAGGTACATGTGCACCTGTCCTCATGCACATGGGCACAGCAGGCCCCGGTCCATGGGTTCCACTGGGCACCAGGGCTAAGCCAGACCCCAGAGGGTACTGTCCCAGGGCCACCCCAGGACTCCGCCCACTGTGGCCAGCCCACCCAGCACGGTCCTGCTGCTGAGGCACTCACCGGCAGCCCATTGGGACCCTTCTCTCCTGGGGCACCACTGCGACCAGCCTCACCCTGCAGGACAGCAATTGGGATGGGAGGGACACAGATGCCGAGGCCTCAGGAGGCCCAGCTCTCCCCAGCCACCCTCCCAGCAGGCCACCTACCAAGCACCCACCTTCTCGCCATCGAGTCCGGGCACCCCATTCCGGCCGTCCTTGCCCGGCATGCCCTGGGGAAAGGGGCAGTGTTGGGTCTCTCCTCCTCCTACAGCCCTGTCCCCCACGGCAGCCTCCTGCAGCCCCCAGGATGGGTCCACCCCAGAGCACCTGGGAGGCCACGCGGCCACCTGTGCCACCCTCAAAGGCCAACCAGGGAGAGCTGCAGGCTGGCAGCTGGACCCTCGGGCGCGGCAGTCCTACCCGCACCCTTCCTCCTCGTGAACTCGGCCATGCAGACAGGCTGTCCCGGCCCTTAGGTCTGCAGGGATGTGGGGGCGCAGAGTTGCAGGCTGGGGCAAGAGGGAAATGCAGGGGCTACCGGGGCCATTAAGCCTTGGTTCCGCTTGTCGAGAAGATAATAGCCAAGGGCTGGACTGTGCCTGGGCCTTCTGGGTAGGCCCTCGTCTGACCATGGGTCACAGGCCACAAAGCTGCTCCGTGCACAGCCAGCACCGTGAGAGACGAGGAGTCAGCTGAGAGGAGCAGCAGCATGGGCACCCCGCCCACTGCAGGGCCACCAGGCCACGCTCCAGGCCTGCCTGGGCACACTGGGCAGCCACGGGTACTCACCGGCTCACCACCTGGCCCAGCCACTCCGGGGATGCCTTTGGGACCAGTTCTGCCCTAAAGGACACAGAGGGATGGAAGAGTGGCAGTTGGGACCCCGGGAGGCTTGCCATGGCTCTCCAGGCACTGGGACCCTGTGGGGGGCCCACCAGGGCTCTCCAGGCGCTGGGACCCTGGGGGAGGCCCACCAGGGCTCTCCAGGCACTGGGACCCCGGGAGGTTCCCGCCATGGCTCTCCAGGCACTGGGACCCCTGGGAAGCTCTCGCCATGGCTCTCCAGGTGCTGGGACCCTGGGGGAGGCCCACCCTGGCTCTCCAGGCGCTGGGACCCCTGGGAAGCTCTTGCCAGGGCTCTCCAGGTGCCGGGACCCCAGGAGGCTGTTGCCAGGGCTCCCCAGGCATGAGGTACCGTGCTCTAGGCAGGGGGCAACAGTGGGTCCGCTGCACCACAAGGACAATGCTCGTCTCAGGGGTGGGGCACACTCTCTGTGGAGCCGAGGGCAGTGCAGCTCCACAGCCCCCTCCTGGCACTCCTGCCACCAGACTTCAGTGGGGGAGGAGACCAGGAGGGGTGGAGGGGGCTGCAGGCAGTGCCAGGGCAGGAACCTCCCTTCCGTCCATTTCAGGAGATGCTCCCCGCTCCTGACTCTTCCGCACACCTAACCAAGGGCGGGTTTCTCCCTTGCTCCCAGTTCACAGCTGAGAACCGCAGTACTGGTGACTGCTCTGCCTGGGGCCCAGCACCACCCACCAAAGGCAGGACCTGAACCCGTGTCCCCTCCTGTGTCCCCTCCCTGCAGGAGCACGGTTGGCTCCTTGCGGGTGGGCCAAGAGCTTCCATGTGGGCTTGGGAGTGACTATGGGGCAGGCATAGGGCTGGGGTCCTCCCAGGACCCAGCCCCCATGTGTCCAGAGCTTGTCTCCACCTACTGCCCAGAGAGGGCCTGGGACGGGGAAGTCCCCATACCCCTGGCAGGTCCTCTGCATGCTCCCCGCCGCCAACACCAGTTGAAAATTAGATAAGATTTGTCCACAGAAGACCAGAGAATCAAAGTCTCTGTACTTACAAGGTCACCCTTAGGGCCACGGAAACCTTCTGGGCCCCTCTCTCCTCTGTCACCCTGAAAATGATGAGGGGAGGGAAGACGTCAGTGTCACAGAGAAGCAGGACAGCCAGGCTGATGTGTGACCAAGGCCCTCCAGGGCCTGATGGAGCCTGGGGATGTGGCCGTAGATGGCCAGACAGATGCTCATGAGGGTCATGGGGTCAGAGGGATGACCCACTTCACCTCCAGGATAACCAAGGGGCAGATCTCCCACAAATGAGTTCCTCGGGTGTCCCCAGGTGCAGCATGGCTCTCGGGTATGCCACCGGAGCCCTGTCCAGCCCCAGGTGTGTGGGCCACCCCAGGTGTGCTACCAGCCCGCCAACATGTGCCCCTGGGACAACTCCGCCTGGGGCTCGGCCAGCCACAGCCCGGTGGGTGTGGGGGTCTCGGAGGGAACCCCAGACACACACATACCACTTTTCCAGGTGCTCCCGGAACCCCAGGGGGGCCTCGGACCCCGATGGGACCCTGCAGAGAAGGGAGGGCATTGGGTTCTTCTGCAGGAACAGGGACCCAAAGGGCTGCCACGGCCAGGCGCACGGGAAGAGCCCAGCGCCAGCTGCTGAGCATCCCCAAGGCCCAGCCGCGTGACAAGCCCAGGCCCCACAACCACTGGGCTGACCTTGGCTGGCCCTGGCACCCCAGCCAGCAGAACTTACCCGGTCCCCAGGGGGTCCAAGTGGCCCTGGAAGTCCTGGCGATCCTCGGGGACCCTGGTGGAGAGAGCTGAAGCTGCAGGCGGGACACACCTCACCCTGGCCACAGGGGCCTGGCTCTGCAGGGCGGGGTGCGCCTCACCATGGCCACACGGGCCTGGAGGTGCCAGCACACCCCGTGTCCTTAGGAACCCTCAGTCTTGGCCTGGGCCCTGGAATCAGCCTGCTGTGCCCTTCTCCCCTGCTGACTGTCCCCAGCCTGAGGGTGGCTGTCCGTGGGGCTCTTATTCTGCTGATCTCACCTGGAGTCCCACGGGGCCCGGGATGCCAGCAGGTCCAGGGGGGCCAGGGTCACCCTGCAATGGAGAAAGTGGTGGCCAGGTGTTCATCCAGCTCCTCTAGCACCTTCCACCATCCTCCAGGGCCCCTCCCCAGAGCCCACGGGTAGGGGCATAGCCCCCACGTAGGCTGAGTGAGGTCACTGCCCACAGCTCCAGAGAGGCCATGTGTCATGTGGCTTTGCCCCTCCCAGGGCTGGGTCTGGGTCCTCTTCTGGCACAGCCCTGGCCCTTCCAGACCCTCCCTCCTGACCAAGCGGGGCTGGCCTCTGCTATCAAGCTCCAGGCCTCATCTGGTCATTCCTGTCACACTAAAGGGCATCTCGACCTCGTCCCCATTGTCCCCATCGTCCTCAACCTGCAGAAGGATGGACAAATGCCCTCTGTGGGCAGTGGCGGGAACCGTGAGGGCACTTTAGGCTGCATGCCCAAGGTGCTCAGGCACCCCCAACATGTGGGAGCTCTCATGTGAGGTCAGCTGGGGGTCTGTCCAGGGGCCCTGCCCCAAATCACCCAGTCCTGACCAGCTAGACCCATCGAGGGGACAGACACAGCAGGTGCCAACTGGGGTGAGCCTGTGAGGCTGGGCCCGTCTCCCCTGGTGAGTCCCAGGCCCACCCCCAGCCCAGGCCACGGCCCTCCTGGTCGCTGGCCCAGGCGGTCAGCACTATACCTTCTCACCATCCTTGCCGACTTCTCCCTGCTCCCCTTTGTAGCCTGTGGGCCCCTGAAAGCAAACAGGAATCAGAGCCCCCAGACCCCAGGACACCCTCCTCGAGCCTAGGATCTGGCCCCATGCAGGACTGAAGGCCTGGTCCAGGTAGGGGGGCTGGGATCTGAGGTGCTGTGACCTGCAGGGACCCTTGGCCAGCCCCGTGCCCCTCTCTGGGCTTCCACTCCAGATTTCAGCATGTCACTGGGGTGGAGAGGGTAGGACAGGGTGCCAACGCCACTTCCCCCAGGGACACCTTGGACCTCCATATCCCCGAAACCTCACAGCCATGAGGGGACACCTCCTGCCAGTGGGGAGGTGAGTTCGGCCCAATCATGTGCAGCCGCCACTCACCTTGAACCCTGGCATTCCTGGGGGGCCCGGGGGGCCTGGCGGGCAGATGGCGGGGCACTGTTGGAAGACAGAATGGTCAGACCCCCTGTCCAATCGGGCAGGATCCCCAAAGAAGCCAGCCAGCACCCTGAGGGGGCCTGGGAAGACCATGCGGTGGAAGGGGACTGTGGTTGAGTCCAGACAGGGCCTGGCCTTGGGGTGTGCTGAGGAGCTGGAGGGGGCCCAGCATGGCTGGACGCCCTCCCTCCAGATGCCGGGTTTCTAGGCAGCCATTCACATGACGGCTGCTGGCTCCACAAGAGAGCTCTGTCCTCTCACCAAGGCTGGTGGCTTTAGCAGGGACGCTGCCATGAGCCAGGGCAACAGGCACACTGCTCTAGCTTGGAGGCACACTGACCGGAGGCCAGGAGACCCAGGTAAGACATGGAGGTTTCTAGATCATTCCACAGTGAGCTGGGCAGGCTGGGCTGGAGGAGCAGCGCTGGTGCCGTCAGCTCCCCTCCACGGCCACCCTCCGGGCCAGCATTCTCACCAGAAGAGCCCTAAGCCTCCCTCCAGGGCCTGACCTGGTCAAGCACTCGGCAAGCAGGCAGGGAGGGGCAGTGGGCGAAGGACCCTTGGCGTTAGCCCGGATGGCACCAGCGCTTCCCCTTCAAAAGCAAACTCTCCCTGGAAACGGGGTGCCCCTACCGCGAACGCCGCACAAAGCAGAAACAGGCCCTGTGCCCAAGGCTCAGGAGCGACACGGTTCAACGACCAGGATAAAAGTGGGTCTCGGGCTCTAGCCCAGAACCTCCGGCCCGGCTGTGCCTGGGGCCGAGTGGCGGGCAGAGCGCGCTCTCACTGCGTGACTCTAGGAACCGCAGTCTGCCTCACCCACACGGCTGGTGGCTTTGTGAGGGACAAGGCAGGTCAAGGTGACGGCAGGGCAGGGCCAGGAAGGTAAGGGTGGGCCCAAGGTATTCCTGCCCTGCCCGCACTGAGCACCCAGCACCAGGAGCTCCCTCTGGGGCTCCGTCCTGCCTTGCGGAGCACCCCTTTCCCAGAGCAGTGCTGCGCTGGAAGGTCTCTGAGGTGGCCACCAGGCCACACGCATCCCCTAAAGCAGGTGCCCCCTGCCCACCTCACAAATGGCCACAGTGCCCACCTGCAGGTCAGCAGCACCTTCGGGGAGGACCCCAGGGTGTCCCTGGAACACAGAGGGAGACAGCTGAGTCTACCTGCCCCCAACCCCACTTTCAGGGCAGGTGACAATGACAGAAGCCACCTGCCCTGGAGCAGGGGGCCACAGATTCTGCCCTGGACTTTGCCTCAGCTTGTTTGTGGGGAACGGCTGAGCATCGCAAGGTGGCATGCAGTCCGGTGGGGGTGCACCCAGCACCTGTGCGCCTCTGAGGAAGTCCATGCTCGGGACTCCCAGAGCCCCAGTACTTACCGGAGGTCCAGGAGGTCCTGGGGGGCCAGGCAGGCCTGGGAGTCCAGAGGGTCCCTGGGGAGTGATCATGACTCAAACAGGGCCAGCCCCACCTGAGGGAGAGGCCCAAAGACAAGGACGCTCCCAGCTCCCTCCTCCTCCCTGGGCAACACAAGTGCCGGCTCAGTTGGTCTGGCGTCCTGAGATCTGGGGTGTCCCCTTGCCTGGGCTCTTCAAGGACCACAGGAATGGGAGAAGAGGGACAGGGAGCCCTGCAGTTGAGTTTGGGCTTGTGGGCAGAGGGAGCCACTCACCGGGGGACCACGGAGGCCAATGCCACCTGGGAGGCCGCTCACTCCTGCCTCTCCCTGGGGAGTAAAGAAGTGGGGGGGTCTGCACCCAAGGAGCCACGTGGGTCCTGGGGGAGGGATCCCCAGGCCAGCACGCCCCCCGAAGGGACAAGGGCTCTGGGGGTTGGTTGTCCACCCCTGCCTTGGTTTGGGACACCCCAGGCAAGCTGGCTGTGGGTGTGGGGATGGCTCTGAGAGCTCAGAGGCCTGGGTGGAGACCAGGGGTGTTCGTACTCACAGGGGGTCCGGGGAGGCCTTTGCCCTGCAAAGTCAAACTCAGGGTCAGAGCACAGGGTGGGGCTTGCCCTGCCACCCAGGACGATTCAGGTGGATCCTGGAGAAGGGTCCCCAGGCTGGCCCAGGAGACCCCCAAAGGGCACAGCCCAGGTAGGACCCTGGGACCCCACTCCAGGAGAAGCCACAAGGGGCTCTGATGCATCCGGACCCTGGCTCAAACTCCCCTGAGAGGAGACAGTACTCACCCCCAGCCCGGGTGGCCCTGGAGGTCCGAGACTCCCCTGAGGAGGAAACCAGGTATGGGGTGGGCTCGCCTAGGTTCACAGACCTGTCCCCCACCCCAAAATCTGACCCCACAACTCCTCCAAGGAGGGGGAACAGGGAAAAATCCCCTTCCACAAAAGACCAAAATGGAGAGGGGCCTCTGCTGACCCAACCGCCTGGGCAGGACCCTCTACTTGCTGTCCTGGTGGCCGGGACAGCTCCCTTCCTGCAAAGGCTGTTGGGGGCCTGGCCACCGTGATGGTGCAGAGACACCCACGCCCGTCCCTCCAGGAAGCGCTCTTAACACCAGCCCCAGGCTGCTGAGACCTCAGCCTCTGCCCCACGAGGAGCCACGAGTTCTGCAGCTGGGCCATGCCCGCCCTTCCAGCTGGCCAACTGCAGGCCTCCTGCTGCCACATCCCTGTCTTTGGAATGACTGGCCTGCAGGCCCCATGAGGGCACCAGCCAGTGCCTGCACAGAGCCAGAGGCTCCCTGAGAGCCCAGGACTAGCCCACCCCCAGGCGGGCACCAGGGGCCTCGCTGGCCATCAGCCACTTCCTCTGTTGCTCTCAGCTCAGGAGTTCCACGCAGCTGGCGAGGGCCTGCGGGCAGGCTGGGGCCTCATGCCCCGCCGGCTTTCCTGTTCTTGGCGACGCTCTGTGCCTCTCAGGAGCGTAGGAGAGGACGGGTAGGGCTGTTCGACTCTCAGAAGCCACAAGAGGGGAGAGTCAGCTGAAGAGAGCAGCAGGTGACCACAGGCAGACTTCATAAACGATGGTTATGACGGTCAGGTGTGGACACACAAGGCCAGCAACTGGGCTTTCACCCAGGAAGGGTGCCTGGGGCTGGCTGCCACCCCTCGACCACACCAGCTCTCCACAGCCTCAACACCAGGACAGCTCTGACCAGACATGGGGTGGCACAGGCAGGGCAGCCACAGCAGCCCCTCAGCACCTTATGCCCGCCTGCCCCTCTGCCCCACCATGGGGGCAGGGACCCAGCCAATGGCATGGTCATGGTCATGGTCATTGTCACCACTCTCAGAACTTCCAGCCCCATGACCTTGTGGGCAGAGGGCACTCCACTGGGCAACCATCTGGCCAGGGGACACAGCCACTAGTCGCGGGGCAGGCACTTACTCGTTCTCCAGGAGCACCTTTGGGTCCAGGGGGTCCATCCCGTCCTGTCAGACCCTTGGGAGGGAATCAGAATAAGGGATAAAGGGACCATATGGGAAGCACTTGCCCCCTCCCCGCCAAGGCCAAAAGACTCTGCTACCTGTGGACTGAGTATGTGGACCTAGGACCTGTGCACCTCACTCCCCAGCAGCTGGGAGGTAGGGGAGGAAGTGGGAAGCCAGCTGCAGGGCCCAGGGCACAAGCCCCTCAGGACAGCAGCTGAACCTGGAGCCCGGCCTTGAGCCCACAGCAACCCATCAAGGCCAGGCTGGGCTGGGAGGCGGCACAGCTAGTGCGGGCGAGGAGCTTGACAAGGGGCACTTGTTCTTGCCTCAGCAAGAGCTGGCAGGACTTCCAGCTCTGCTGTGGGTTGGCTCTATCCCCCACCAGGCCTGGCAGGGTCTGGGCCAGGGCCAGGGACCCCTGTTGGGGACTTCTGGAGACTTCTGTCAAGACAGGGTTTCCAGCCTGAGCAGACCCAGCTGGAGAACACCAATTAGAATGTGACCTTAGCTGGTCTGGGATGTGCCCTCCAGGCGGGGCAAGGCAGGAGGGGCTGGTGCACTCACATCCACGCCAGGCAGTCCCGGCAGGCCGGCTTCTCCTGGTTTCCCTGGCTTGCCTAGGCTCCCTTTTGGTCCCTGAGCAAGAGGAGAGAGCAGAATTGTGAGGGAGGGTCCAGCCTCAAGCCTTGGCCTCAGCAAGAAGGAATGGACTCTCTCTGTTGGGTGCCACCCAGCCATCCAAGAAGGGCCCCAGCGCCCCCTTTGCTGGCCCAGGAAGAATACCCCTCCCCATCCTCCAGTCACATCAGTAGCAATGCACCTGGCAGACTGAAGCTCCCAGCCCAGGCCAGCAGCCTGTGTGGCACTGCTGAGTGCCCAGGGCCCTCCATCCCGAGCACTAGACAAGGTGAGGGGCCTGGGGAGGCTCCAGGTTGGGGAGACCTGCAGAGCTGCATTCATCTCCTCCCCGGGTCTGCCTGGGCACCAGCCCAAGGAAAGCTCCCAGCCACACCCTGCCCCAGAGACACCGAACCCCACACACTCCCCTCCCACCCTCTTCCTGGCTCCAACCCCCACTCCAGTCCTCAGAGGCCTCTCAGGCAACACAGGCCCAGCGTGGAGGGACATGGCGTCAATGACCTTCTGTTCTCCGTGTCTATCCTTCCCCTCCAGAATGGAAAGAGGCTGTCCCTCTCTCCAGCCAGGGACTCACCGGGGGCCCAGGCAGACCTGGAGGACCAGCTTCTCCCTGCAGAGGGAGAGAGGCCCACATGTGACTCCTGAAAAGAGGGGAGCAGAGCAGGGCCAGCCTCCAATCCAGCGCCCGAGGCCTGGCCCATGCAGACGAGCTGGGGTTCCCTAGGCCCCGGGTCCACATCTGGGGGCCATTCACTCTGGGGCCAGCACCAGGTAGAGCTCAGCCCTGGCAGAGCCCAACTCTGAGGGCACAGGGATAGGACCCCAGGGGGATGCCATAGGCCCCACTCATCCACTGGCCTGAGGGCTTCAGCAAGCCAGCTGCAGAAGCCCAGAGGTGCCCAGCTCCATCTGCTTGGGAGGTGGCAGGCTCTTCCACACTCCAGGAAGCGACCCCAGTAGCTACCTCCCAGATGCCCACCAGGTGGTGAGATCCTTTAACTGAGTCCGTAAGGCCAGGATTTAAGTGTGAGCCTACGACCAGGTGCCAAACCCCAGCAAGAGGGGTACTGGGCAGCCAAGGCCCTGGGCCACCTAGGATGTGGAGTCAACATGGCCCCAGAGAAACAGCCCTATGGTGGGGGAGGGAGGCTCATGGACATTAAGGTGAAGCTGCTGGGGACTTGCAGGGAGGCTGGGGAGGGGCTGTGGGGGACTGTCCATGTGGCTCTCCACAGCCCTCCAAGGACCCTGACAGGGAACAACAGATGCCGGCAGGTCCTGCAGGGATCCTTGCCCTTCCTGGAGATGGCTGGCCGGACAGGGGAGGTCTTCACCCCTGACCATCCCTGTGTAGGCTGGGCCTCCTCACATCACTGGGGTCACACTGGCCCAGGATGCCCATGGAGGGTACCATCTCTGGGGCTAGGTGGGCCCCCGAGCCCCTCCAAGGCTGGTTCTAGACCCCGGCATCCCCCAACTAGACCCACGGCCCCTTTACACCCAGAGGGGCCTGGCCCCCACATGCACGGAGCCCCAGGGCCCATATCCTGCAGAAGCTCAGGCCCCTCAGGAGACCCAGAGACAGACCTCAGTGTCCACATTTCTGGCCCCAAGACCACCAGGCTAGCCCTACCCCAGGGTCTGGAACAAGGATGTCTTTGTCCCTTCAGTCCAACAGGGGCACTGGCTCATGGCCCTGTCTGGCCCCAGCTCTGAAGGTGGGACTAGTTTTGTCTCCATCAGACCTGGGGCTCAGGAAGCCTAGGGCCAGAGCCAGAAGGCAGGGAACCCACCCAGACCAGTCCACCCCCAACTCACATCGATGCCATCCTTGCCGGGCTTTCCAGGTGGCCCTTGGGGGCCAGGAGGGCCTCGAGGTCCTGCTTTCTGAAAGGGAGAAAAGTCATTAGGGAGCTGTCACCCCCCTGTCATCGCAGTCCCACAGGTCAGCCCTCCAGCCTGCCCAAGGTCCAGGGCCCCAGCATCCCCTCCAAGCAGCTCTGGGGCCTGTCGCAGGGCCCAGACCCTGCGGGGCCCGGCGCCAGCGGACAGTTTAACCACTGCATCTCTCTGGCCTGGAGTGGCCAGGAACAAAGGCGACATTGTGCTTGCAGCCCTGTGGCAGCGCTGGCAGTGGAGACTCTGCCGGTCAAGGCATATGTGGCCGCCTGGGCTCATCACCGACAGTCCAGGCCTCGGTGGGGGCTCGGCGGGATGGGGGCTCCGCAGGTCGGCTGGACTCTGCAAGGTCGTGGTGAGGTGGTGGTGGCGGCCAGGGCTTCGAGACTGGTTCGGGGTGGCCGGGTGGGGACAGGGGTCGTCCGGGCTGCGCCTGGACCTCCAGCCTTAGCCCCAACCCCTTGGCCGCCCTTGACCGGCGGAGCCCGGGCAGCCGCAGCCGCTCACCTGCACCGCGGCGGCTGCCAGGAGCTGCCCCAGCAGGAGCAGGGCCAGGGCGGGCGCTCGGGCCATGGCTGGCTGGGCTCTGAGCGGCTCCGCGGCGCGGCGCCGGGACCCGCCGGGCGGAGGGCGGTGCGCTGCCGGCCGCCCCGCCCCGCAGCACAAGCCCCCATTCAGTCGGCCCACCTGGGCGCGGGGCGGGGCCGGGCGGGGCGGGGCCGGGGCGGGGCGGGGCGGGGCCGCCTCGCCACACGTCCGGCCGCCGGGGTTAAAATTACCCTCGGGCTGGCGCCGTGCACACACCCCCTTTCAGCGGACAAGAAAGACTCCTTTCTCCCCGCTCCCCCGCCGAGAGTGTGACCGGAAGAACACCGGGAAGGGGCCTTTAGGGGGGCTGGCAGGCTGCCCGAAGCCCAGGAGACCTCCCTCCACACCGGCAGGCACCCCACACACATTCCTGGACTGTCCCCAGGGCTCTGTCCATGTGGGTCACACTGACATCGTGTCTCCTCAACAGAGAGCAAGATGGTGACACTGCAGAGGTGGGGGCAGCTCCTGAGGGACTGCATGAACGGGACCCCTCCCCACACTGCAGCAGGGTGAGGGCTGGCCGGGGACAGGCCTCCAGGCTACCCTGGGCCTGCACAGGGCTGGGCACGCCTGCAGGATTGAGCCCGACTCTGGGGGAGCCTCAGAATCTGGGGCGAGCTGCCCCGGGTTTGCAGGGTGTGTGGGAGCTTCGCTTCGGCAGGCGGGATGCAGGACCCTGCGGGGGAGGCGCTGGAGATGAACCAGGTCCTCACCACTCACAGGGAGGCCGGCCCCACTGAGCCACATCCCCAGCCCAGCAGGGGGAGGATGAAAGGGGGCTCTACCCCAAACGGCCAGGTGAGGTGGCAGGAGAGCCCCACCCCATAAACCCCACAGCTGTCTGCCCAGGCCCTCCAGCAGAGGGGGTGTGAGTCACATCAGGAGGGGCGAGGGGAAACCCCAACCAGCAGAGTCCAAGACACCCGGGACACAGCCTCAGAGACGGGCTTGAGGAAAGAGGAGGGGGCTGCACAGACAGTAGGGGCTGGGCAGGGGCCACGCGTCGCCCCACTCCAATCCCCACATCTAGGGGCCCGATGGTCGCTGTCAACCTGGAGTGGCGGGCATGGCAGCCCCTCCTCAGGCTCTCCTATCCCATCCCAGGTGCACACCTGGCCCCACAGCCCAGCTCTACCCCCTTGCCCTAGTTCCCAGCATGTGCGAGACGCAGAGGAAGCACAGCAGGCCTTCACCTTGGGCCAGGAAACAGCCTAGTGTCCTTCCCCAAGTCCCTCTGCTCAGACCCCCCTCACGAACCCACCCCAACAGACCTTTGGGGCCCAGTCAGCTGAGGGCAAGGGGCTGGCCTCACACCCACCAGCCAGAGTCCAGCCTCCCCAGCACCCAAGCTGGGCAGAGCCAAAGCCTATTCACCTGTTTGGGACGCTACTCTCCCTGAAGCTCAGGGTTCAGTGGGCCGAATGGCCATCCCCAGTGCCCAGAGCTGGACAGTCCCTCTCCTGTGTTGTGCTTCCCTATCTGACTGTGGCCCCAACAGTCAGGACCGAGGTCCCTGCGCTCTGGAGCTCAAAGCGACCCTGTTGAAGAGACTGATGCCCCACCTCCACACCAGGGCCTCTCTTTCCTCCAGGGTGGCAGCCCCAGGGCTCCCACAGTGTCCAGTGGAGGAGGTGAGCCAGATGCAGGCCTCTGTTCAGAGCAGAATCAGCCATGGCCTCTCCTGAGCAGCTTGGACCCCCAGGATGGATTTCAGGACTTTCGCCTAGAGAGCTCCCAGAGTGGCGTGCACAGCTCCCTGGTCCACAGGCAAGCCTGGGACACGGCTGGGGAACCCTCTGAGGCCCCCAAAAGGAGGCTCACCCAGGGAAGGTAGAAGGCTCCTGGCTCAGGACAAACCAGGCTGTGGCGGAGGGCTGCCAGGGGAGGTCCATGGGCTCCACCAGGTGGGACGCCACCAAGGTGGCAGGAGAGCCCCACCCCATAACCTGAGGGAGGCAGAGCGGGGCACGGAGGGCAGGGATGGGCCAGGGCAGTGCTAAGCTTGGCCCTGAGTGCACCCCAAACCAGGGCAGACACGAAGACCTGCTCTAGACCTGCAGCACCCGATGGCCGTCCCCCCAAGGGGCTGTGCGCAAGTCCCGAACTTACTACTGGGAACGTGACAAAAGGCAGCTGAGGGCCAGATGGCCAGCTGTCAGGGACTGGACAGGCTGTGTGCTCAGGGGACTGGGCTCCCGGGGAAAGCCAGGTCACTGCTGTCCTGATAGGCACCTGCCCGGGCAAAGTGACATGACACCATGCCAGGCCACCCTGAAGCCGGGGGTAGAAGAAAGTCTGGAGAGGACTATCAGGAAACCAGTCCCATAGGCCACCAAGCAGGACTATGGTCACACCAAGAAGACTCAAAGTCAAACGAGTTTATTCAGAAAAGGGCTCGCACCACACTGAGAAAACGGCCCTCTCTCCAGACCCTTCAGAGTCTATTTATAAACCTGGGCTCAGAGGGGGAGCAGGGAGGGTGCAGTGAGGTAAGGAGGGTTCTGAAGGCATGGGCCTTCCCTGAGGGCGGGGCCTCTGTCCACCTGGTGGCCACTGCAGTGACCACCAGGGAGAGGCCAGCACTGCTGGGCACTGAGAAGAGCCAGCAACAGGGCTCCTGGGACCCAGACTCCCTGCAGCAGGGCTGGGCAGGGCCAAGACGCCTGCAGGCTCCCGTTCCTTAAGGCTTTCCAGGCTTGGCAGAAGGTCCTGTCCCTGCTGCCTCCCCCATCCCATCCACGGAGGTCCCTGTGGTGGCAGACCCTGGGCCCTCTGGTGGGCTCCCACAGGCACCCTGCTCCGGCCCGCCCTGGCTTTCTGGGTCCTCCTCCACCTCACTTCCACCCTTTTGGGCCCTGCAGCACGGGGAGGGGGCTGGGGCTGGCATCTGGGTGCTGCTGCCGACCACCGCTTCATCCCCAGCACCCTCCTCCACCTTCCTGCGTTTCCTCACCTCTTCGGTGGCCCTGGCCCCTGGAGGCGGGGGACAGGGCTGCTCCATCTCCCCTGGGTCCTGGCTGCCCTGGCTGAGGGCACACCCCTCCAGGTTCAGAGCTATCTTCTCCACCTCAGAGGGGTCCTGGGGGCCCGGCTCCCCTTGGGCCTGTTCCCGCCTGTTGGCCTCCAACTTCCTCTTCTTGCTTTCTTTGGGACTTGGGGGCTCAGCCTCACCCCCCTGGTCCCCCTCCAGGGTTCCCGCATCCTGGTGCTTTTCGCTCAGTGGCTGGGGAACCTCAGCCGACAACCCGTCCCCACCAGGGTCCCTCCCCTGATCACAGGTCTGATCCTGGGTGCCAGCCTCCTGGAGGGGGTCCTCGGGGCCCTCCTCCCCGTCTGCCTGCCTGGGGGCCGCCAGTGGCTGAAGCGGGGCATGGGGCCTAAACCTCTGTAGCTTGTCCCTCGGCCCCCAGACGAACTTGCAGCGCGGCCGGAAGTGCTGCCAGGCGAAGTGCAGGAGCTCGCGGCGCTGGCGCCGGGAGCGCACGGCAAACACGAAGTAGTCCAGGGTGCTCTGGCGCACGCCCGGCAGCTCGCAGCGCACTAGCGTCTCCTCCAGGAAGAAGCGCGCCAGCGGGGCCTGGTAGTGCTCCAGGCCCAGCTCGCCCAGCGACTTGAGGATGCGCGTGATGCGCAGGTTGTTGTGGCTGCGCCTGTGGAGGGCGGAGGGTGAGCGGCCGGGGGAGGGCGGAGGGTGAGCGGCTGGGCCACCAGCGGAGGAGACAGCCGCAGCCTTGGAAGTGCGAGTGGGGAGCATCCCTGAGAGCAGCGGCCCGTCAGGGACTCACACAGGAGGTGCTGGCCAGAGAAGGCCAGAGGGGCTGACCCCAGCAAGGGGGACGGTGCCACCCGCAGATCGTCCCTGACCCTGTCTCCCCACCCAGACAAGGGGATCCCTTCCCTATGTTCCCGCGCCATGGGCCCCCACACCTCTGGACCCCGTGCCCTCCATCGCACGCCCTCCTCACCAGTTCAGGTTCTGGAAGCGGCTGCGGTAGTTCCGCGCTCTGCACACGGCGCCTGTGTCCCGGTCCTGCAGCTGGATCCCGTAGAAGCCCAGCATGAGCTCGTAGGCCCGCAGGAGCCGCTCCCTGACCTCAGCAGAGCTTCTGAATGCCTGGAAGACATCCCCAGAGGAGCTCAGGAGGCCACGCCTGGGCCAGTCACAGGCGGGTTAGGATGGTCACGTGGACGCCAGGCCAGCAGATGCCTCCCAGGGTCGTGACGCAGCCTGAGGGGACAAGGGGCACATCAATGCAGTCCTGCCTTGCCAGAACAAATTCCAGGAGCCACGGAGGCTGTCCCCTCCGAAGCTGCTCTGCACCTCGAGGCATTGCTCCTGCCCAGGCCCTGCCCAACTCCTCAGCAGGCAGAGGACGGGGAGGTTCCGGGGCCTCTGCACCTTCCCAGACCACTCAGGGGGCGTTGAGCCCGGGTGTCGACGTGCCCCCCCGCAGGGGCACAGGAGCTCACCTGGACCTCCTTGAGCGTGAGGGGCTTGGCATGCCAGTTCACTCCAGGTTCCCTCAGAGGAAACAGCCTGTGAGAATGGGAGGGCACATGCCTTTAATGACCAGGGACAGACTTGTAAGGCCTCAGGCCCAGGCTTGCCAGGTGGCCTGGGGCAGTTTGCTACCCTCTCTGGGCTTTCTGGTCAACTTCAGGAGGGTGGCTGGCCTCCCACAGTTCACCACCCAGAGCCTGGCCTGCAGGCCTGGTGGGCTGCAGGCCCTCTAGAGAAGGCTGCCTTGTCCACTGCTCAGGGTGGGGCCAAGGCTCTCCTCGGCCTGTTCATCCTCCTTTGCTTCCCTTCACTGATGCCAGGAGATCATCCCTAAGATGCTCCTCACACAGGAAACTCCCTGGAGCTGCCCAGAAGGCTGACCTCAAGTGGAGGCACACTGCTTTTCCAGGACAGTCGTGGCTTCCAAGATCGCCACCTGCCTGCCAGGCCTGACCTAGAGCCCCACTGTGGCTCGAGTCAGGCAGAGCCCAGCCCCAGCAGCCCTGGGGCTCAGAGGCCTGGTGCCAAGGCTGCAGCCCCTGAGGATGGGCAGGCAGGCCGGTCCCCACCCTCAGCTTGTGCAGCCCCTGCTGGCTCCCGGGGTCGCTGTGCTCCCGACCACAGGTGCTCAGACCTGCAGAGCTGACAGGCTGTGGGACAGGTCCCTGGGCCCTGCAGTATGATGCCCACCCCAGGGCAGGCAGGCTGTGTAGACGTGGGCTTCTGAGAAAGACAGTACTGAGTGCTCGCCAGGAGGCAGCACGTGGCCCAGGGCCAGGCTCTCCCTGCCCCACCCACCCACCTGGTCCTCCCTTCTGGCTCACCACTGGATGTAGGAGTGATTGTCCTCGAGGAGATCATAGTTGTCCCTCCAGTTCTGAAGAATTTCCTCAATGAAGCATCCTGGGAGCCCCATGGGGAGAAGTCAGGAGTGCAGAGGAAACCCGACAGGGTCAGGGACACAGCCCTGCCAGAGCACCCTCAGCCACCCACTTCTTTAAGACCGTCAGGGTTTGGGGGCTCAGAGGGTTGTCTGTGGGTGTTCGGGGGCTCAGCCCCTCTGCAATGCGGAAGCCAGACTCTCAGTGTTGCCCGAGGGCAGACTTGGGTAGGAACCTAGGTGACCTCTCTGCAGAACCTGAGTCCCAGACTCAGACCAATCTCTGCCAAAGGGGTGCCTCCCCCAAAGCACAGCCTGTGAAGCATGGCACTCACTCTGCCCTCAAGCAAAACCCCAGCAGAACCACCTGGAACACCGTCCAGAGTGGTGGGCCTGCGCCTGTGAGGGCCACAGCCAGGGGCCTGGCCAGGGACCACAGGGTCTCCACCGCCGCAGGCTGCTTCCTGCTCTATCGGGAGAGCAGCCGTATAAATGGATGGCGTGGGGAGGTGCCAGACAGAGTGGCGTGGTGAGACTTCCTGACAGAGAAACTTGAATATCAAGTAAACCGTCCGCCGCAAGACATCACTCTGCATCACTCTGCGTTTCACGTAACCACTCAACAGTAACGACCCTCTCGCTCGATAGGCCACCTGCTGCTTTCACAAGGCAGCGTGGAGACCACATGGTGGAAAAGACTGGACCCTCGGGCTCTCCAACTCGGACCCAAGCCCTGACCCTTGTGGCCGCCCCCAGGGGCTCTGTGGAGCTTTCTGAAAGCCAGCAGTCGAGGGGTGCGCACCGTTGGGCAGGAAGCGGATCTCATTTTTGTAGAAGCTCAGGTTGGGCATGTCGCCGTTGCAGTCCTGTTCCACCAAATCCTGAAGGATCAGAGAGGGCACGCTGGGGCCTCCTCAGGAGCATGCTGCCTCTGAGGGCCCTCAGACCTCGCATCTGCAAACCCCCAGGCCTCCCGAGGCTGGCCTGAGGCCCTGAGCCCAGCCTGGCTCCTCTGTAGGCGAGGACAGGCTTGGAGACCCTGCTCCTTTCCCACCGCCCTGGAGCCACACCCACCCACACACCTGCATTGGGAGGCTGCTCTACAGGCTGGGGCGCTGAGGCTGAGAGAGGCAGGGTGGCCTGTCCCCATCACGCCATGATTAGAAGGATCTGAATGCACACCAGGCCTGTGCTCTGCACAAAGAGGGGTGCCCAGGACTCTGGGCCAGGTTCCTAGCAGGACGTGGCACATTCTGTCTGACAGGGTGCTAATGGGCGTGTCTCCAGGTGGGCTGGTGCCGGGGCCGCCGGGTACCTACCGGGTACTGGTGCCGGTACCTGCGCATATCCTGCATGGCTCGCCAGTTGCGGGACCCTGTCGTCCTGGACTGGGAAGAGAAGGCGTGGGATGAGCCTCCCATGGAAGAGGCCCTCCAGGGGGCGCCCACTCTGGCGAGGGCGACAAGGCCTGAACCAGCTCTGGGGAGCTGTCTTGAAGGGGAATGGGCATTTGTCTCAGTTCCTCCCTCCAATTTCTCCACCCTGGGTTTTCTGGGGTTCCCAGTGGTCACATCGGACCCCAGTGAAGTACCCCCACCTGCACAGAGCCAAGCCGCTGGAGCCGAGGGCCGCTCCCACCCCTGCTCCTCCCAGGACCCTCCCGCAGAGTGCAATCATGGTGCCTCCTGTCCCAAGCCCCAGCTCCAGCTCTTCCTCTCAGGCTGCTGCCTATCCTTACTCTTGCCTCAGCCCATCATGTCCCCAAATCCAACTCTACTTCCCCTTACGCTGTGCCTTAAGTTGACCTCGGGCTGTGTCCCCAATGGCAGCCACCCTGCCACCTACAGCCCCCAGGAGGGAACTCAGGCACTCTGATGGGTGTGATGCATAAGCAACCAAGGCCCCTCTCCTGCCAACCCCACTCTCCTCGGCCAGAGGCCATGCAGGGACAGGCCCTGTGCCTCCTGCCACAGGTGCTGGCAGCACGATGTGGGCCTCAAGGCCTCACGCCCATCAGCACCTCTGCATGTCACGCACGCGGGGCCAGGGCGGAGGGGAGGCAACCGCTCACACGGATGCTGGAAACAGCCTCGCCCCCACTGTTATGAGGATGGGGAGCAGAGTGCGGGTTGTGTCCAGCTGGGCAGGACGCAGGGTGAGGGGCCTGTGCAGCCCATAGACACAGGCCATCCTGACCTGGGAAACAACTGGCTCAAGGGACTCAGGGAGCACCTGTGTGGCTCGGAGCTAAGTCCCAAGCCCAAACCTGACGGGACTCCAGCCCAAGGGTGGGTTGTGTCTGCCTAATTTCAAACCAGGGACACTGGTAAGGTTCTCTTGCCCGGCCAGGGCCAGCAGGCAGAAATGGGAACTTGGGAAAGTCGGCCACCCCTGTTTTCACTTCTCCCTGGTGAACAGATGCACACAGCTTAGAGCAGGGCCAGCTGGCGGCTGGACACAACACCAACGGCTGCTGGGGCCCGGGAGGGTTGAGGGGGTCTGCAGGGGGAGCGGAGGGGCTTGGAGCTTTATGGAAGGAAGGAAATGGCCCAGCAGGAGGCAGAAGGGAAAAGATGGGCGGTCACGGGCACCTCACAGGCCAAGGCGCCGGAACACTGCTTCAGGGCGGAGGCTTGAGAACCGCAGTGGACGGTCCTCTCCCATCAGAGTCCGCCTGCTGGCAGAGCCCTGTGACTCTGACCCGCATCCTGAAGCACTCTGGTCCTCTGCAGGTGTGCGGAAGGCCAGAGGGCGGCCATAGGTTTCCAGGTAGGCCTGGGAACCCTCCAGGTTCCTGGGCCGCTGACCCCGACCACTGCAGGACACTGAGGCAAACTGGAAACCAGGGCTCACCACCATGGGGAGGCTCAGAAGCCCGTTTCTTGGCCCCCACAGCTGGAGCACCGTCGAGGCTCTGCGGAACGGATTCCCACTGCGTGCTAGCGACTAACCGCTGGCAACAAAAGTAGCCCGGGAAAGGGAGGCGCGGTGGCAACAAAAGTAACCAGCGGCTGACAGCCGGCCCGCGCCGCGCCAAGGCGCCCAGCGCAGCCTCCCGGGGCCGCGGGGCCCCAGTGCAGCCCGGGACGAGCCGGGGAGCTGCACCGCGCGGGCAGACGGCGGGGCGGCGGCGAGCCCAGCGCCCGGCCAGAGGCGGCCAGGTGGGGATCTCGGCCGCGGCCAGCGGGACGGGGCCGCCTGCGCCCGAGGCGCCCCCGAGTCCACCCACGCCGCCCCTGGGCCGCTGCTCTGACGTCACCCACGCACGGCCCCCGCTCGCGGCCGCAGCGCTGACATCACCACGCACGGCTCTGACGCCACCCACGCACCGGCCCGACTCCGGGGGGCGGCCCGGCGGGGCAGCGGGGCCTCGGGTCCCCGGTTGCGGCGCGGCGGAGCGCGCGGCCCGGGCCTCCCCGCCTCCCGCACCTGGAGCGCGCCGGCCCGCGGCCCCTCCGCGTCCTCCTCCTCATCTCCCAGGTCCGCGTCGCCCGCCGGGCCGTCCTCGCCGCCCTCCGCGTCCTCGTCTTCCTCCCAAGTGGAGTCGCAGTCCGGGTCGTCCATACTGGGGCCGCGGGACCCGCTCGCGGCGGAAGCGAAAGTGAAAGCGGAGGAAGCGCGGGGGCGGGGCGGGGGCGGCCGCAGGCCCCGCCCGTGCGGCCCCGCCCGCGCCCGCGCGCCGCCGAGCGTCCCTGCGGGGACAGCGACCCCCCGAGGATGCTGCCGCTTCGGGAGCCCCTGCCCCCGCGGAGGGAGAAGCCACCCGTGGAGTCGTCCCCAGATGACGGTACCCGCGGGATGCCCTTTTAGCAGCCCCCATTCCATCATGCCCACCCTGAAGGATGACCTCAAGGAGGTGTCCAGGTGTCCCCCTGAAGGATGACATCTACCCCCGGAAGAGCCTTCAGGAGGTCCCCCTTTAGGTCTCACCTCCCTGGGGGACGCCTGACCCCAGAGAAGTCCCTCCAGAGGCTGTGCCCTGAAGGATGCTCTCTGGTCGATGCTGGGGGAAGTCCTGCCGGCTGTGGGCTGGCGCCGCTCAGCTCCCCAGCCTGCTGGCCGGTGCCTGCCCCCTCCTCCGGCAGCACACAGCAGCCTCGCAGATTTCTTCAAAGCCCTCGCGGGACGCTGCAGAATGCTGTCTCAGGGAATGCCACACGATCTTGGGAGTGACATCCTGTCACCTTTCCACAGGGTCAGTTGTGGGAAGTCACAGGGGCCACACTTAGGTGGAGTTGAAGGCCAGGAGGCAGAGGTTACTGGGGTCAGCCTGGGATGGCCCATCACAGGCTGACAGGAGTGAAGTGCTTCCTTCGGTCTCCAGGGCCTGGAGGTGGCTGGACATAGGTGCCTTCTTTACACACTGGGACCGCAGGCCAGCTGACAGGACTCTGGCACCTGTGGGGGACAGGTGAGATGACGTGATCTTGGCCTTCCAACCTCGTCATGAGCACACTGTTAAGGACCTTCTGGGTGCTGGCCGCTAGTCCCTGTTGACTTTATTAACTTGGGGACAATCTCTCCTGGCTGGAGTTTGTGTCCATGAGATACACTTCCTAAGGAGACAGTGAACCCTGAAGCTACAGAGCTCTGGACAGTCCTGCAGATTGTCTTGCCATTGTGGCCAGGACAGGTTTACTGGGAATGTATGAGCAAGCGGGCCCAGGGGTTCTGGTGGGGCGGACCCACTGCAGACTATGTCCAGGTCTGCTTGCTACCTGATGTACAGCCGGGCCTGTTTGTAACTCCAGGGTGGGCAGGGAGTCTGGTGGGGCACTGATGGGTGCTGGGATAGCTTTCAGGGTTTGATCTGGGACACGGTGAGGAGGCTGCCCTGTTACTGCTCCAGAGAGCAGAAAAACAGGCACGCCAAGCCCGGGAACAGCGTCCTGCTGCTGCCTGCTACCAGTGCGAGAACCTGGCTACAGAGCAATATCATAAGAGAGTTGTGTGGTTTTTTAGTTTTCTAAGTTGTAGGTGGACACAATACCTTTATTTTATCTATTTTTATGTAGTACTGAGGATCGAACCCAGTGCCTCACACATGCTAGGCAAGTGCTCTACCACTGAGAAACGATCGCAGCACAGGGTTGCTCCTAAGATATTGCACAACTTGTTTTTACACACATAGCCACCGTGAGTTGCCCTTTGGTTTTGTGTGCGGTTTGTGCAGAGTTCATCCTCAGAGAGCCCCGTGATGTCATTGTGTCTTCCCTGAGCATCCTCTGCAGCCAGATGTCACTCAGTGTGGCTCAGCTTTCCAGAGGGCTTTGCTGCCTTGGCTGAGAGTGAGCGGGGCCACACATCTTCCCAGTCCTGCAGGAGAGGTCTTCTCTGCACAGGCTCCAGGTAGTGCTGCCTGTGGCCAGCCTTGCTGGAGGCGGGGAGCTGGGGAACTACTCTGGCTCCCCTTGTCCCGGGTCCAGTCTGGGAGAGGTGAGACATGCCCAGCTCAATAGTCCTGATGGACTCCGGGCACACTGAAGACACTGGAGGGAACATCCATCCTCTGCAGGGAAGGTGCCTGGAGGTCAAATGTGCCTGATGAGGTGTTCCTCTCAGCATGGACAGGCTTTGCAAACAAGTACGAATCACAGTGCAGTGCATCTCCGTGTCCTACAGTGGCCATTTTGATTTTGTGCTGGGCACTCTAGCCTTTCAGCTGTGAATTCCACCTTATCATCTTTACATGCCAGCAGGAGCTCACGTGAGCTATCAGGGCTGAAGAACCAGGTTGGGCCACTGGGACTGTAGGGGTGACACCTGCTTCTGGAGGGACAGAGTGAGGAGGGTGCTGACTGGTTGACCAGGCATGCTAGCACACACTGAAGTCCTGGAGACGCAGCTGCAGGAGGGTTCCAGCAGTGAGCCTTGCTGAAGAGCAGCTCCTTCCTGGTCATCCCCACAGTCACCATCTGCTCCCCTTTCCCCTGCTAGTTCTGGACTCAAGAGCCAGGCTCCAGCGGCAGGACCAGCACAAATGGGCTTTCAGTGAAGGTTGACCTGGAAGGAGAGAGTACATGGAGGTGGCACCTGGGTGAGACCGGCCCTTCCCTCTGCTGGGGGGTGCTCCCCAGGCTGTTCCCTGAACTTTCTGCAATGCTGACCTTCCTCTCGTCCCAGACAGTGCAGGCTACAGGTCTGCTGTGCTGGGACTTTATCTCAAATGGGGCAACACTTGATCCTTCACTACCACCCACGTGGCAGGATGGTATAGACAAGGGTGAAGACCAGTCCAGGCTCTGCAGAAAGGGGTCCTGCGGACCCCACGTAGCTGGTCTAACTTGGGCATGTGGAAGGGAAGGCTGTGTGACCAGCTTATTTGTCCACACAAGATGTTCTCTCTGTGCTGGGAAACTGGATCCAGTCATATCTCAAGGGCACTCAAATGCCCTACCCAGAAGTGACTGGGTTTGGTGTGGACCAGCTGGGGCCCTATGCTGGGCCACTTCTTGTCACTCAGGACACTGCAGATGGCAGGAGAGGAATTCAGCCACACGTAGGTGTTGCCATGCTGAGAGGCACGTGTATGTAGGCTGGCCAGGACGGCACAAGGCATCAGGCGCAGTGGCTGGACTCTGCTTTGTGAGGAGCACTCAGCCGGCAGTCTAAGGTCAAACCCCAGAGAGCAGCTCGCAGGTGCCCAGAGCAGCGAGTCTCTCTGGATGTGACACAGGCTCAACAAAGTAACCACTCTGGACCTGTTACTGTTTGTACATTGTATCAAGTGATGCTAACAAGTTGTCTAAGTGTGCCCTTTAGTTAGAAATCTTGGAAAAATAAAACTTCCTACTGCAAAAAAAAGCTAGCCCATTTTGGTGATCAAAACCACACAACTCCAGGTTGGCTTTCTGTGCTTTAATGTTATGTAGTCAAATGAAAGCATACTCAACCAACACTGAGGCCACTGCCTCGCCAGCCCAAAGGTGTGTCTTCCCCTCCACTCCCTCATTTGGTCTTTTTGCAAGTTACTAGAATTACAAAAATAACCACTATAAATTCTCTGTATCTGGTATATAAAAACTGAGCAAAAAGTATCTCAGTAGTTGTTACCTAAAAACAAAACATCTCAGAAAAAATACAACACAGGTTTAACTTCTGTAGTATTCTTTCTCATATAAAACACTAGTAAAATAGGCTTCTTAAAAATTAAATAGTGAAATACCAACCAAATTATATACATCGTTACAGTACAAGTGAATGAGAAAAACATCCAGTTCTTAGTCTCCCAGGTAGGGAGTGGGGCATGTGGTGACTTGGGCCACACACTCCTGATGCCTCTGTGGGGCAGAAGGGAGGTTTAGAGGGACAAGCAAATGCAGAGCGGGTCCCAGGGAAGGCTAGCACTATGGTCTTTCTGAGGACAGAGTGGGGACCGTTTTATTGCTTGCTAATTCGCAGCCTTCTCCTGGAACCAAGCCCCCTGGCTCTCCTGCAACCCTGGAGCAGACAGACATGGACTTGGTGGCCTCAACGTCCAAGAGGGTTGGTCCTGGTCTTTTGGGTCCCCCAGGGACCCTGGTGGTCTGACAACATGGCAGAAGCCTCCACAGCTTCCCTGTAGAAGGCCATGTTTGCCCAGGGGCCTGAGGGCAGGCAGCAGGGCTTGCAGCTTGGACGACTGCTGCTGGGCTGCGGTGTCTATGTTCGGCGCCGCTTGGCAGCGCTGGGGCTGGAGGGGTTACTGTTTGCCGTCAGGACTTTGTCAGTGACCCGGCTGCGCTTCCGCTTGTCCGCCCCATCTTTGCACCCCAAGTCTGAGGAGCTCTTCTCTTTGTCTTTGCTGGGTTTTTCTGTTGATTTCCCCAAGCTCCCTGAAGATGAAAAAACTGAGAAACAAAATCATTTGGCTGAAGACAGAACACCCAGATCTCACTTCATCTTCTTCCTCGGTTAGGACAATGGGAATCTACACATGCCCTCTGACCCCAGCAGGCTGCCCCCTGGGTGGGGAGCCCCTTACACGAGGCCTGAAGAGGGGCCTCCGGACCGAGAGCCTCGGGGCGTCAGATGCTCAGGCTTCCAGGCTGCGCCGCCGTCAGGAGAGGAGCAGCTGAGCCCACGGCTCCCGCACTTTCCTTTGCTGCGGGGAACGCTGTCAGGATTCCTCCTGCACGGGGATGACCCTCCGTCCCGCAGACTTTACGGCCACCTGACTGCGCCCTGCGTGAGGGAGGCCTTTCGGGGAGGGAGACGGGGTGCTGTGCTCCAGAGGGCACAGGGCAGGGTGGGGGCTCCACACTTACCGTCCTCAGCCCCACTGTGGGGGTCCACGTCTTCCTTCATCTCCTCTTTCATTTCCTCCTCAATGACCACTTTTCCTGTGGAGGAGACAGCTGACCTTCACTGGAAACCCACGGTGGCGGCCAGCGCTGGGGACGGTTGGGCCAGGACTGCCCCGACTCTGGCTGCCCACACAGGCGGCAGCGTCCGTCACACAGATGCTCTTGAACACCCACCCCCACGTCCCCCACAGGCCCCCAGACCACCCACATGCGGGTGGAGGCAGGATCCCTGAAGGCCCCTGACCTTCACCGTGACCTCCCATCCCTGGTTCAGGTCCCACCTTGTCTACTCCCAGACCACACCCCTGTGGAGCCTCACCTTCTCGGACTTCCTGAATGATCTCTTCTGGAAGGACGAAATTCCTCTCTGGATTTGGGAATGGAAGAATCTCAGACTCGTGCTGACGGCAAATACAGCATTTTGTATTTAAAAAAAAACAAAAACAAAATGCAGTGTTAGCAGGTGGTAAAGACATCCAGGAGCTGCTCAGCAGCAGCCAGCAAGTGCCTGTAACTGCTGAGCTGAGTGCGCAGGGCCCATGGTACTGACCCTTCTCTCCTTTTGCCGGCAGAGTCCCCCACAATCTGGGTTGGCAGACAGGCCAGGGAGGGACAGGCAGCCATGGGAAGGAAGAAGGGGCCCATGCTACTGGGGGTCCTGCCGATACACACTGGCCAGCTTACCCCTGTGGCTTCCTGGAAATAGACTGCCTGCCCCCTGAGTGTCCTGAGGGCAGGGACATCCCAAGGAAGGTCACAGGCACTTCCAGTCCCTGCCCACGTCGTGCCAGCACGAAGGCCATACGCACAGACGCCCAGTGAGTAAGGCAAGTAGGGAGAGGTCACCAAGCAGACTGGGCTTCCACCTGTCCTGCACGTCCCACATACCAAAGGGGACAGGGATCTGAGAACACAAGGCGACTGGACCAGGGGAAGGCTGAGCTGCCACAGAGGTCCCTGGATGGGACGGGATCAGGAGAGGGGCTTCCACTGGCAGCTCAGGTGCTGCGTGGAAGTCAGGTGGTCAGCCTAAGTTTATCCACCAATGTGTGGTGTGCCAGACGAGGGGGTAGATCTGTGCTTCCAGTCCTCCTGCCCTCCCAGGCCACTGTAGAAGAAAGTCAGGGGCTGCTGTCCTGGGGGTGAACGGAAGTTCCCTTAGGACCCAGAAGCCGCTGTGCCAATCTCAGCCCAGAGCTTCGCCTTCCTGGACAGGCATGCAAGCATCTCAGGAGCAGGTGCCCCAAGAACCCCACAACACAACGGGAAGCTGCTGGTCCTTGGGGGCCAGAGAGGGGCCTCGGTTCCTGCAGGTGGTGGCCAGAGACACGCTCACTGTGCAGGCAGGAGTGAGGCTGCTGCAGAGAGGACCTCGACGATGGCTGCACTGGGCTACAGGTGCTGGTCACCTGCTGCGAGCTCCCTGCCAGGCTCAGAGTGCCTTCAGTGAGCTGCGGCTGGCAACCACCATGGGTTTTCAGGGCATCCCCACGCTCCCTACAGCTACAGAAAGGGGCACCCGGCAGGTACACCACGGGCAGTGTGTACCCAGGTCTTGCAAGGACTAGTGTGGTGGTGAGTCCACCCAGGAAGTGTGGGTCCCTTTCTACCAGCACAGCTCTCCTGGTGCCCTGACCCCAACCCCCTGACACTCCAGGTACAGTCACCTTTGAGCTCCTGGACCCACCAATTCCTGCCGCCACAGGGCTCTGACACCTGCCTTTCCTCTGCCGAGAACACCCGACTGTTGGCCACTCTGGTTACTCAGCTACCCATGTGCCTGTCAGACACGGCCAGCTCTGGGCTCCGTGAGATGGGGTCTCTCTCTGCCTCATTTCCACAGAAGCCACCATATGCACCTCACTGACTCAGACAGGTTCACCTCCCACCAAAACACTTTTGGGACTCCCAGAAGCCTGACAACAGCAAGGGGCCCAGGTCCCTGCACCCTAAGTCCTTGTGGAGAAAACCCCTGCTCGGGGTCTCAGGTCCCCGGTCCCCATGTCCTCCCTGGAAACGTGTGCTGACTGCCCAAGCTACATAAGTTCCCTGGAAAAGCGAGCAGCTACCACGACGAGGCTGTGCTTCCCGCCAGCCTCACCTGCTGGGCACCCCTGCTGTTCTGCTCAGTAGACTCCTAGGCGGTGAGCAGGGGCACCCCGCCCGCCCACTGGGCTTGGCCGCCAGGGAACAAGGTGCGGGCTTGTCTCCCCACCCTTTACCCCACAGCGGATCGGGTGCAGCTCACCAGTGCCTGCATGTCGTACATGGTGCTCAGATGGTCCCAGATGACCTTGGATGGGACCTGCCGCCCAATATTCTGGCTGAACTTGTCCCGGATACAAATCATGTGGAAGTGTCGGTTAACCCCTATGGGAGGAGAAGCAGGACCATAGGTAAAGGGGGAGAGAGAAACTGCTCCCTCCTGGGGCAAGATGGGGCAATGGGGGGCCGGGAGGGGAGAGGGGCGTCAGTGGGGAGGGTGGTGAGTGGTAGGAAGGGCAGAGGTTGCTGGAGGTGATGTAGGAAGGGCAGCAGTGCACAAGGGGAAGGGCAGGGGTGTGGCAGGGAAAGGGATGCCAAGGGGGTGGGGAATTGTGGGCACAGTTTAGCAGACATCAGAGGTGTCCCCAGCAGTCAGTGTGTGAGGGTGAGTGCGAGTGTGAGAGTAAGAATGCTCAGGGAGTCGGGGCGGGGGTGGTCTCAGCATAGCCAGTAGCTGGGGCCAAGAGGGCAAGTGTGTGTGTGTGTGGGGGGGGGGGTCCCGGCAAGGGGTACCTCGGAATAGGGGTGACCAGGGCCTGAGTGCCGGGGCAGAGGTGTCCCCAGGCAGCGGGGTCCAGGGACAAGGGTGTCCCTGGGCAGCAGGGTCGGGGCAGAGATGTCCCCAGGTAGCAGGGTCCAGGGTCAGCAGGGTCCCGGGCAGGGGTGTCCTGGGGCAGCGGGGTCAGGGGCAGGGGTGTCCCGGGACAGCAGGGTCCAGGGGCAGTGGTGTACCCGGGCAGCGGGGTCAGCGGCAGGGGTGTCCCCGGGCAGCAGGGTCCAGGAGCAGCGGTTTCCCTGGGCAGCAGTGTGCCCGGGCAGGGGTGTTCCGGGGAAGCGGGGTCCAGGGGCAGTGGTGTGCCTGGGCGGGGGTGTCCCCGGGCAGCCGGGTCCAGGGGCAGGGGTGTCCGGGCAGCTGGGTCGGCGGCAGGGGTGTCCCGGCGGCGGGTCCCGCGCGGTCGCAGGCCCCGCCCCGCCCCGCCCGACGGTTGCGGCCGCCCCGCCCCCACGCGGGTCCGCGCCCGGCTCACCGACGGGCTTGTGGCCCAGCATGGCGTGGAAGAGGCACACCTCCACCTCCGGGCTCCACACCACCGTCTCCTCCGCCGGGCTGGTGGCCGCCTCCCCCGGGCCCTTGTCGCCCGGGGCGCCCCCGCCGCCCACCTCGGCCTCCCCCATGGCCGCCGGGAGCGACCAGCCTAAGTATGTCTTCTAATGGTTCTTGTGTTGTAAGCTTGACTCCCACTATGGCAATGTTGGGAGGTGGAAC
>JAJEJO010003098.1:51065-132550 GCA_020662805.1 Glaucomys volans | reverse complement strand
CCCGCGCGGGCTCACGAGCCGCCCCGGCGCATGCGCCAAGGGGGCCCGGCGCCAGCGCAGGCCCGCGGCGCCCCCCGGCGGCCGCGCCTTCCCGGCCGCACTCTGCGCGGCCTGCGGGTTGCACGGGCTGGCACAGGGGCACTTAAAAAGCGTTATTTTTTTAAAGCGCGATAAGATAAGGAACACGGCATCAAAAGAGAAAAAGGAAAGAAAACCGGCGTGTCAAAGAACACTGCCAGGAAAGCGAAGAGACTGACAAACCGATTAGAAAGCTCAAAGGCCTTGGCTGCACACTTCTCCAAAGATACACAGATGGCCCGTGAGACAGGGCAGGATGCTGGGCACCCCGGGTCGGCAGGGAAAGACAAGTCAAAGCTACGCACGTGGGCGTGTACGGATGCCTAACAGTGAACCCCGTCATTATGGACAATTACAATGCACCAGTGAAAAAGGGACACGCCCTGTCACATCCTCCTGCGAGGCTAGAACAAGAAAGCCTGAGGAAGCCAGTGCTGGGGAGGGTGTGCAGAAAGGAGACCCGCAGGCATCCTTGGTGGGAATGGGCTACTGCGTGGCTGTCTTCCAAAACAGGCAGTTCCTTAAAGGCAGTTCCCATAAGACCCAGCGGCTCCACTCTAGGTACCCACCAGAGATAAATGAAGACATTCATCCACACAAAGTCTGCTAAAGGAATGTTCCAGAGCTATCCATAATGGCAGGAGGACATAAACAACCTAACCTCTGATGATGAATGATGAATAGATAAGGGGTGGTAAATCCATACAGTGGAATATTACTCAACTCTGAAAAGGAGTGGAGCATTGACACACTACAACAGGGGTGAGTCTTGAAAGCATTGTGCTGAGTTAAAGAATCCAGACACTGCGGGGCGTAGTGGCACCCGCCTTAGCCAGACTCTAAGCAACTCAGTGAGACCTTGTCTCAAAATAATAAACAAAAGCCCAGAGGTGACTGGGGACGTGGCTCAGTGGTTAAGCACCCCAGGGTTCAATCCCTGGTCCAAAAAAAAGAAAAAAGAAAAGAAATCTAGACACACAAACACACATAACAGGCCCACTTGGGGAAGGTGGGCATGGGCAGTGATTGTTCCTGGGTGCTGGGTTTCTTTTCAAGGGATGAAAATGCTCTAAAGTTAGGTTGTGCCCAGGGCTGCGCAGTCTGAGTAGAACCCGCCTTAACTGCGCACCTTTAATGGTGAATTGCAGGGCGTGTAAATGACACCTCAGTAAATTCACCACACGATCAGCAATTCCTGCAGGAGTGGGGTTCGGATTGGCTGTGAGTCTGGGCTGAGTGCTGGCCCTTACTGCCCGCCCACTCCCCCACACCCGCAGTCGGGGTCCTTGGCGGGTGGAGCAGTGGTCAAGTCCAGTCCCAGTCCGGAGTTTCTTAGGTGTCAATTGCTGGCCTGCCACTGGCCAGGCGGGGCGGGTCCTGGGTGGAGTGTTGGGGGGGTCCGGCCGGGGTGGGGCTGCGGCTCGGCGCGGTCCAGCGGAGTCCTAGGCGCGAGTCAGAGGCGGGGCAAGGTCTGGGCGGAGCCCGGGTGGCGCTGAGATTGGGTGGAGCCTGGGCGGGGCGAATGAGGACCTGCTCCAGGCCGGTGACCTCCCCGGTACAGTGTGGAGTGTGGAGCGCAAAGGCTCTGCCTGCCCTGTCCCCACCCCGTCCCGCGTGAGCTTCGCCCGCTGCTTTCCCAGGCTACGTCTACCAAGGTCCTGTGGCGGACAGCCCACTGGCCAAGTCTCTGGAGGGGTAGACTTGGGGTTAGGCCTCTGGGCCTCTTTCCTGGCTCTGCCACCCTGGCTGTGTGAGCTTCTGTGCTCCTCTGTGCAGTGATCCCAGCAGCCAGCCCGGCCGGGTATTGCTGGGGTGTTCCCTTGCCCTGGGCCTGTGCTGGTCACCCTGGGGTCTGGTTTCCACCAAGTAACCAGGCTCAGCCAACTTCAGTGAATGCTGCCTTGGCAGGTGCAGGCTCAGCTCAGCCCCGTGGCTCAGAGCTGGTCAACTGTCTGGGCCCTGGGCCTCAGTTTCCCTACCTGTGAAGGGGGACGCTGTTGAGGCTGATCCTCACAACCTGGAGGCTTTGTGAGAGACAGGTGTCCTGTGGAGTGGCAGTGGCTGGGCATTCTGCCCCCAGGGGGCCTGTGCTGACGTCTGCCTGGCGGGCATGTGGGACTTGCCCCAGCTGGGGCCTGCGAGGTGCGGGTGACACACAGCCCCCGACCGCTCAGGGCCTGGAGATGGCAGTCCTTCCTACTATCACTCCTTGCTGTTCCCTAGGCCCCTGGGGCCCCTCCTCTGACCAGGTTAGGCTCCGTGTGCACCTGGAATCTGACCACAGGTGAGACTCCCCTTCCGTCTGGACAGCTGCCCTTGATGCCTCCTCCTCTGACACCCTGCCTGGCAGTGCCCCGGGGCTGGGCCGGTCCTCTGCCATGCGCTGGGCCTGCAGGCCCCTGGCTCCTCCGTTATAGCCAGACCCTGGACGAGAGTCTGGCAACCAGGCTTGGTGCACTCAGATGGGCCGGATAGCCTGGGCAAGAGGAAGCACCCTTCTCAGCTTCTTCCCTGAAGTCACACCAGGGCCACATGGAACCTACTCCTCGCCACGTCTCAGGACAGGCAGGACGCTGTGGTCAGCCGTGTGGACTCTGCCCACCGATGAGTCGTCTGACTGCCTGTTTCCACACCTCTGTGAGCACCGCCGGGCCAGAGGCAGGCAGAGCTGAGAAGTCTGAGCTGAAGGAGCTGTGCCGTGGCCTGGGGACCACGGTGACTGCTTCTGCACCGTGGACTGTGCAGCCACACCTGCCCGGTGTGCCTGTGGTCCCACGTCCTGGTGCCTCGGCTTCCGGGAGTCATTCAGGATCAGAAGCTTCAAATAGGGTCGGGGAGAAAGGTTATAAGGCCAAGTGTAGCAGGCCCCGAGCCTGCGGGGCCTGAGGGGCCCTGGATTCGACTGGAGGAAAGCCCCTCCTGTAGAAGCCCCTCCTTGCCGGCAGCTGCCTCCACCCTGATTATTCAGGCAAGCAGAGGCCATTGTCCAGGGATGAAAGTGTGGGTGGCTAGGCAGGAGTCATTTGGGTTGCTTATTGAGCACCTACTGTGTGCCTGGGTCAGGGCTGTGGCAGGACTTCAGAGAGACCATGGGTTGCAGGGGAAGCTCACCCTGGGCATGTGTGGATCTCAGCACACAATGGCCCCTGAATCTAGGCATGGTCTGGGTATCCTTGGGCTCCTTGGAGGCCTGGATGCTGGTGGGGCCAGCTAAGACCAGAGAGCTTTCCCTGGAAGTTCTGGGTCAACTGGACCTCCAGGGCTCTTGGGGGACCCTGCACGGGATGGGGGTGATGGGCAGAGGCTTCCTCCAATTAAAAAAAACTTGAAAGTCCTCTTTGTTGTGATGGTGGGTGTGGAGGGCCAGGTGCAGTCTGCAGGGCAGCTTTGTGCCACAGCCTCAGGGCCAAGTGCCCATGGCGTGTGGAGAGCAGGAGTGTCGTGCAGGCAGCAGGGTCGGTGGCTGCTGCCTCTGTGTGTTACATGTGGGAGTGTCAGATGAGTCCGCCTGCCCCCGGCACACCAGAAGTCTCCTGCGGGCAGGAGCAGCATCTTTGAAGGAGACAGACCTCAGGTGCATGACGGCTGGGCGAGCCTGCATTCCTGAGGTGAACAGCAGAGCAGCCATTCTGGGAGCAGGAAGCAGAGAGTCCAAAGACATGGGTGGGTGAGTGAGACAGAGCACTTTGAGAAGAAGCCAGTGTCCACCTCTTTCCTCTCTGTGTACCATGCGAGTCAAGAGGGAACATCAGCTGTGGCCCACACCTGCAATCCCAGCAGCTTGAGAGGCCGAGAGGGGAGGATGGCAAGTTTGAGGCCAGCTTCAGCAATTTAGGGAGACCCTGTCTCAAAATAAAAATAAAAGGGCTGGGGATGTGGCAGAGTGGTAAAGTGCTCCTGGGTTCAATCCCCAGTAACCCCCACCTTCCCCAAAAGAGAAAGCAGCAGCGACTCCCCCAGGCTGCAGTGACGAGTGGGGCCACGCACAGCCCTCCCGTGCAGCCTTGGCGTGAGGTGATTTTGAACCACTTGAGTGAGGTGGCTCTTCAGAAAACCGAGCAAGAAATTCTAATGGGTGACCTCTTCCTGCTCTGGGCCCATCATCGTTCCCAGAGGGGAGGGGCTGCCACCTAACTTCATTCCCATCTCTTCTATTCTCCTCTCTTTCTCCCGGGAATTGGACCCAGGGGTGCTTAACCACTGAGCCGCATCCACAGCCCCCTTTTTATATTTTATTTAGAGACAGGGTCTCACTCAGTTGCTTAGGGCTTCATTCATTTGCCAAGGCTCACTTAACTCACAATCCTCCCGCCTCAGCCTCCTGAGCTGCTGGGATTATAGGTGTGGCCACCATGTCCGACTCCACTTTCTTCTTGCTTGGGGAAAATTAATGATTAAGTTTCCAATACCATTATTTGTTTTCTCCAAAGAAGCTTGTGGTCTTAGAGAGATGAAAATTGAATCTTCAGAGGAACCACTGCCCTGAGGACCCCACCTCAGAGTGTCCCCAGCCTCAGCCCAGGCTTGCAGTCCCACATCAGGCCTGTAGGGGGAGCTTCCCACCCACTGCTTGGACGGAAACCACCATCCTGTGCCTGAGAGTCGCAGGGAGGAGCCCAGGGAGGGCACCATCATCCAGGCATTAGGGTCAGTGGAGTCTGGCCCCCCAGGGCCGTTCTCATCATTTTTAAAAAGAAGTCCATGGCTGGGCACGGTGACCTGTGTCTGTGATCCCAGCTTCTCAGGTGATGGAGGCTGGGGGCTTGGCAAGTTGAGGCCAGTCTGGGCACATTAGTGAGACCCTGTTTTAAAACAAGAAAGTCTGGGGTGTGTCTCAGTGGGAGAGAGCTTGCCAGCACCTGAGGCCCTGGGCTCCATCCCCAGGACTGGAAGCCAAACAAGACAAAGCCAAATACACAGAAAGAAACACGTCCTTCTGCTGAGGCTGTGAGCCCTCACCCCGACGGCCTGGGGAAGCCCCTGGTGTGCGGAGTGAGGCCAGCCTCTGCAGCCCGCTGGGCAGGGGTCGTGCCAGGCCCAGCTGCTTTGTCCTCTCTTGCTCTCTGGGCCTTGGGGGAGGTGAGGCTTGTTTCCTGCCTGCCGTGCCAGGTGTGTCCCCAGGGCCTTTGTCATTGCCCTCTGTCAGAAGAGCCAGGCTCCCCTGTGTCCTGAGTGTCCAGCTGCAGACCTGACCGCAGGGCCCATGTGCCAGGGAGTCGAGGCCCCTGCTCCCTCTGGGCCAGCGGCTGCATCCCACGTGCCCTTCATGCCTCACAGAAGGCCTTCGTCACACGCCTCCCGCCCGGCTGACGGGAATCCGCTCAGGACTGCTGGGTCGCTGGTGGCTGTCCCAGGTGGGGAGCCGGGTTTGCCCTCTGCCCCACGACCCCCGAGCACCAGCCCCTCCCCTCTGGAAGTCGAGAGTCCAGGGTCAGCCCTCCCTCTTCCCAGCCCAGGAACGTCTGCTTCTCTTTCCCATGGCCCCTGGGAAGCCCTGGCTGCTTTCCTTGGACCCGGGGGCGTCGGGTAGCTGAGGGCTGAGGGCTGGGACCCCTCTGGGGGCTGTTGCGGGAGATGGCTCCAGGCCTGCCAGGGGCCGGCGCAGCCTCAGCTTCTGCAGGATCTCGGCCCTGACCAGAGCCGGCATGTGCTGTGCTGACTGGAGGCTCCTTCCCTGTCCTGACCTGGGCCCGATCCAGCAATGCTCTGCTGACAGCCGGAGATGGCTGGGGAGGTGGTGTCCCTGTGAGGTGGTCAGTGTAACTCTCAGCTCCCTGGGTCCCTGAGAACCAGGGGACAGTCGCACCTCTGGAAGCATGGCAGGAGAGTGACAGGACTGCCACAGAGCACCGCACCCAGCCACCATCCCGGGCTCACCAGCCTGGGCTCGGCTCAGGAGGCCAAATGTGTTTTCAAAAGACTGAAACTTTCCAGATTCGGCATCCAGAGGCCAGCTCTGCTTCTTTGTGCACACATGGTGGACGGAAGTCATTCTTTAGGCCGATGTTCTTCTAAAAAGTCACTCTGAAATAAAAGTTCCCTCTGCCCAGTCCTGCCCCCGTGGCGGCTCTGCAGCAGCTGGGCTTTGGCTCTGGTCTCTGTCCACTGCAGGGGAAGATTGGGGTGGAGGGCTGATGTGGTGGGTGCCAACTGCAGCCCAAGGAGGGGGCAGAAAGAAGGAGATGGTCACACTGTAGCAGAGGGTGGCACTCAGAACCTGAGATCAAGGAATGACATCAGAGCTTCCCAAGGGAGCAGGGTGATCACCAGTCTTGGGGGGACTTGGAGCCAGGGTGACATGTCACCTGGACCCACAGCATTGGTAGGTGAAGACAGGTCCACTGAGAAGTGACGGTAACCAGGAGCTCCAAGTCCTGCCCACACTTGGGAGGTCACTGTGCACACGGCACCTGGGCCAGAGAGAGGCCATGTGGGATGGAGGGACTTGGGGGTGCACAAAAGCCCAAGGTCACAAGTAGGGGTGGGGAGAGCCAGTTCTTGGAGTCCTGGCCCCGGGCGGTGTGTTGAAGGACTCCTATTTCCCGAGTGGTTTCTCAGACAATGAAGTAATGTTTAAGTGCCGTCCACTAGCATGTCTGGTCAGATCCACCCACTAGGACCGAAAGGAAGCTTTGGATGAGTGGCCAAGGGAAGGCAGGCGTGGGGATCCCAGCAGCAGGAAGGCTGCGCTGCAGGTGAGTCAGGGTGGGGCCCGGGGGAGGACTGAGCCACCCCCAGAGGTGGTCCAGTCAAGAGACAGAGTGCCCACCAGAGTTGTGAACCTCCCAGCAACTGGGAGGAAGCTGGGCGTGGAGCGGTGCCCTGTGGAACTCGTGCCAGCAACGGCATCGAGAGTGAAGGTGCCGCAGACTCGGGGTTCCCACTGTGGTGCCCTGAAGAGCCAGGGGCCCTGGGACGGGCGGGGAGGTCCCATGGGCCCCAAGGCCTCGGGTGGGGCCAGAGAGGCACATTCAAAGGCCCAGAAAAAGTGTGTCTGGAGAGCAAGGGTCGGAACGCACACATGGAGGATGGAAAGCTGGCGAGCTGGAGTCCCCGAGGCTCTGGGAGGAGTCCTGGGGCTGCTTCGGGCCTTTGCAGTGATCCCCGCCTGAATGGAGAGCTTGCTGCAGAGAAGCTTGGAGAGGAAAGGAGGCCTGCAGTGGGCGGCGGCTGCTGCGGGCTTTGCGTTTAGACAGCCGAGCGCTGTGTGCCCGACTCCTGGATGCACCCCTCAAGGGTGGGTGGAGGGGTGAGCAGGGACAAGGGGAAGGACTGGCCTGTGGACTCCCACCCCTCCTCGGCCCCTTGAGCGCTGGGGTCTCTCCAGGTGCCGGGGCAGCTGCTGCTTGGGCACAGGTGATGAGGCCTTCGGTGGAGGCTGCCCCGGGTCCCAGGGGCTGGTGCAGGGAGCAGGTGCTGAGGCCTCTGCGTGTGCGATCTCAGGACGCCTGCCTCTCAGTCAGACGGGAGGGACGGGCCCTCACGCTGCCATGGTGTGGGGAGGACCTGGCCGCGGCAGAAGCCGTTGCCGCCTGGGTCCCTGGCCCTCGGAGCCGCCGTGGTGCTGCTGGGAATCGGGGTTTGGCTGGGTTGGCCGAGTCCCTGCTGTCCTGGACCCTGCTCCTCTGGCCCACACATGCATCTGTCCCTTGTGAGGGAGGCACACTATCACCACCCCAGCTGGAGGAGTCTCGGCGGGGAAGCAGCTGTTTCTGGAGGGAAGAAGAGGGGTGGCCAGGAGAGGATGGAGCCGTGGCCCCCGAACTCCCACACACCGTTGCAGGTCATGGACACAAGTCTTGTCCGCTGCCTCCACACTGGCTCATGGGCAGAAGAGCTGCCCAGGGAAGGTGGGCAGTGGGCTGCATGGGCAGGGCAAGCTTTGGGGGACTGCCTACTAGCAGGCTGGGCCCGATAATCCCACCCACTGGAGCAGGTGTCCCTCCCGGTCTCTCCAGGGGCCCACCTGAGGCCCGGTCAGCTCTGCACAGGGAGCTGGCTCAGGCCCTACTGGCCACTCTGCCTTGGTTCCTCTGGCCCTCACTCGCCCCACTGGGAGGAGCTGGCATGGCCTTGGCTGGTGCTCTGCTGCCAGCTGGGCCAGGTGCTCCTGGTTAGCTCACCCTCTGAGCCCTGGTGTTGGGCTGGCTGCAGTGGCCTCGGTATGGCAGGCTACCTAGGGGCAGTCAGGCAGGGTGGGCCCACTCCGGGCAAGTCCAGCCTTGGGACAGACGCAGGTACCAGTTCAGAGCCAAGCAGCCTCTTTGTCCTCGGGTGTCCAGTCCTGCCCAGCCTGCTCTCTTCCTGGACAGCAGCCCTGGGCATGGGCCCACCTCTCAGAGCCTCAGGTGTCCAGTCTGACAGGGTGCAGGGCCCCACACACCTGTCCGCCCGCTCACCCCAGGGCGTCGTCCTGTCTGTGGGAACTGCAGCCCCCGTGTGCCCCCCACACCCAGACGTGCTGACGGCCCCTCCTGCCTGGCTGTGGCCAAGCTGGCACAGGGGCTCCCGGGCGCCCTGCCGGGATCAGAGAGCTGCGGTGGCTAGACCACCTGGCACAGGCTGGGGACGCGGCGTGTTGCCTTGGACTGGCTGGTGCGGGCTCCACGGCAGGATTTTTCTGGATCTTGAGCCTGGAGAAGCAAGGCCGAGGCTGTTGCTCAGCTCTCTAGCCCTGGAGGCATTCTGGAGGCTCCCTGGGACCCTCGGGGTTGGTTACTGAGGAGCCCAGGAAGCTGCGTTCCACAGGGCAAGCCGGGTGGTCTGCAGCTCTCTGCCCAGCATGGCCCTGTTGGGTCCTCTGTGGCCACTTCCACGGCATGTGACCTCAGGCTGCCTCGGGGCTCCGGGGCCAGAGGCCCTTTCTGCTCCCTGATTCCAGGGCTTTGAAGAGTGGCGCGTTGGCCGGGGCCCCTCCTCCTCTGAGTCAGGCATGCTGAGGGAGGTGCCGTCTCTCTGCTGTGATGGCTGCAGAGAAAGAAAATTACAAGTAGTTATAGTATTTTTCCAAACCTTGACACATGGCAGTCCTGACAGACAGCGGCACTTCCTCACCCCTGGGATGTGTGGGCGGGGAGGCTGGGAGCACATCTCCCGCCTTCCTCGCCTCCTGTGGGAGCTTCCCAGGGAGAGCCCGCCCGCAGCGCAGCAGCCGGCCCTGCTCCACCCGCCCCTGGGTGCCGGAGGCTTTCCGGCTGTGGCCCCCAGTTCCAAGGACCTCTGCTGCCAGGGGGCCTGGCCGGGTCGCAGGGCCTCAAGTGCAGCATTGGACAGGTGGGTGTGAGCTCTGGCGCTGGGCAAACCCCAAGGCATGTGACTCCACAGGCTCTGCTGGTGGGGAGAGGCTGCTGGAGATCCGAGGCACAGCCAGAGACGCCACGCACCGTGTTCTCAGGCACAGCCCCGGTGCTAGGAGCTCAGCTCCTGCCTGCCCAGCTGCCCTTGCCCCTCCCAGGGCCTGGCTGACGGAGCCCTGCAGCAGCCATCTAGGAGCAGCCTCCAGCACCAGCCCTCTGGGGTCCCTGGCGGGCACGGCCTCCAATCACAAAGGGTCAGGGAAAGGCTGATCCTCGCAGCCTGTCGGCCTGGGGCTCAGCCTGCAGCTGATTTCCTGATCCTGGCTGAAGTCCCGATTCCACCCGCACCTGAAGCTCTTCTGAAAGTCCACGTGATGCATCTCAAGCAGCAGGTCCTCCCTGTCCCCTCTGGGGGCACGCCACGAAGCCCGTTCCTACACTGCAGCCGCCAAACCATCAGAGTCTTTATTTCCAAATGGAAATTTCAAGTTCAGCAGGCACTGACCTTATTATTAGCTGTTTTTGTGGCTCTATAAACAAATTTCTCGGGTCATTGCTTTGCAGACAGGGACCAAACAATAAGAAAAACAGGTGACTTCCTGCACTATAACTCTTACCATCTGCCTGTCCATCCATCATCCATGTGCCCATCCATCCACCCACCCCTTCACCCATCCATCTGCCCACTGATCTACCCACCCATCTACCTGCCCATCTATCTACCTGTCCATCTAGCTACCCATCTGTCCATCATCCATCCACCCACCTAGTGCCCACCCATCTGTCCATCCATTCAACAGTCATTTGCTGGCACTGGGCACCAGCACACCCCTCCTGTCGAGAGCAGGGAGACATTGGCACCGGGGCCGTGGAGAAGAGCAGCTCGTGGTAATCAGTGGGCTCGTGCTGGCAGCCGCTCCAGTGTGGTTGGCAAGGACAACTGCTTTGCTCCCCTAGGACATGCTGTCCATGTGGACCCCATTGGCCCCTCACTGTGGGGAGCATCCTTTCCTCAGCTACCAGTCGCCCAGCCCCTTAGAACCTCGCCTCCCTCAAGGACTGGGGGTCTTCTCCCATGGCCTTCTCTTTCCTTCTTCCATCTACTCCGGGGGCTGGAGCAGCCACTTCCCCCTGCCTGGCAGCGTCTGTGGGGTCTGGGCCTCCAACAGTGGCCAGATGGGAGGCTCAGCTGCTGACGTGACCAGGCTGGGAAGCTGGCTGAGGGGCCAAGGACCTGACCCCCCAGGGAGGATGCACAGTGCCAATGCCCCGGGCGGGGCCATCTCCTGGGAGATAGTCACTTAGTTGCAGGATGCAGCCTGGTCCCTCTGCCCCCTGGGAGCCACCGAACAGCTTCCAGCAGGGCGAACACTCTCCTGGGCTCCAGGGAGAGCTGAACCTGAGGCGCTCAGCCCAGACAGCGTCAGCCTTCTGGGCCTGTGCCTGAGGCAGCACCTCGGACGAACCCGGAGTCTCCTGGGCAAAGACCACAGTGGTCAGTGGTGCGGCAGAGGGATGTGGGAGCTCAGCCTGGCAGGAATGCATGTTGCCGGGCTGCCTCTTCTGTCCACGAACTGGCTTTGCTGGATCGTAGGCTCCGGGCTGTCCACTCCTCCAGGACATGGAGCCAGGACCCCTCAGCCTCCCAGCTTTGAGCCCACTCCAGACCCCAGATGAAGCCTCCCCTGGACCAGGTGGGCAGCAGCTGCAGAGCTCCAGGAAGCAGATGTGCCTGAGGGCTAGAGGCCCCCAGGCTGAGCCGGCTCTCCCGTCCTGAGGACAGTCTGACCACGAGGAGACACAGCTTCAGCATGGCCACTGCAGCAGCTCCAAGTGCTTAACTTGGACTCAGAGCAGACTCGTTCCCTAGGGACGCACCCAGCAGTCATGGCAAGCCCCCTCTTAGTAGCTCGAGGGTGAGGAGCTGGCCCTTCCACCACGGGGCACTGTGGACGAGGCCACAGCAGTGGGCGCTGCCCCTCAGCATCCTGCTGCCACGGCCACACGTTCAGCAGTCGGCTGGGCCGCACTGGCTGAGGTCCTGCCTCCTGGCTGCTTGCTCTGCGCCAGGGCTCGAAGGTGGAGATGAGGCCCAGCAGCAGTCCTGTGTTCAGGCCACTGTGAGGGTCAGCCCTGGGGGAGGGACCGAGGCCTGTGTCCTCCTGCTGTTGGCTCCGGGAGGCTGCTGTCCTCTGCTGGGGTCCCGCCAGCTTCAAAACTAGTAAGGCCAGGCGGAGTCTGCTCACCGTGGAGCATCTTATCTTGGAACTGGCAAAGGCCCTTTAGGGTCCCGGGGTTACACTTGGCTCACCTGGCACCCCAGAGCCACCTCTCACACTCAGGGCGCAGCTTTTGTCCCATCTGCAAGGTCACCTGGACCCTGTCACCTAACATGGCCACGTGTGCTGAGGTTCCAGGTTGGGGCCAAGGACATTCTGCCTCCCGAAGACTCAGGCAGCCTTCCCGGGTGGGGCAGACCCGAGGCTCTGAAGTGGGAAGATCCAGAGCTGCAGTCAGAGGAAGAGGAAGGACGGCCTGTCCTGGTTACAGGCAGTCGCAGTACCCCGGGAGGACGAGAGTGCCCTCAGGCGCTCGCCCCTGGGAAGGCCTGGGGAGGGGTGGGCCGGGTGGACCCTGACGGTCCCTGTGCCCTTCCCCTGCGTTAGGTCATGTGCTACTCGCAAATCACATGTATTTAAATTATACATTGAAGCCGGGTGTGGTGGCTCACGCCTGTAATCCCAGCACTTGGGAGGCTGAGGTAGGAGGATCTCAAGTTCAAAGCCAGCCTCAGCAACTTAGCGAGGCCCTAAGCAACTCAGTGAGACCCTGTCTCTAAATAAAATACAAAATAGGGCTGGGGATGTGGCTCGGTGGCCGAGTGTCCCTGAGTTAAATCCCTGGTTCCAAAAATAAAAATAAAAAAATAAAAAAATAAATTATACATTGAAAAAATGAAGACTAGACTTAGAAGCAAGTCCCGGTCAGGGCTCACGGGCAGGCAGGCTCGCCGCCATTTGGGGCTTCCTGGCAAGTAATGAATGGAGAACCGTTTAGAGTCACCCACAGGCACTTCCTCTGAAGAGCTCCCCAGCTCAGCTCCGAGTTCGCAGGCGGCCAGCAGCGAGTGCTCTGATTGCTCCTTAAATCATGCATGAGTTGGCCTTTGCTGGGCTGGGAAAGCGACTTCAGACTCACCCTGGCAGGTGGGCAGCTCTGGCTGGGTTGGGGCAGGTGTGCCTGGCAGGAGCCTCTGGCAGCAGCGTCCGTATCTCCGGGTCCTGTGCATTCCATGGTCCCAGCGGCTGCCGGTGGGTGCGTGAGGAAGTCAGAGTGATCCGGAACGCGCCCCAGGGTCCCAGCACTCCCGGCTCCTCCCCTGCCCCTGCCCAGGCTTGCAGGGTCGGGGCCACGTGGGTCACGGAAACATAATGGAAGAACACAAGGTTTTGCAGAAGCAAAACCTTCTCTGCCTCGGTAGCGAGGACAGCTTTGTCACCGAGCGAGTGTCCAGCCAAACACTGCGTCTCAGGTGATCTGCAAGCAGGGCACATGCCCCCCATCTCGAGTGTCCTCAGGCAGCAGCTGCTCCTGGGGCGGGGGCAGCACCGCATGCGCGCTTCATCCCCAGCAAACCCACCCTCTGTGTCCCCCAGGTGGCTTCTGGGGAGGGACCCTGCCCTCTCATCTCTGGGACAGGAAGCAGCCTGGAGCCACCCGCAGAGGGACTGTCAGGCCCAGTGCTCCTGCTTCTGTTCCATTTCAAAGAGGTGATGGTTTCCAGGTCCTCAGAAAGACACGAGGGTCTTTTGAGCTTTTAAAAAGATTTACACCCGGGTCAGGCACCCAGGATTGCAAGGTCACAGTAAAAGCGGAAGGTGGGGCTCCCTTCCTGCTTTTGCTCCAGGGAAAATGATTGTTTTTCTCTTTTTTCGTTAACCGCCCTCCCTCGCAGTGGGGCCTGGGGAGGAGGGCGCACTCAGTGGTACTGGTGCTCTCCTGGCCGGGAGATCCTTCCGGAGAGCCTGGTGCCCTCAGTCTCTGTCCCACAAGATGGCTGTGCTGCCAGCTCCTTCCTCAAGGCCGTTGTGAGGCCCAGATGCAGGAGGTTGTAGCCAGGGGACATTAGCCACTGTCACTTCTGTGGCCTGGGGGCGGGCCCTGGGGCTAGCACCTTGTTCCTACTGAACAGGGTGCAGAGTGGTGGGGCTGCAGCTGGGTGGTGCCCAGAGGGAGCGCAGCTCTGGTGGAGTCGGGAGCCTGAGTGGACGGTGGCCTGAAGGTCCATCCCTCAGGCCCAGCCTGCTTCTCTTTCTTGCTGCACCCATCAGGGCCTGAGGCAGGCTGTTCAGGGGGCAGGGGCCCCCCCTTACCTGGGCCCCTCTCGGTACCCGACAAAGGTCCAGTGGGGGTCACCAGTCCATGGGGAACTGCAGGTTCCCAGTCCCCTCCCACAGAGGAAGGCTGCTGCTCCGACGGAGCTTCCTGGGGGACCCACAGCCTCTGCTCTGGCCCCAGGCCTTGCTGCCCCTCCTTGGCTTGGTACACACAGTAGGAGCTTACTAAATGTGTGCTGGGTGATGGTGACAGAAATGCAGATTGGAAGCGTAGGCTGTGGGGACAGGCAGGTGCAGCAGCCCAAGGGTCACCATCAGGTCCAGGATGTAGGTGGGAGCGTGGTGTCCTGGGGTCACTTCTGGCAGGCCCAGGTCCATGCCCTTGAGCAGGCTGGGATCCATGCCTCTGGACGAGGTGGGTGTGCTGTGCCCAGTCGGGGTGGGCCTGCAGCATCAGCTGCTGCGATGCGTCCTTCTCTATGCAGACGGATGGCTGGCCGGGTGTGGAGGAGCTGGGCTGCCGGCAGAGGGAATCAGTGATCCAGGGTAATCTGGGCCCAAGAGAAACGGTTGCTGTGGACAGACAGAGCCAGCAGCCCAGGGTGCACGCTGCTCAGCTCCCTGTGGGAGAGCGGGGTGCCTGCACCATGCTGGGTGACTCTGGGGACGGGGGCTCTTGGGGATGCTGTAAGTCACAATGTCCCCCATTGCCTACATGCCCCCAGGCTTGGGGTGAGATCCTGTCCTTCCTTCCTGTCCCTGTTGGCCTCACCTGGGCTGCATCCAGTGGCAGGGGGTAGGTATAAAGCCCTGGCCCTGCACTCCCGGGGCACGCCTGAGGGCTGCCCAGGGTCGTCCAGGGCTGTGCAGGCCACACGGAACCCACCTCTTCCTGCTGCTCCACCCTGCTCTGCCCTTCCTCAGTGTGGCCGAGGGCACTGCCTGGTCAGTGACTGCCCCCCATCCCCGAGGACACACCCTGAGGCAGACCCTAGCTCAGCTTGCTCAGTGGCCACCTAGGGGGAGACTCAGGCTCCCTGGGTGGGGGTCGGCTGTGCATCCCGCCGTGGGCCCCTCTGCTCACTAAGACCCTCATACCATAGTCTTCTAGGAGGCAGACTGGAGGGAACTGGCCTGTCCTGCCAGCTCTCTGCCTGTTGGACAGAAGCCCCTGGGGCCTTCCCCTCTCCCTCTGGGGAGACTCCTCCTCGGGGGTCCCACTATGGGCTCCCTGGGGCCTGAGTGGCTCTGACTCCTCTGTCTAACCGAGCAGCCCTTGTGGACCCTCTGGGATCGGAGGAGAGCAGGGATGAGGCTCAGCCTTTGTCCTCTCCCCCTGGGGGGTGGGGATTTGAGTCTGTGCCCTGGGTTTCTCCGTGGTGCGTCCTGGGACGGTTCAGAATTGCCCACCTTTGGTTGTGGGTAGGAGTGCTGGGGTGTCTTGCCCTGGGTCCTCTGTCCTCAAGATCCGTCATGGTTTCCATGGTCCCTGCTGCCCTGGGCCTCTGCCTGGAAGCTGCTTCCAGCCGAGGGGGAAGCCCAGGTAGGCTTGAGGGTGCCCCACACCATCCCTGCTGGATCTGGACTTCAGGAGCCAAGGCCAGGGCCTGGCGGACTCCAGGACAGCGGCACCCCTGCCCGGGGCTTGTTACCAACTCTTCCAAGAGGCAGCCACCCATTCAGCCCCCGTTCCCTCCGTCCCCACCCCCCATGACGCTGCCAGGACCCAGAAGAGGGACTCAGGCCCAGGAGGGCGATGGTGGCCAGGGGGACCACGGCAGAGCAGCCTGATGGCAAGGCCACCCCTTTCCAGGTCAAGGGTGGGACCCGAGAGTGAGCCTCTAACAGGACAGGCAGGCAACTTCCCATGCTCCCCTGCCGGTGCCCCGGGGCACTCTGGAGACCCACTGGACCCTCAGTGGCCCTGTCCCCTGGGCACTTTGGTCATTGTCTGACAGGTGAGAGCAAGAGAGCCCAGTGGCCTCAGGAAAACTGGAGCTAGCTGCCTCTCACACTCCGGGGCTCCCTGAGGTGGGGGGCTGAAGCCGGGACCCCCTCAGTCACACCAGGCTGCACCCCGCTCCTCACCAGTGCTCCCTCCTGGGAGCCTGTCCTTGCCAAGCCTCTGGACCGCAGCACTTGCTTCTGGAGACCCCTGCCATCCTCAGGGCACCAGGCCACAGTGGTGGGAGGAAAGCCTCTGCAGAGGCCCAGCTCGGCTGGGCTGGGTCGAAGGCCTCTGAGCCTGGCAAGGAGGGTCATCCTTTGCTGTTGGGGTCAGAGCTCCATCCCCCCCGGGCAGGGGAGGATGGTCATTTTGAGTGAACAGGGCTGCTCCTGGAACTGCTCTCTGCTCTCCTGACGGCCTGCCTGCTTGACCGCAGTCCCTGGGCTCAGCTGCCGCCGGCCACCTTCTCCCGGCACCGCCTGCCCTACAAGGCCACGGCCTCCCCTCTGCTGAACTGTGAGCTCCCAGCAGGAGCCCACGCTGGGGCCTCAGTCCCCCTGGGTATCCAGGCCTGTGTGGCACCTGGTCCTGAGCCCTGTGGCCCTGCGTGCTCAGACGCACTGGAAGGGGAGGGAGCAGTGCTCCCAGAGGCACCTGCAGCTGAAGGCCGGGATCAGGAAGCCAGGGAGAGGACAGCAGTGGTGGGTGGCCCCAGCACGTGGGACCTGGGCCAGTTCCGCGACCTTCTAGATCCTCCACGATTCGCCTTTTCCACTGATTGACAGCCACGGTGACTGCCGAGCACTTGAAATGTGGCTTGTGTGACTGAGGAACTGAACTTTCAGTTTTCATTTGAAATAAAACCCCCCAATACTCCATCCAGTCATTGAAAACCATCAGCAAACTACTGTTGTTTGGAGCAACATATGTGAATTTATTTTCTGAATTGTGTAATTTACAAAATCCAAATACAGATCAAGCATTTCCAATGCAAATTCAGTGTCTAAATAGAGGCGCTGGAGCGTAAGAGCCATGCTGGATTTCAAAGACGCTGCAAGAAGAAAGCAGTAATTTCTTATCTTATTCTAGGCTGAAGACACAGTAGTTTGGGTGTAGTAGGTGAAATCAGATATTTTATTTATTTATTTATTTATTTATTTGGTACTGGGGATTGAACTCAGGGACACTCGGCCACTGAGCCACATCCCCAGTCCTATTTTGTATTTTGTATTTAGAGACAGGGTCTCACTGAGTTGCTTAGGGCCTCGCTAAGTTGCCAAGGCTGGCTTTGAACTCGCGATCCTCCTGCCTCAGCCTCCAAGCGCTGGGTTTACAGGTGTGCGCCACCGCGCCCGGCCAGATATTTTATTAAAATGAGTCCTCCCTGTTTGGGACCTTCTGAAGGTGTCTCTGGAAAGGTGGCTCCTGTGCTTGGGCTGCGGTCCTGGAGCCCTGCCCGCGCTAGGTGCGTCAGGGCCAGGGCCAGAGCTAGCGCTGAAGCTGTGGCTAGGGGCAGTGGGCCAGTGCCCCCCGCGGGGCCCATGAGGTGGCTGCTCTGTGGGAAGGTGCAGAGAGTCTGGCTGGCTGGACAGGAGCTCCATGGTGGGCCCAGGAGCTGGCCACGGTTCCTGTCCTGTGCAGGTGGGATGCGGCGACATAGACGTGGCACAGAGGACAGGCGGCCCCCGTCCTCAGGTCCTCCTCGGCCAGCCAGAGCCTGGTGTTTGTGAACATAACAGGACAGCCACCCAGGAACAGCCTTCCTGGCCTCACTGCAAATTCCACCTGGGGCCTGGCCTGTGTGGTCAGCAGGGTCCCTTGCTGGGCATGATGAGCTTCAGGAGCCTAAAGCAGCGCCCCCTTCCTGCAGGGTGGGTCGTGGCAATGCCATCCCTTCACAAGCCTTTGACCCCGTGCGAGGCCCCTGGGGCTGCCGTGAAAAGTGCCACAAACTGGGAGCCTTAAGTGACAGAGCCAGTCCTCAGCTGGGGAGGCAGAAAGTCCCCAGCGAGGCTGTGGCAGGGGTGATCCACCTGGGACTCCAGCGAGGAGCGGTCTGCCCCACGCCTCTCTCCCAGCTCCTGGGGACAGCTGGGGATCCTTGGTGTCCTCGGGGTGTTTCCCACAGAGTGTCTCTGTGTCACATGGCTTGCCTGTGTTTCCCCCTCCTCCCCCCCCCCCGCCTCCTCCTCCTCCTCCTTCTTCTGGGTTTAATGCCAGGGATTGAACCCAGGGGTGCTCTACCACTGAGACCCCTCACCAGGCCTTTTTAGATTTATTTTGAGTCAGGGTCTTGTTAAGTTGCCAAGGCTGGCCTTGAATTTTCAATCCTCCTGCCTCAGCCTCCCAAATTTCTGGAATTGCTGGGGTGCACCATGGTGACTGGCCCTCTCTTCTTCTAATAAGGACCCTTGTCGTGGGATTTAGGGTCCACCCTAATTAATGATGATCTCATCCTGAGATTCTGAAGTCTACTCTGCAGGACTCCTCCTATATAAGGTCCATCCTCAGGTACAGAGGAGAGGACTCGGCTGTGTCTCTAGGGGATGCCACTGGACCCCGTGCACTATGAAACTCGGGGCAGGGACCGTAATGTTCCCTTCGTGAACCCCAAGGCCTGGACCTGGCAGGTGCTCATCGCACAGTTTTCGACTGAATTGCTTTAGAGGAGACAGGTGAGGACGTGGGGTGGGGTCCAAGTGCCATAAGGCGGAGGTCAGTGGAGCCTGTTCACACATTCCCACAAAAACACCAACAGGCGGGACAGGCGTGTGGCCCACCCGGGGCGGGGTGGGCCAGGAGGATCGCAGGCTGGAGGCCAGCCCAGGGGACTCCCTGAGAGCTGTCTCAGAATAAATCTAGAAAGGGCTGGGTGTGCTCAGGGCAGGGCACCAGGTGGGCGGGCAGGATGGAGGGTGAGGTGTGTGCTCACGCTGACCCCAGCCCCTCCTCAGGGTTCAGGGTGGGGGTCTGCTCGCCAGCCCAGCGGGGAGAGAGTCACGCTGCTGTTTCTCCAGACAGGCTGTAGCGTTGGGGGTCTCCGTCCACCTGCTGCCTGACGGTTCCCTGCAGCGTCCCTAGTGAAGAGGCTGGTCCTCTGCTTGGGCACTGGGATGGGACCTCCGTGCTGCACGAGATGGCCGTATTGCTTTTAGAAGCATCTAAATGTCAGGGAATGGTTTGAGCTCTGATCTGCAGGACGGGGGTCTCTGCCTCTGTGCAGCCCGAGGCAGGGACACCACGTGCTGACGCCGGCGGGCTGTTGGCCAGGAGTGCCTGGCCGCGCGCCCGCGAGCTGCTCCTGGGCTATATATACACTAGGCAGCTGCTCGGATGCCGGAGCGCGGAGGCCTGTTCCCCCATCTGTTACAGTGATCGTCGCGCAGGGTGAGTGGGGATCTCACTCTACTATGCTCTTTCATATTCAAATGTTCACGAGAGTGACTGCTTCCACAATGAAAGAACAAGGTCTTTGCATCTTGGAAGTTAATGTGCACAGTGAACTGAGGGCCGGGGTGAGGGCTGGGGAAGCGGCACCAGGGCGAGGGCTCATGTGGGCCTGGCTCCCGCAGGGAGAGAAGCCGGGAGGCTGGGGTGGCCCAGGGGCTACGTGGAGCTGGTGGGCCTGGGGAGCAGCTCCTGGGGCCAGGTGGAGCTGGTGGGCCTGGGGAGCAGCTCCTGGGGCCAGGTGGAGCTGGTGGGCCTGGGGAGCAGCTCCTGGGGCCAGGTGGAGCTGGTGGGCCTGGGGAGTGGCACCTGGGGCCAGGTGGAGCTGGTGGGCCTGGGGAGCAGCTCCTGGAGCCATGTGGAGCAGGTGTGGCCTGGGGAGCGGCACCTGGGGGCCAGGTATGCTGTCTGGGAGGTGTAAAATGACAGAAAGATGTGACCCGAGCCCGTGTCTGCTTCTGGGAGCCCGCAGGCCAGTGGGTGGGGCATCTGAGGGACCCCCAGCCTCAGGCCACCTGTCTGGGATGTGTCCCACCTCCTCCAGCTCTGGCACCAGGATTCATGAGCACAGTGTCCATGTAAGGGTGGGGACAGCAGCCACCACACAGCCGGTGCCCAGGGCTTTTCCAGGAGCTGGTGAGCTCAGGTCCACACTGCACGCCCAGGAGGCCCTGGGCAGGGATCTGAACCAGCTCTGCTCAGTCCTCAGGCTGGCCCTGGAGGGGAGGGTGCCCCCATTGGAAAAGTGAAGCCAGAGAATTATTCAAGGGGAGGTGGCCAAGCTGTCTGGAGCCGCAGGCCTCCCATCCACCTGTCCAGACTCTCGCAACCCAGTTCCTCTGGCTCCTGACGCAGCTGGGCAGGCCAGGGAGACGCAGCCCTGCTGGAGGGTCTGGGACCACTGCTTTGGGGGCACTGGAATCAGATGCGGGGACCACCTCCCAGGGGGCAGGAAGGACTCCCCTGGAGGTTGGGGCTTCCTCTGAGCTCTTGGTGACCAATGTAGCAAGAAGCACAGGGAACCTCCCACCAGCAGTTTCAAAGGGGAGCTGCAGAGCTGCCATGCGAAGGCTAACGGGTGTGGCATGTTGTGCAGAGCACAGGTGGTGACAGCACAAATACACCAGCAGGTGGCCCAGAAACGCCCCCCACGGGAGGCCCTGAGGTCAGGGTGCCCAGAACAGCGTGGAGATGGCTCCCCTTGGGTGCTGGAGAAGCCTGGGCTGGGAAACAGCCGACGTGGCCACCCTGCACACGCCTGTTCCCCGAGCCTCGTCTGCATCAAGGAGAAAGGAGGCTGTGCGGGGTCAGGCCAGTGCCTCTAGGATGCGGCAGCGTGATGGGCATGGGCAGGCGTGGGGCAGGATCCAGGAGCAGGGACCACAGACTGGGCAGCAGGGACCAGCAGGTGGACTGTTGGTCTAAACAGCGCGGACCAGACAGGCTTGAGGCCCCTGGTGTTTCCTTCTTTACTCCCTGACTTTGACCCCCACTAATGATTGGCAGCTGTGTCCGGGGGCCCCACCCAAGGGGCTGCTTCTGAGGACCATCCTGAGGCAAGGACTGGAGTCCACTTGTTCTTTTGGAAGGTGACGCCAGGAAACGCAGACGGCTGGGAGGTGTGCTACCAAGCGGGCCAGCCCCGTGGGCACCCGGACTCTGAACTGCCCCTGTGTGGCTAGGACTGGGGAGGGAGCTGGGCATTGACCCTCTGGCCCCCTTGAGTTGGTTGGAGGCTGCTCTGGGGGAAACAGAAATTCTGGGGTGACTTCCCTCCACCAGCTTAATTTGGGAAGGTGGGGTGTGCAGCACCCCTTACCTGGCTGCCCTGCCTCTGGCTCAGGTCCCTTCCTGGGATCTCTGCCTGGCGTCAACAGCCCTGGAATGGCATGTGGGGTGGCTGTGGCCTTTAGGGCACATGAGGTGGAGCACCGGCCTTCTGGTGGAAGTGGCAGGATGGGCATCTGGTGCAGTGGCGCACTTGGTTCCATCGGCCTGCACGCGAGGAGGCAGAGCACCTGTCCTGCTGGCCCCGAGCCATCAGGGCTTCACCTGAACTCCTCGCATCCCCAGGAGGGGCTGGGTAGGCACAGGACTCCCCGACGTGGAGGCACAGGTGCGTGGGGCCTGGAGGCGGGCGTGGGCTGGGAAGGCTGGCCGAGGCTGGCAGTCCCCGGCTGCCGTGCCCCTCTCCTCATGGGTCCTGCACCAGGAGACCCTGCTGCCCTGCAGGATGTGCCCAGGGGTCCTGGCACGCTCCGGGCTCGGGCAGTCGGCCAGCAGGAGCTTTGCTGTGCGCTCTGCTTGGCGCTGGGCGGGCAGCACGGCCTTTGGGCCTCAGCTTCCGTCTGTAGAGTGTGTGGGGGTGACACCGGAGTAGAGAGTCCAGGTGAGGCCTAGATGCAGGATGGACACAGGACACCTGGCCAGGGCTGCCACATGCCCAGCACTGGCCTTGCTGCTCACAGACAGCACGACTCGAGCAGGATTTATTGCCTGTGAATGCTCCTTGTAAGAGCCACTGATGGATCTGCGACCACTGTTCCAGGGACAGTGTTCCCTCCGGGACACCCGTCGTGTACACAGGGACGTGTCAGGCTCTGTCCCCTGTGCCTGCTCTCTAGGCCCCTCTGCAATGCATGGTGGAAAGCAAAGTGGGGATGTGGCCACCCAGACCCTCCTGGGGATGCGAGGAGTTCAGGTGAAGCCCTGATGGCTCCGGGCCATCAGGCACAGCAAGCTTCCTCCCAGAGCCTAGGAATTCCCTGGTGGCATCTGAGTGCCCTGGGTGTGCAGGGTGGAGACTGACCCATCCTTCTCCAAGGCCAGCATGAAGCCTAGCACCCAGGATAAGCAGACCCAGGAGCGGGTGAGGAGGGACACAACCCACAGAGCACCCCTGGCAGAGCTCCTCCCTTGGTTTGTGGTCCCCATGTCCCCAGGTCCCCAGGGCCTCCCCATGTCCCCTCAGCCCCTGAGGGAGAGTGGACCCCTCAGTCCCCTTCCCGTGGGCTGTAGGACCCTCTCAGCACCGTCAGCTCCCAGAGGCCCTGGCCGCCTGCCTACGTGACATCTGGGAGAGCAAAGTGCCGGTCCCTGTGTGTAGCTGTGAGGCCTGCTGTCCCTGGGGAGGAGACCCCTGGGGCCTCAGCTGCAGACTGTGGGCTTGGGTGTGGCAGTGGGGAGGGCAGCTCGGGCAGGAAGGTTCAGGGACTCTCTCTGGGGAACAGGCAATTGACCAGCCTGTGGGAGCCAGGCCCCAGCACTGTGGCCTGTGCCCACGGTCTCTGCCCTGGTCATGGAGCAGCATGTACCCAGACTCTCGGTTCCTGAATGGGTGGAGGTTCGGGCCTGGGTTTAGTTCCATCTCTGACATGGACGCCTCCGGGATCCCAGGCAGGACCCTCAGTTTCCTGGGCTGGACAACGTTCGCCAGAGGAGCCAGGCGTCCTTCCAGTCATGAGGCTCTCCGTGCAGGGCAGAGCCCTGCCACCTGTCTCTTTCTGGCCTCCAGACGGTAGGGCATCACTGGAAGGAGGCTCTGCAGGGTGGGGCCGTCACTTGGAGGGGAGGGAGCCCTGACGTGGGCAGGAGCTCTTCTCCATGTCACTCTCCTGTCTGTCTCCTGGGCTGCTCCCAGGCTCTGTGCAGGCTTCCTCCAGGGGCTCCCTTGCTCCTTTCCTCCTGTCCTCCCCTCTCCCCTCTCTTCCCTTTGCCCTCTTGCCTCCACCCTCCCTCTCCACCCATGCAGAGTCCAGGCTGGGGAATGGGCGCTGGGCTCCAGTCCTTGTGTTGCCCTGCCTTGGCCGTGGCCCTTGTCCTTCCTCTCTGGCAGCAGAGTGTGAAACCAGGCTTTGAGTGGAAGGCACGTGAGATGACCCCAGGAAGAGGGAGTGGGGAGAGGGCAGAGGGGAAGAGACCCCGCAGGGGCAAAGCCAGTGCCCCACTGGGGCAACTGATCATCGCTGTGGACACTGGAGTGATGACCCTCTGGGAGATGGAAGGTCCGGCTTTCATTCGGTTCCTGTCTGCTGAGGGGTGTGGTTGCCCTGGGGGCCCTGTGTGTGCGTGCGCTGGGCCTTCTTGCCTTCCTCACCAAGAGCTTGGGTCCACGCGCAGACCAGCTCCCAGCAGCTGTCAGTCTTGAGCTGGGGGTGGGGCAGGGACTGGCTAAGGGAGGTCTTGCTCCAGGCCCTGGGTGGCGAGCGGCTTCTGGGCCCAGCTGGGGCTTTCCTGGGCTCCCAGGGGTTCTGCTGATCACCTTGGGGCTGGGCAGTCAGGCCAAGCAGCAAGGCTCTATGGGTGGGCGGGGGGCCACGAAGGCTGGTGTGTGCGTGGAGGTCATGTGCTCGTGAGGTGCACCGTGGTGTGTGCACCCGAGCGTGTGCACTGCTGTGCTTGTGCCTGCGTGTGCATGACGCCTCCTGCCCGCCTGGTGCCACCTGCCTGTCCACCCCCACTGGCCCGTCGGCTCCTGCCTCGCCTTGGCGGGCTCTCTGACGGGCATAAATTCAGCCCGGACGTGGTTTCCATGGTGTTCTGGTAAGAACTGGATTCAGATCATAATTGCAGGGAGGGGCTGCTGTGTCTTCTTCCTTGCAGCGTGTTTAAGATGTATAGGACGCTCTCCCAGCCCGTCCCGTTGCCTAGCAATGGTGCTGAGCCTGTGGGCTCCTCTGTCCAGGCCCTGGAACAAGGGCCAAGTCCAAAGACCTGCAGGGTGGGAGGGGCTCAGCCGGGGCTCTGGCCTTGGTGGGCTTGCATGGATCGTGGCCAGGGCCAGGGCTCCCTGCTTTTTGTCCCTCAATCTCACTCTGTGACAGGCTAGAATTTCGCCCGCAGTCTCATTCCTGTGACCGTCTCATCATCGTGGCGGCCAGCTCCCACTCCTCTGAGTGGACAGGGTTGAGGTCCCTCCCTGCAGAGCTCTGGAGCCTCACAGCCTCCTCTCTACCAGTCAGGACCCAGGCTGAGTCCAGCGCTGAGGAGGCCAGGCCTGGGAGCACCTGCTGGAGAATGGATGAGCGGACGGACGAGCGTGTGGGAGGACGTGGAGGTTTGGGGAGCATCCGACTTCCCAGTAGCCACTGCTCAGAATACAGCTCTGGGGCCCCAGGGCTGCTGACTGCACCGGCTGGGCTGGGCTGGGCTGGGAGTCTGACCATCAGCAGGCTCCTGTGGCTCTGGTGCTGACCAGCCCCCCTAACCACCGGGGACCCTGGGGTGGAGGAGTCATGGGGGCCTGCAGTCTGGAGGACTTCCTTATTGCCCCATGGAAGAGAGCACTTGGCTATGGACAAGGCCCTGCCTCTGCCCTTTGGCCTGGGGGACATGCTGCAGGACGAAGGCAGAGGTTATGGTGGCGGGACAGGAAACAAGGTGCAGACGCACCCCGATCCAGAAGGCATCCCTGCAGGGATGTTTACCTGCCCCGGGGAGCTGAGAGGCAGCTCCAGAGCTGGTGGGGCTGGGTCCTCAGTTCTTTATAGCTGGTGTGTGCGAATGGGTACAAGTGGGTGTGAGCATGCAAGTGAGCACGGATCACAAGTGAATGTGCATATGTGAGCACGTGAGTGTGTGAGTCTGTGTGTATGAGCACATGAGTGTGTGTGAGTGTGTCTACCTCACCACTGGGTACTCACACGGGTGGACAGGACCCATGCCCCTCTGTCCCTGGGCACACTGCCTCTGCTCCCCGAATCTGGGATGGAAGAGAGACTTGGGCAGGTCAAAAGGAATGGTGGCTCCTGGCTTGGGCAAGGGACCAGTGTGGGAAAAGCAGAGAGTAGACCAACTGGGAGGCTGGGCAAGCTGGTGGTCAGCGCCAGGCCCTGGAGACAGGGAACCAGTGGGTTTCTGTAGGTCTCCTCTCAGGGGCCTTCCACTGTCGCTCTGATCTGATTGCTGGTCCCAGCCCAGCTGTACACGTTGAGCCTTTGCCCGGCATGGAACCCAGAGCCTGCTGAGGCACGGGCTCTGCTCCTCAGTCACAGCCCCAGACCAGTCTTTCCATTTTTAAAAAATTAACCAGAGTTCGAGAGCAGCCTTGGTCGATGGTGTGTGGGGACTTCTGCAGAGAACTGTGGGAGGCTGCATGGTGGGTGAGGGGGGCGGAGGGCTCCATGCCCACCGGGCAGGGTCCCCTGCCAGGGACACAGGACCTCAGCCTGTGTGTCCTGTGCTTTACCCGTGTCCACCTGTGGGACGATGGAGAAGGAAGGAATGCAGGGGGCCCGCGACACACGAGTCCAGCTCCGAGTCCATAGATTCCTTTACTGAAAGACACGGGGTTCTTCAGTTGCAGAGTGGTGGGGAGGGGACATTTTGAGGGACACTGGGGACACAATGGGCTTTTCTATCACCACTGGGCTCATGGGACTCTGGACTCTGCAGGGGACGGGCCCTGCACTCAGGGCTGGCCTCCAGACCTCTGCACAACCTGGCCAGCAGATGGGATTCTGTCAGTGTCACGGCGCTGTGGCAGTGTGGGGACATGTGCCCCACCTACATGGCATGCACAGGACTGTGACAGTGACACAGACAGACCTGCCACGCGAGCCTGCCATCAGTACTATGGAGGATGGGGCGGAGGGTTGGCTCCACCCCCTCAGGGTGCGTCCCTCCTGCCTCTCTGGGACAGTCACAGCAGTCCAAAAGCAGAACGGCCAGGCCTGTTTCTGGGTGGGGAAACTGAGGCTCAGGGGAAAGGTGCACGCCAACCTCTGGGAGGCCCAGGGAGAGGTCTGGGCGGGACGGTCTGGTCCAAGTTCAGAATGCCCCAGCACGCGGGCACATCTGAAATCCTTCAGATTTGAGGAACTCTAGCCCAGCACTGGGGAGGGTGCTGCCTGACTCCCAGGCCCCCAGACTGGGCAGAGCAGACCTCTGTGGTGGGCACTGGGGTGAAGGAGCAAAGGGGCCTGACTTCCCCAGGCCCACCCTTGGTGACCTGAGGGATTTTGTGGGGTCCAGGGAGCACTCCACTTCACAGCAGAGTGGCCGGAGCTGGGTGGCCGGAGCAGGACTGCTGCATCCGAAGACAGGCCATCTGCCCGGCCACCTGCCTCCCACTGGGACCAGGGCACCCAGACAGCAGGCGCTACTTCAGGTAGACTGCCTTGCTTCCGCCTTGCTGGTCCAGGGCCCATCCTGGGATCTGTCTCAGGGGCCCAGGCACCCCTTGAGACAGGGGGCTGGGCAGGTTCTGTCCTGTTTGGAGAAGCTCCTAGAGACCAGGGAGGCGCCTGCCGGCTGTTCCGGGCACCAGGAGCCTGGGGCCAGGGCTGCTGCCTGGTGGCTGGTGACAAATGAACCCATGTCTCAGGCTTGGGCTGCCGGCCAGGTGGTGGCTGGAGCTGGCGTCTTACCTGCGGCTGGGTCCTGGGCACCTGGCATCCTACACAGGACCTGGCACCAGCAGCCCTGGCCCATGCCCTCCCCCTGCTTAGGGTGCCCCCGCCCCTGAAGCCACCCCAGGCTGCTGCAGTCATCAGCCTGCTCTGCGTGTCCGAGAGCCAGAGGGCACTGCGCTGGCCTGGGACACCTGGGCGGGCGGGCAGCCACCTGACCTGCGGTCCTGTGCCTAAGGGGTCGCAGCCCCTTCTGCAGGGTTTCCCTGCAGGGCCCCTAGGGCCTCGGCCTGGGAAAGTCAGGCCAGGAGGAGGGGGAGGCCCTGGGCTGGAGTCCGGCTGGCTCTTTCCGCACATGTCAGTTGGAACCTGAGTCCTTCTGTGGTCACCAGGGTGAGAGCGAGAAAGAGGGGTCCCCTCACACCTGTGTGGTCCCCAGGCCTGAAGGAGGATATCGGGCTGGTCTGCCATGGAAGGTCTGGGTGTGAGGCCCAGGGCTGTGGCGCTCACTGGATCTCGCATTGGACTCGCCCTGAGCTGAGCCAGAGGGAGAGGGAGGCCGGGACAGAGCCCATGCCCGGGCAGCTGCCCTTTCCTGGCTCACTGTTCACCCGGAGCTGGGCCATGGCTGCGATCCTCCACCAATGCGCCCTGGGAAGATGCAGCCCTGCTGCCTGAGGGCCGAGCTCCAGGGTGCTCCCTGCATGTCCTCTCTGGCCGTCCATTAGCCTGGGAACAAAGGAAGCTGCCTCTCACTGACCACGGCTGGGAGCCCACGGTGTCTCTCTCTGGCTTTGAAAGGCGGGGTTGAGGAAGTGGGGGGAGAGGAGCCTGTGGGGTGGGGGTGCTGGGCTCAGGCCCAGGCGAGCTGGCCTCTGGCCGGGCTGCGGAGGCCCTGGGTGGGGCTGCTGCCTCCTCCCGGCCTCCTTAGGCCCCGCGGCTCCCGCCAGCCCCTAGTACAGCGTCTCCCGGGTGGCGCTGCTGGAGAAGGCGTGGTTGCTGGACACGCTGTTGGGCTTCCGTGAGAAGGCCGGCCTCTTCCTCCTGCGCCGCCACACGGGACAGAGGCAGGCCAGGGTGGACAGGAAGATCTCGCGGAAGTTGGCGGAGACCAGGTTGTAGAGGATGGGGTTGATGGTGGAGCTGACGTAGAAGAGCGCGTTGGTCAGCATGAAGAAGTAGTGGTAGAAGTCGTAGAGGAACCTGCAGGAAGGGGCGCTCAGACCGCGGCCCAGGGGCAAGGCGTGGCCAGTGCCTGTGAACGGTGCGGGACGCAGGCGCTCCCCGGGCACTGTTCTCCGAGCCCGTCTGGCTCCCGCACTCCTGCCTGGACGGGCCACTTCAGGTGGGGCTTGGTTTCCATGTCCATGGTCCTGTCCCAACCTCCCCCTGCAGCCCACCTGGAGCGTCCTGTAGTCCGGTGCAGAACCCCAGCAGGGAGGCCTGGCTGGGCCCTCACCTGACCTTGCCTCCTGGGCAGGGTGGTTGTGGCCTCCCCTCAGCTCGCCTGGCCCCGCCCGGGGGTCTTGTTCCCTCCCTGGGTGGGAGTCCCAGCAGCTTTTCCCAGGCCTGCCCTGTTGTGTCTCCCAGCCAGTCCTGGGCACACTGACCCAGGTGCTCGCTGGCTGAAGGCCCTGTCACCAGTGTGCCCAGCAGCCCTGCTGTGTGTGGGGACAGTGACGCTGTGGTGGTGCTGCTGCCTCGGAAAGGGCTGCTGGTGGGGGGCCTGCGGCCTCCTGGTGGGAGGCTCTCTGTGCCAACCTGTCTGTGCATACAGGGGGCAAGAGGCGCTCCTTCCCTTCCCTCTGGAGCTGGGACACTGCTGCCCACTGGACAGCGGTGCCTGGTGGAGCCTCTGTGACCAGTCCTCGGGAGGACCTGGGAGCCGAGTTGCCTTCCTCTGGGGAGCTGAGCCTGTCGGCCTCCCCCTGACTCGGGCTCTAGTCCTTCCCCTTTGCTGACTTGGTGTGACAAGCCACAGCCCTGAGTGTGATTCTGCTGAGCCCTCGAGTCCAGCCCGGGGTTGGAGCGGTCAACAGCTGCCGCCTGCCCGGACGCCCCCTTCAGACCTGATGTCAGCACGGCAGGACTGGAGGATCCGCTGCCCTCCACAGCCTTCTCCTGCCCGGCTGCCCACCTCCACCTGCCCTGGGGGTGCCCGCCCGGGGCCCAGGCACTCACGGGGTCCATTGCTCGTCAGAGATGTAGCAGAACATGAGGCGCCGCACATGGTAAGGCAGCCAGCAGACCACAAAGGCGATGACCACCGCACCTAAGGGACAGACGGGCCTTGGACACTCAGGACGGTGTTCCGAGGGCACGGAGCGGGAGGCCTGTTCCCGAGAGCTCCATGCTGCCCAGAGAGAGCTGCCATTCGTTGTTGTCCCCACCAAGCCCCAGAGGCAGAAGAACACACCCTCAGGTCTGCAAGGAGCCTCGGGGTCGTGAGAGCAAGAACAACACGGCAGAAGAGAAAGCGGGAGGACCCCTCTCACTGCAGAACCCGACACAGGCTGCTGGGGCATGGACAGGATCACCACCAGTGATGTCCCCAGGGCAGCTCTGCTGGGGCCAGGCCTGCCCCTTTCTGCTCCCAGCCAGGGCCCCTCCTCAGCACCAGGGTCCCACTCACTCTCCTTCAGTGACTGGGAGACCAAGCGGGTGCTCTGGGTGTCTGGCAGTGCCTTCCAGGGGACGCAGTGTTGAAGAAGTCCTCTTCACAGACACTGCCTCCGGGCACAGCTGGGGCCCAGGACGCGAGCCCTGCCCCAGCTCCTGGATGGGAGGCCCTGGGCTTGCAGGTCTGGCCTTGGAGATTCCCTGTCAGTCTGGCTGGGGCTGCACTTGGGACTCAACACTGGCAAAGCCCAGGGGACCTGACCACAGCCTGGAACAAGTCTGAAGGGGACTGGGACCAGGAAGGAGCTGAGTCTTGGCTTTGGCAAATGGACATGAAGCCCAGGCCTCTAGGATGAGAGGTCTTTCCTGACTCTGGCCTCACACCTGCGGTAAAACCCACCCTGAGTCTGTAGGGACTGGGATGCAGCCTGACCCTCTACCCAGCACCCTCTGGCCACAGGGCCTTGGCACAGCTGCCTCTGCTGTGGCTGGGGGTGATTCCCAGAGGCCTGGTCACTGGTCTCGCTTTCCTCTTCTGGCTCATCGCCGTCTGGAGGTGCTGGGGGCTGGGGCTTGCTTCCTTAGAGTCCCTGTCCCTGGCACACAGGGCTGGCCTCCACCTTTGTGGCCCCCTGAGTCCACCCTGGCCTTCTGCCCCTCATCCTCAAGCCTCACTCCACTTTCGGTCCCAAGCACCGGTCACCTCTGGTGACCCTGGGCCACCCCCTGCCCCAGGGCCCACAGGTACGTACGTAAGACCCTGACGCCATGCCGCAGGGCCTGGACCCTGCCGGGCTCGATGGACAGGCTGAAGGCACTGTGCTGGGCGCCCACCGTGCACACCCGGCCTTGCTCGGCGGCCTGGCCCACCATGATGGTCAGCTTGTTGGCGATGACAGTGTTCAGGACTGAGATGACCACCATGGGGAACACGAAGGACATGAAGGTGTTGATCTGCAGGGAGCAAGGTGGGCATTAGCCGGGGCAGAGACCCGCCCAGGGGGAGGAGGAGGCATCTGCCCACAGGGGTTCGACGTCCTACCCCTCCAGCTACCCGGACACCAGCCCTGAGCTAACTCCTAGGCTGTGTCCCCACCCCTCTTCGCCTGACTTGGCAGAGGTCAACAGACCCTCTGCCACCTCAGACCAACAGGTGCACACGCTGGGTGGGGGGCAAGTGTGGTGAGGGGCCAGGCTCCAAGTTCAAGGCCTGGGCAGGTCACACCCACAGTGCAGCCCCGCACATGTGGCCACTCCACAGAGACAGCCCGGCAGGTCCTGCCTGTGCCCCGACCTGCACATTCACGCAGGTGGACCTGCACCTGCGACTGCCTCTCGGGCTGGGAGCATCAGCCCTCTTGCCTGCACCCGGCCCCGCCCACACTGCCAACGTCCAGGCCCACCTGCATCTGGGACACTGGTCTCAGAGCGGCCGAGGCCCAGCCTAGGCCACGGTGCAGACGTGGCAGGACCTGGATTGGACGCAGCCTGTCTGAGCCTGAGCTTGGCTCCCGCGGGGACGCCAGGCTGAGACGGCCTTGGTGGGCTCCTGCTTAACCAGTGGCCAGGTCTGTCCAGAGAGGACAGAGGCCATGTCACCTTCCTGAGCTGGAGCCACTGATCCGCACCAGGACAGAGCACTGGTGGACCTGCCCCAGTGGGAGTAAGGGTGGAGCCCGGCTGGCGGGTGGCCTCAGAGCAGGGCCTGGTGTCCTTTGTTGAGGACGATCATGGCCACAACGTGTGAAGGAGGCCGGAATCCGGAGATCCAGGACAGCACCCAGAAGTGCTGGAACATGGACAGGTTCACTCCCTGGGCCTCCTATGCATAGGCCAAGGCCCTGTCCCCCCACGGCTGCCCCAGACCTCACTCAGGAGGGCTTGGAGCTTTCTGGAAGGAGGAGGCCTGAGTTCACCGGGCTCCGTTGGCTCCAAGCTCTGCCAAGCAGAGTCCAAGCTGCGGGGGCTGTGGGGGAGGGCCGTGGGGGAGGGCTGTGGGGGAGGGCTGTGGGGGAGGACTGGGGGAGGGCTGGGGGAGGGCTGGGGGAGGGCTGTGGGGGAGGTCAGGGAGGGCTGCCTCCCACCAGCCCTGACCGCTTGCCCTCGGGGCTGCCCACTGCCGAGGATGTGTGGACGGTTCGCCCTCCCCCAGGGGCTCTGGAGGCTGGGGACCCACCCCTCCCACCTGGCTTCTGGGGTTTTGAAGGAGGCGCAGGTAAGAAATCGTCCTGCTCTGGGGCTGGGGGGCTGCCGACGGGGCCCAGCCTCAGGAGACAAAGCAGCTCCTGGTGAGCCCTTGCAGTCCGGGTAGAATTTAAACAGAGGAACGCATCCAACAGAGTGTAAATGTCCAAACATTGAAACACGTCGCTCAGTGAGCACAGGCTTCAAAAATAGCTCCATTGGGCCCGCAGGACGGAGCCCTGGCCTGTGAGCTCAGGGTCTGGCCCCCGCCTGCTAGCTCCCCCTGTTGGAGAAGTCTGGGCCCTTGATCCCGAGGCGCTCAGGGTTGGCGGGGGGGACTCTGGCACACCCTGACCAGAGTCCACCCTCGGGGCAGTGTGGGGGACGGAGGGAACAGAGGGGACGGAGCCAGTGCTGCCATGCACGGGATGGCTGCCTCCCAGGATGGATTCTAAACTGAGGAGGGGCTGCATGTCTGGCTCTTGGGGTCTCTTCCTTTTGTCCAGGCTCACAGCAGGACTTCAGCCTGACCCCCCGTACCTCTGGGCAGGGGGACAGCCCACCTTCCACAGCAAACAAGAGGAACCTGACTGCAGCAAGGTGAGAGATGGCTGGGTGCCTGGAACGCAGGAGAAGCCTGGGAGGAAGACTCCCTCCCCGGAGGGGGGCCGGCCTCGCCTCCAGCCTCCACTCCTGGTCCCCAGGCAACATGGCGGCTAATTGTGAATAGACACAGTGGTTCTAAAATTCAAATGGAAGGAATATCTCAGAACAGCCGGGAAGGTTCTGCAAATGAGGACTGATGGGAAGCCTCTGCCTCGCTCTCTGGCTTTGCCCCTGCTGGGACCACGGGGCCTAAGCGGGTGAGAAGAGGCGTGCAGACGGGTGGGAGGCAGACACTGGAGAGGGTCCCGCACCAGAAACAACGCCCAGTCAGAGACGTGGCCCGCGGTGAAGACGGCAGCCACATCGCGTGGGAGTCGGTGGGATCCAGCAAGTGTGCTGGCCAGCTGGTGGGACACGGGCCCCGGGCCTCACTCTTTCCGCCTCCTCTCCCTGGGGAGTCGCCCACTCCTCCACAGGGAAGTGGCCATTGGCACATTCCAAAGGCCTGGGCTGGCCCTCATCAGACAAGTGCCTGCCACGCTGTCATCTGGGCACCGATCACTTTAGTCTGATGCGGGACACAGGCATTGCCCTGGGCTCCCTGAACTGGAAACAGCGCCTGGGGCTGTGGACCCCATCTTCCACCCCGGGGAGAAACTGCCCAGGAATGAAGCCAGCACTGGAGTGAGAACACTCCTGACACCCGGGAGCGCCTGGGTCCCACTGTGCCTGCAGCTGTTACTCCTAGACTTGCAGAGCTTCTTGAACACGGCGAATATTCCTTTCCCTGTTAAGACAAGCTGACTTATTTCCTGGGACTTGTGCCCCGGCTCAGTGGTCTAGCACCAAGAAGTCCAGGTGGAAAGAAGATTGACGCGTACAAACCTGAGCTCTGAGAGAAGCCGCCGAGGTTTACACACACAGGGATGCCTCCCCGTGCATCTGTCTTCCCCGGTCAAGCCTCACTGGGGCGTGGGGGACCAAGGACAGTTCTCTGTGTTTATGGTATGTTTTGATGGATGGGTTTGCTGTGAATTCATCACATGGTCAAGCCAAGTAGCTCACACAGCACTCAGGAGGTCACCCGCTTTCTGAGATCAGGGCACTTGAGACCTGCTCTCTTAGCAATGTGTGTGATCGGCACTGGGAGCGCTCCAGATGCACTCACCTTTCACGACGGGAAGCTCAACTCCTTGGGCCAACAGACCCTTCATCACTCTCCCAGCCCCTGGTAGCTGCCGTTCTGCCTGTTTCTGAGCCTGACTTTCAGGCTCCACACCTAGGTGAGGTCCCATGGTCTCCATGTGGCCAGGCGTGGCTTCTCTCACTTAGCGTCCTCTCCTCCATGTTCACCCACATTGTCCCAAGTGGTGGCATCTCCTTTTTAAGGGTTGAGTAGCGTTCCACGTTTTCTTTATCCGTCTGTCCACCTGTGCATGCTCAGCATCATCCTGCGTCTTGGCTGTTGGGAGCGGTGCTATGGTGCTCTGGGTTGCAGATGTCCCGGCCACGTGGGGGTTCTGTCCCTCTGGAGAGCCACTTGGTGTGAGATGGCTGGGTTCTGGACAGTTCTAAGCTCTTAAGGAGTGCCGGGGCTGCTTCTCCTGAGGACGGTAGCAGCAGCGCTCTCCACAGCAGTGGGGGCACGCTGCGCTGCTCGCTCCCAGCGCTGGCCATCTGCCTCTGAGCAGCCACCAGCTGCGAGGCCTCCCTGCACTTCTGAGGCGCACTTCCCCTCCTGCTCTCCTGTCTGCTGGCCATTTGGGCCTGCCTTGGGGGACGGTCATGGAAGTCCTCGCCCAGGCTGGCTCTGCCAGGGCGGGGTGTGCGCTCTGTGTTCTTCGATGCTCACCCTCATCAGAGGCACGGGCTGCGAGCACTTCCCCCCAGGCTGCCGACTGCCTTCTGCTCCCGTTTCCTTTGCTGTGCAGACACTTTTGAATTTTAAGTGTTCTTACTTATTTTTGCTTTTGTTTCTTACGCTTTTGGTGTTGTGGCCAGGACATCCTCACCAAGACAGGTGCCGGGGAAATGCTCCTGGGTTTTCTTCCACACAGGTTCGGCTCCAGGCTTCACGCTCGGTGCTGCGACGTACTTTGAGCTTTCTTCCCACGTGGTGTGACACAGGGTCGGATCCTGTTCTTTCGCACATGGACATCATTTTCCCAGCTCCGCAGACGTGGAGACCTTGCCATTGTGCATAGCTGCCCGCCTCTCTGCCTGTCAAGGCTGGCCGAGCGTGTGCGGGGTGTTCCTGAGCCCTCCCTTCTCTTCCCGAGGGTGACGTCGCTCTGTGCCGGCACCGTGGTGTGACTGCAGTAGCTCTGAGGTGTGGTCTGGAATCAGGAGCGCGGGGCCTCCAGCTTTGTCCTTCCTCAAGGCCACGGGGGCTATTTGGGGCCTTTAAGGATTATTTCTTCACTTCTGTGAAAAACATCAGAGGGACTTCAGGAGGATGTGCACTGGGTCTGGAGGCGCTGGCACTCAGCAGTGTGGATTCGTGCAATCCCTGAACACAGGACACCTGTCCACTCTGTTCTCCATTCTTCTGGGTTTTACAGCTGTGCACATCTTTCATCTCCATGGTTAGATGTATCCCCACGTACTTAGTTTTACTTGACTTTGTAGCTACTGTAAATGGAATTGCTTTCTTGATTACTTTTTTTAACTAGTTTGTTGTTATTGAACAGAAACAACTAATTTTTGTATGCACAACATCTGAAATGTACATTTTTTATTTTTGCATCCTTTAACTTCAGCTCTGATTGTTTTGGTGGAGCCTGGGGTTTTCTGCAGTAAAACAGAAAACGAGCAGACCACCCTCTCCTTCCTCCTGCTCATCAGTGCAGCTGGCTTGCGGCACTGAGTGGGAGGCGGCGGTGGGCGGTGTGCTGATCTCCCTGCCCGGGTAGGGCTGTGGCTTTCACCACTGTGACTTGTCACACATGGCCTTCACCATGGCCAGCCTGTCCTCTGGCCAGCTGTGGCCCTGGACAGGTCCTGAGTAGACTGTAGCCTCAGCTTGCTCCTTCCTAAAAGGGAGACTTAGAACTGCTTACTCCAGTGACGGGAGCGCAGACAGAGGGCAGGTTGGGGTGGCACGGGCCTTGGGGTGGGAAGCTGGCATAGGTCACTCTGAGGGAGGCCTCTGTCCTCCTGTGTGTGGACTTCCGTGGGGAAGGAGGGAGGTGGAGTGTGAGGCTTCAGTGGTGAAGAGGGAGCTCAGGGGCAGCTGGAATGGGGCAGCCTCTGGGTGTGGGTCTGAGCTTTCTGGGGGCCACCACTTGCAGATGGGGTGCAGGAGGGTGCACTCGGCACGCCTGCAGTGGGAGAGGCGAGCAGGCAGGTGGGAGGCCTGACACAGCCACAGATGCTGGAGGTTGTCTCACTGCCTCTGCCCTCCTCTACAGGATGAGGGACCCTGGGCCCTTGCTCTCTAATTAACCCCCATGCGTTCAGCTGGAGAGACAGCTCCGACCCTCTGGCTGCCTCACGCTCGGCAATCACCTGCCGTGAGGGGGAAGGAAGCTCAAAACCTGGCCCAGGATGTTTTCAGAACCCTGTAGAGGCAGACGGTGGGAGAGGAGGCCTCCGGCACCAAGCCCCCAACATGGTGCCTGCTGGTACACTGTGGCCGGCCTGGCAAGGACTGCCCTTCCCCAAGAGTAGATGGCCAGCCCCTGCCAGGCTAGCTCAGTGCCCCTCCAGAGGTGGACCCAGGGCAAGTCCTGTTCTCGCCATTGCCCGTCCTGCTCCTCCACCACGCTGAGGCCAGGAGCCCTAAGTGCCACAGCTTGGCTGGAGTGGCAAAGCTGTGTGGGACTCACGTGCCACCCTTGGGGCGACTGGCCCGTTGTGTTGCGTCACACCTTGGGCGTGGGCTGATGGGGGATGGGTGGCCAAGTCTGGTTCAGGGAGGAGTGGGCCCGTGCAGGGTGAAGCGTGCTGGCTCTCGTGCCCCCAGCACGCAGCCCGTCTGCAGAGAGCCTGCGGTTGAGCAGGCGGTGGCAGCACGAGGCTCTGGGCATATGGGCAGATTCCAGCTCAACATGGAAATAATGTCGGGATTCTCCAGCTTCCACCTCCGTGCTGTGTCCCACACTCTGGTCACCACTGGGGTGGCTTGCAGGAGCCAGACCTGGACCACCTCAGTGGACACCTGTCGACTGTGAGAGAGAAACTGCTGCTGCCCTAGCTGCCTTCCTGGGGACCCAGGAGATGCGTTCCCAGCCAAGCTGCTACTGCCATGTCTCGAGGCGGATCCACAAGCAGACACGTGAGCTGATGGAGCACCTTCTGGGTGCAGACCAGGTGCCAGGCCGGGCGCAGGGCCTGCATCCTCGTGAGCAAGCAGAGGGCATACCCACTCCTCTTCCCGGGGCGGCTTTCCTGGGCTGCCCCTGCCCAGCAGCCTCTGCCCCTCCCGTCCTCGCCCCTCTTCTCCTCACCTCGTGTCCTCCTCTGGTTTGGAATCTCTGGGCCAGGCTGGATCCCAGTGCCTGGGATCACAGTCCAGAGATTGCCAGAGCCCCTGGGAGCCCTGGGAGGTCAGCACCATGGACAGCGTCCCCTCAACAAGACAGGACTGGCGGGCTGGGGTGGTGGGCTGGCCTGTGCCCACGGCGGGGCAGTGAGTGGTTTGGAGCCTTGGCCCTCCCACCTTGGCACACAGCTGGCAGCCCTGGAGGTGGGCTCAGGAGGGCTGCAGCCACAGAGGCACCCTCTGAGTGGGAGCTTGGCAGACCAGGAAGCCTCGGGAGCCACATCCTGTCCCCTCCCATCGGTGCTGTCAGCCTGGCACCAGCCTGGCTGCTGGGAGGCCACTAACAGCCCAGAGGCCTCAATCGGATTAGGGACATGGCCTTTCCCACAGCCTGGCCTCCACCTGGGCAGGACCCTAAGTCCCAGGAAGGGCCTCCCTGCTCGTGGGGGAGCATGGGGGTGTGGGTTCCACACTCCTGCTGGCACAGCTGGCCTCTGTGGCTCTCTGGCTCTCCTGGCTACTGGCAGCTGAACCGCCAGCCCCACGTTGTGCGTGTGTTTTCCTACCGCGTAATTGTGTGGGGAGCTAGCAAATATCCTGTCCTCCCAACGTGTAATTGCCTCCCACCGGCGAAGCTGGTCCCTGTGCCCCCGTGGACATCTGGCTGCCCAGCATCTCCATGCCTTTCAATAGAATTAGTGCTCGTCCTGCTTAGGTGAATCTGATTAGGGTGGACATGGAGCTAGTGTCCTCTCCGCCGGAAGATCTTTGGGTGCAGTGAGGCGGGCTGGGAGGGGCCACGTCCACAGGGCCCTCAGGGTGACAGGGTCCTTGCTCCAACTTGAGCAAAACTGGGCTTCTGCCTGTTCCCAAGATGACCAGGCGCTGGGTCTCTCCTGGGACACGCGGCCTTCTAGACACACTTCCTGTGGGAAGGCCCTGTTGGTGAGCCTGACCTGCCGTCTGCCCCAGGTCGTCCCCCTGGAAGAGGAGAGCTGGCTCTCCTGCGGGTTCAGACTCTGTGGAATCAGACAGAAGAGGCGAGGCACAGGGTCTGGGGGCGAGTTCCCGGTCCTCAGGGGCTCGAGGGCCCGGGGTCCATGCCGCCTCCCCGTGGGCGCTGACCCTCTGCGGGTGCCAGTTTGGCTGCATTGGGCCGTACTGGGTGTGTGTCTGTGTGTCTGTGGGCGTGTGTGTGGGCGTGTCTGTGGGCATGTGTGTGGGCGTGTCTGTGGGCGTGTGTGTGGGCGTGTGTGCGGGCGTGTCCCTGTGGTCCGCATGTGCCCAGGTGCCCCTCCCTCTGCACACCTGTCCCTGTGTGTTGTGAGTGTGCACGTGTGTGGCTCCCATTTGTGCCCCGTTTTGCTGTTGGTTAACCCAGAGCCGCAGCAGTGGCTCTGACACGTAGACACCTGGAGGCTGTCTGACCCACGTGGTGCTGGGAGCGTGGATCCCACCACACAGCTGTGGGGGGGACGTTTGGTCCGGCACCTGCTGCCTGGTGGTCCTCAGCACCGAGTCCACGCTCCCTCGGATGAGGGTCTTGGATACTTCCCTGGGAGCCGCATGCCATGACCCCGCACCATGGGAAGGGGCCTTGGGGTGAATCTGACACCCCCAGTGGTCAGGGCCCCTTATTCCCTGCTGCCCCAACCTTGGTCACCTGGTCAGGACCAGCAACCCAGGAGATTCTGAGTGCAAGCTGGGACCTAAGCCAGCAGAGTGGCTGATTCTCAGCTTTCCAGACTGGCGGTAACATGCGCCTTCCAGCCGATCATGCCCAAGGGCTTGGAAGGGCCTGGCACCGGCTCCCAGGGCTTCCCTCCTGCCAAGTGCAGTGACCTACCCTGGGCCTGGGACATGTCTGGGGGTCCCTCCCCCCAGCTCCACCTGGGCTGGGCACGGGCAGAGCGGCCCTCCCAGCACCTGCAAACCGGGTCTGGCCCAGGCTCCACTCTACAGGGATGAGTTCCAGAGCAGACTTTCCACACAGCTGGCAGCCCAGCTGGATGACACTACACACTGGCTCCTCTTTTGGGGAAGAAATGAACAGATTTAGAGGGTGGTCACCCCCTGTGGACAAGACTGCAGTGAGGGAAACGGCTGAAGATGGAATTCAGGCTTGGGGCTCAGACTAGACCCTTAGGAGACTTGAAGCCATGACTTCTCTCTCCCACTGGGTTAGGGTTAGGGTTAGGGTTAGGGTTAGCGTTAGCGTCCCTCCAACCCTGTGATGTGGGTTGATACCTCTTCTACCCTCCATTCCTCCAGACACTGGCGGTGGCTTGGGACTCCATGTCAGCCACCTGCAGTGTCCACCCAGGGGGTCTGGGAGCTTCCTGCAGAGCAGCTGGAGGAGGCTGCTCCCAGGCTGGGACCACTTCCACAAAGGAACCTCTTCCCCTCCTAATGACATGTTTGTCACAGAGACATAATGGCTCGTCTGTAAGGCGGAGCGCCTGGAGGCTGTACATTGGTTTCTGTTGTAGGGAGATGCAATCTCCGAATCCCGCTCGAATGCCACCGGGCTTTGAGGGAAGCCAATGAGGCATGCACCCTCTTCCCTGCTGGCCTTCTGCATGCACGCAGCCAGTCTGCCTCCTCCGCAGACGGGCAGGCTGAATGGCTGTGAGTGGGGCGGGCCAGGGCACAGGGCTGTTTGGCACAACCAGGCAGGGACAGACTAACCTTGTGGCCCCACCTCCTCTGGAGGTCTGCACTCCTGCAGAGGATCCAGCAGGCCAGGTGGTGACCCATGCACCCAGATAAAGGGAGGGAGCCATGGCTCTCCCAGCCTGGCCTGAGCTGGCGGAGCGGGAGGAGGGAGCTGGCTCCTTCCCTGTTCATGAGCACGCTTCGCGACAGGATGCCTGTTTGTTCTGAGTGGCTGCCGTCCTCCCCCAGGGCTGTCTGGGGACAGGCTGTGTTCACGTCACTCACGGGGTGCTCAGACCTAGCGAGGAGTGCCCATTAGGAGGGTGTTCTGCCCTGAGCAGGGTCTGGGCAGGCTCTGGAAGCCTCACAGGCCCAGGGAGCGCAGGCACGCGGGCAGGCCGGTTCCCACGGGGGGCAGAACGGAGGCAGGCTCTATGGAGGCCCACGCGAGCAGCTGTCCTTCACAGGCAGGAGGAAATGGTGGCGATAGCTCTGATAACATACCTTATTTAACTCAGAGGTTCCAAGATATCATTGTTTCAACCTGACAAAGTATCAGCGAGGAGTTCTATGCCATTCTTTCCATGCCAACTCTTGGAAACCATGTGAACTCGATTCCTAAGTTCACCTCCACTCAGACTGGTGGCCATTTTGGACGGGGCAGCTCCCTTGCAGAGTGATTTCGAGGTGGTGTCCACCCTGCAGCTCCACAGGCAGCCACTGGGCCGGGTGCATGGTGTTCTGGCCACTCCCCTTGACACTGATCAGCTGAGACTTGGGGCCTCAGGGTCCCCTCTGAACAGCGTGTGAGGATCTGCACACAGTCAAGGATGAGCTATTCACTTGGGAAAAGAGGCACTAAGGAGGGTAAAGGGGCTGCCCTTCCAGCTGCAGGGCTCAACTGCCCTCTGCCCTGCAGCTGAGTGAACTGGGCACTGAGATTCACGGGCCTTCCGTCTCCCCGGTCCTCTCACAGCCTCCTCCTCTGCCTCCCTCCACCAGGCCTCACAAATGGACCACCATGAGGCCGAGAGCTGAGTGGGGCGGATGCGGGGATGGTGACCAGGTGCCAAGTATTGTTGGCACAGCGGAGGTCAGCCCTGACCCACCAGCTACAGGCTCTTCGCCATGAAGCAGGGACGGTGAAGAGTCCCAGCCTCTGGGCTGGACCAACACTCAGAACCCTTTGACCAGGTGACGGGTGACCCCCACGAGGGACTGGTGACGTGATCGAAAGGCATTTTGAGTGCTGCTGGCCGGAGCCCAATGCATCCAGCTCGGGGCCCTCCCTCCTCATCAGCGGGGACCCTGTCAAAAGTGGGGGTCGGGAGCACCCCCTTCTCTCCTCTCTTCCTCCCTATCCCCTGAAGGCCCCACAGCCGCCCTGAGCTGCAGGAGGGACGTTCCCAGGGGTGCCAAGTGCTGTGGCTAGTTCTACAACTGCTTTCTGACCTGAAGGCTGGAGTTTGGGATTCCGCACGGAGGAGCCACCTGCTCAGGGGAACAGCCCGAGATGCCCGGGGTGGCAGGGCCGAGTGCCCACAGGCTGGCAGCCCCGTCCCACCACCTAGCAGGTGCTCACCCTCCCTGGAGCCACAGGGGTCGAGGCCTCCCTGGCGGCCGTGCGGGGCAGGACGTGTCTCTGCTGTGGCCGCAATCAGGTGCATTCTCTCTGAGGGAGCTTTTGCAGGACACCCAGGCGCCTGTGACGTTTGTCACTCGGCATCTGAGGCCCCGCAGAACACAAGTGGGTGCTCCCTGCAGCTCTCAGGCCGCGGCTGCTGGGCACCACTCCCGGTGCCACGCCTGCTGGGCACCACTCCCGGTGCCACACCTGCTGGCAATGAGAGCAGCAGGTGCCCGACTCCCCGGAGGACCTCTCACTGAGAACACCCCGGACCTGAGTGCTCCCAGCTGCCCAGGGCCTTGGCCTGGCCAGCACCCTGCTTGCAGTGACCCCCATGGCCCTGGGCAGGGACAGCCATGGAAGGGCAGGGTCCACTGGCCCAGGGGCGGCTGCTGAATGTGCAGCCCTCCAGTCAGAGCAGAAGTTCTAGAAAGCTCCACCATGCTGCCACCTTCAGGGGTGCCTAACCTGCAGCTCGAGGGGGCTGCGGTGGTCTTCAGGGACGGGGCTCACAGAGACTCATTTTCTTAAATCGGTGGCCCCAGGGCTCTTGCTGCAGCCGGGGCTCCTTCGCCCAGCTGTGGCTGAGTGGGCTGGACCAGCACCACCCAGCAGCCCCCCACCTGCAGTCCTGCAGAAGCACCAGCTTCTCTCCCTGGGTGATGTGGACACCCACAAAGGGACAGGTGTCCTGTCCATGACGCCGGCAGTGGCCACCTCTCAGGAGCACACTGGGGTCACAGGAGGAGCCAGGGTGACAGCTGAGTGTGGGGACACAGGAGAAGTCTGACTTCTGGCTGCAGCTGCTCCCCCAGCTGGCCGGGGTCTGCTCGGCCATGGTGGCCCTGTCTGCCCTCCTGCTTACGCGGTGGAAGTGCACGACGTGCTTCCAGCTTAGAAGCTCAGCCACATGGGCGCTACCGTTGCTCTGTTCAGACCAGAGTGAGGGGCCGGTGGGCCCAGGCCAGCCTTCCCGTTCACACTGCTTAACAGGCGGGGCCACCTCCTGCGTGGAGAGCCGAGAGCCGGGGCTTCCACTTGGGAACGCGCCTGTGCCCACACTGCGCCCTGCTCTGCAGTGCACCTCCTCCTGCCCCACCGTTGTCCACACGGAGAAACTGACGCAGAGGGAGCCCAGCACAAGCCAGCATTGTGTCCAGGAAGTCCTTCCACCTGTCCTTCCATGGAGCCTCGCACCACCTGGGGTGGAGGTGGATAAGACTCCTGTGACCTGCAGAGAGTGCTGAGCCGTCCCAGAGTGGAGCAGCCGGAAAGTGCCCCTGGGGTGGACATCTGGTCCCTTTCACTAGAGAGAAGCCCATTTGTGGTGGAAGGGCTGGGTCTGGTCCCCGGCCACTGCACTTTGTAGCTGCCAGGCTCTGAGGCTGAGGTCTGGGTCAGGTGGACTGAGTGGACAGGCAGGCTTTCCCTCACAAAGGCTGCCCCCTGGGATGGCCAGGTCAAAACTGTCTGGTGCTCAGAAGTGTGTGGTCCCATGAGCTCAGCAGGATCCAGGGACTGAGCACATGTCCCAGCCCACAGGTCCTGCAGAGGCCTCTGTGGCCACTGGAAACACACAGGATACCCACTGTGAATGGACGCTCTCTTCAGATCATCAGAGGAAAGACATAGGTCAGGCAGGAGAAGGCTCAGAAGCTGTGTTCTGGTGGGTCTTAAGTGGGCTGCCTGGTGGGCACAGACCCACCCCCCCTCCTGAACTCCCAAGACACAGCCCCCCCACCCGGAGGTGAGTGAAGGCAGTCACAGTCCCAGTGTCTGAGCCTGGCACATGAGCCACCACCCGGAGGGCTTGCTACATTGAACCTGGAAACAGGAAATCAATCGAGAAAATCAACAGCACCAAAAGCTGGTTTGTTGAAAAGATCAATAAAATGGACAAAACTTCAGTCAGGCTAATAAAGAAAAAAGGCCGAAGACAAAAGTTTTAAATCAGAAATGGAAATGGAAGCAGGACCTTCACTGCTGAGCCTGTGGGTATTAAAAAGACACTAAAGGAATCCGTGAACAAGCCCAAGCTTACTGACCTGGTGGCAGAGACTAAGTGGGCTCATTCCTCTGGACACACCCTACCAACAGTCATGGAGGAAAGGCTGACAATCAGAATAGCCTTTATCTCCTAAAGAAATTGAATTGACGATTAAAAACTTTCCAAAACAGAATCAGCATGACCAGAGGGTTCACTGGCGAATGCTACTGAACACATGAGGAGCCAAGTGACCAACTGCCCGTGGTCTCCTCCAGACCTCAGAGCAGAGGGAAGGGCTGGTGGCCCAGGAACCCAGCAGCACCCTGATGCTGGAAGCAGAAACAGAAGGAATAGACCAGGATCTCCTGAGCACAGATGCCAAACCTCTCAGCAAAACATTAGCAAGGCAAGTCCAACCCCAAATACGCTGTGGCTTGAATGTGTCCCTGAAGGTCAAGAGTCGGAATGATCCTCCATGCAGGTGTGAAAAAGAGGGGCCTGGGGGGAGGTGATGGCCAAGAGGAGAGCCTCGGGAGCGTGGACGGATGTCCCTACCTCAGGAGAGAGTTCCTTATGAAAGCAATTGGCCCCTTGTCCTCACACGGACGCTCTCACCGTGAGAGGCTTCTGCCGCATATGGCACAGCAGGAAGTCCTCACCAGATGTCCTCCCTTGATCCTGGACTCCCAGCCTACAGACCAGGAGCCAAATTGATTTCTACTCACCCGAAGTGCCTTCGTCTGAGGTAGCCTGTTACAGCAGAACAAGCTAAGACAGTGCAGCAAGTGATAGACACACCCCTAGCCGGAGCCATTCCAGGTGTACGAGTCTGGTTCAGCATTCCAGAACTGACTGCAACTCAGCGCATCAGCAGGCTAAGGAAGACGGATTTCACTATCATGTCGATTTATGCAGAGAAAGCATGTGACAAAATGGTACACCCACTCATGACAGACCTTTTAACAAGCTAGGAAGGGAACGACTTTCTGATCCTGGGGAAGGACATCCACAGAGCCCCACAGCTGTGGTCTTACCAACAGTGAGCAACTCAAAGCTTCCCACTAAGGCCAGGAACGAGGCATGGAGATCCCTTAGCACCACCCAGTGTGCGCAACCTCAAACTTGCTGGTTGGGAGTCCCAACCAGCAAGGTGATAGGAGAAGGGGAGTGAAAGCCAGGAAGGACGGAAGAAAACTCTGCTTGCAGATCAGATGTCTATGCAGAAAGTACCAGAGAATCAACAAACTTTTGGAGCCAATAAGCAATATTACCAAACTTGCAGGATATAAGGTTAATATATAACTCGATTCCTTTCCTATATACCACCAATGAATCATTATTATTTGAAACTAAAAACAGAATGTCTCTTACAATAGCACCAGAAAGATGAAATACTTTAGGAGGAAATTTAACAAAAATGTACAGAGGGATGGGGATGTAGCTCAGTTGGTAGAGTGCCTGCCCTGCAAGCACAAGGCCCTGGGTTCAATCCCCAGCACCGCAAAACAAACAAACAAACATGTACAGAATCTAGGTAGAAGGAAAACCACAAAATTCTGATGAATAAGATCAAGAATCTAAATAAATGGACAGATATTCCATGTTCATGGATAGGAAGACTCAACATTATGTGGGAGTTCTTCCAAACTCAATGTACGGATTCAACTCAATCTTGATCAAAATCCAGCAAGCTATTTTGCAGCTACATTATGGTTTGGATGTGAGATATTCATCAAAAGCTCATGCAAGAGGCAAGGCAAGATGGTTTAGAGGTGAATTAATTGGGTTATGAGAGCCTTAACCTCATCAGTGAATTAATCCCCTGATAGGGATTAGCTGAGTGGTGACTACATGTGGACAGAGTGCGGCAGGAGGAGGTGGTCATTGGGAGTGTGCCTTTGGGGTTTATATTTTGTATCTGGCGAGTGGAGTCTCTCTCTGCTTTCTGATCGTCATGTGAGCCGCTTTCCTCCACCACACTCTTCCACCATGATGCTCAGCCTCACCTCGAGCCCTGGGGAATGGAGCCAGCTGCCTATGGACTGAGATCTCTGAAACCTGAGTCCCCAGATAAATTTTTCCTTCTCTAAAATTATTCTTGTTAGCTCTTTTGCTCACAATATCAAAAAGTCTGATTAAAACAGATACCAACAAACAGATTATGAAGCTTATGTCGAAAGAGAAAAAGAAAAGAAGAAGAAAAACCAGAGTAGACGACACATACTGAAGAGGAACAAAGTCCCTCAGATTGCCACCTGATTCCAGGAATCGCTCCAGCTGGCTGTGCTGGGTCACACCTGTAACCCCAGCGGCTCAGAGACTGAGGCAGGAGGACGGCAAGTTCAAGGACAGCCTCTGCATCTTAGTGACACACTGTCTAAAAATAGAAACTTAAAAAGGGCCACGGATGTGGCCCAGTGGTTAAGCACCCTGGGTTCAATACCTTGTACCTAAATAAATAAAGGCACCATCTAAAGCCCCGGTGGTCAAGGCCATGTGGTGTGGGCTAACGGGTGACTGCATCAGTGGGACAGAGAGCCCGGGACACTCACCAGTGTGGCCAGGTGTCACTGACAGAGGCAGCAGGTAGAGAGAAGGCTGCCCGTTCCACATGTGGTGCTGAGCCACCGAGTGACCACGTGGAAACCAGACCAACCAGGGAAACAGCTGCACAGTGACCCCAGACCCGCCGACCAGAGGGGAGACCAGGGAACATCACAAGGACAGCCTGGAGAGGCCGAGGGGGGCTGAGTGGGTTCAGACACACCAAGAGCCGGATCCTCGGAGGAAAGCGTCCTGACAAACTGGGCCTTGGTAACACAGAAAACATCAGAGAAAGGGGGGATGGACTCAGCTGGCCCAGCCACACAGGGAAGTGGCGTGAGCCTACCCTAACTGTCCCCGGCTGGGGCCGCCCAGCCCTTCCGCAGGTGGGAGACAGCGCAGTGCATCAGAGAATGCAGTCCACCTCAGCAATACGAACAAACGCCGTCAAGCGACAGGAGGAGCCGTAGGTGAGCGCTGCCTGGAGAGAGGTCCTTGGGCAAAGGCCACAGGACCACAGCTATGCAGCCCTGCAAAGAGGAGCCACAGCCTTGGAGGAGGCCAGGAGTCAGCGGAGGGAGGATGGCGGGTGGAACTGCTGTGGCTGTGGGGCAGACATGTCCTCACGCAGGCGCCCGATGCCGGGGCCCCGAGGTGGCGTCTGCCAACCCAGCTGAGCCTGTGCTCCACCAGCTCTGCAGAGGGTGCAGATCCTTGGGGGGCGCGGCCTCTCCGCTCAGAAGCCATGTCCAGCTGCACCTCGTCCAGGAACTGGGGGCTCAGAACCACTGCCAGGTGGCCAGCCTGTGGTGGACACTCGACAGGGCCGCTTCTGCCGGGGCCCTGGCAGCCTCCCACAGCGCAGAAGCCACTCCAGATCTGCCTGCCGGATGGACCCTGTCTCCGGGAAGGACACCGGCAGCGGGTGGGGACACCCTGCTGCGTCTCAGCGTCCACTCCTTGGTGAGCTATGGTGCTTCAACCACCCGTTCCCCACGGAGCCCAGTTTCCTGACCAGGACTCGGAGGGAATGATTCTGAATGGGTTTCAGAAGCATCCCAGAGCTAAGGGGCAAGGGCTGTTGGGTCTGAAGCATCTCAGAGCACCCGAGGCCCGCAGCAGGCAGCTCGGCGGGATCCCCAGCGGGACAGCAAGGAAGGTCCGAGGTTTTCTCCGGGAGCTTCCGTGTTGTTAATGCCTGCAGGTGCAAGGGTGGCTGGTTTTCCAGGAACTGAGGCCTGAGGCGGAGGGTTAGGGTTAGGGGCAGCTGTCTGATGGGGTGGGGACAGGGAGCGAAGAGCAGGTCCCACCTCTCAACTTCCCTTCCCAAGGAGCCCAACCTCCTGCTTCTGTTCCCTGAGGGCAGGAGAGAGGAGAGCTAGCTTCGTTTATCTGCCAGACAAGGCAGCTCCCTGGGCAGATGCAGGTGCCCTGCTCGCTCCTGGACCAGAACCTCCAGGAGACACATCTCGAATTTCTGAGCTTGAGTCTGTTTGTATTTGGTCCCAGGATTGAACCCAGGGTGCTTAACCCCTGAGCCACACGGCCAGCCTGTTCTATTTTTTAATTTAGAGACAGGGTCTCACTAAGTTACTTAGGGCCTTCCTAAGTTGCTGAGGCTGGCTTTGAACTCAGGGTCTCCTGCCTCAGCCTCCCAAGCTGCTGGGATGACAGGCGTCCACCATCATGCCCCGCTCAGGGCTTGAGTTTTAACTGTGGCTTTCACAAGGTGACCCTGGATGACAGTTTCAGGGACTGGACCACAGAGAGGTCATTCCTCTGTGGATTAGTTGCAAAGGCCAGGGAAGAATTCCATTAAAACCCAGCAGGCCCCACAGAAAGGGCTGAGATTGGTCCTACTGTCAGTCACAGCTGCTCACGCTTTGCTGGCCTGTGTTGAGGGCCCAAGTCTGCCCGGAATGTGGCCTTGCCTGGAATGTGGTCTGTCCCGGGCAGAGGGCAGGATGATGGGCGTGTCCCTTTCATTCCCTTCAGTGTTCCTTCGTCCCTGCTTCAGGACAGGCACGGGCAGCACAGGGCTGGGTGCCCATAGCCTGACCCCTCCGCTCCCCACTCCTGCTGGTCTCCCCAGGCCAGGAGATGAATCCCATGTGGGAGATGCTCCTAGTGACACCCAGCACCACTGACCTTCATGACCTTTGCTGAACTGCTCTGGGGACAACCTTCAGATCATGGGGTAGCAGGGGTGGGCAGCAGGGTCCCGGGCCACAGAATTGCCATGCCTCTGTGCTATGGCTGGGCAGCCCTCTGGCATCACCAGTCAGTCTGATCTGACTTGGGGCCTGCCACACTGTGGGACAGGACTGAGCGAGATCCAGCCAGCGCGCTCCGGCACCCTGACCAGGTGGGACAGCTGGTCAGGCTCAGCAGGGCCCAGGGGCTGCAGCTGAGGGGAGCCCTTGCCACACAGGCCCGGGGGCCAGAGGCCCAGGCAGAGGCAAACCCAGGGGCAGCCATGGTGGAGGGCCATGTGCCCTGGGGAAGGGGTGTGTGACCAGCTCCAGGTTCTCTCTGCCTCCTCCTGAGTCACCTATGGCTTCACCAGCACGTGGCCAGGGGCCCGTGATGCGCAGCATCCCAGGACTTGGAGTGAGGCAGAGAAGGTGGGGAGGACATGGAGCAAGGGCCCCGATGGACACTTCCCAGCATGGTGTCCATGCTGGAGGCAGCAGTCAGCATCCTGCAGCTCAGTGGTCAAGTGCCTCAGCTTCGTGGTTGCCTAAGCAAGGCTCTGTGAGAGGAGTTTACCTCCTCCCACCTTCGTCCCTGCGTCCCCTGGGTGGGAGGCCAGAAGGACCCCCAGAGCCAGGGCCCATCTTGGCTGTTCGGGGACAGCTCTGGGCAACTGTGTTAGGGGTTGGATGGGAGGTTCGTGATCCACATTGGGCCTTGTGGTTTCTTCCTTGCGATTGTCGAGAGCATCAGTGCCAGCTTGGCATGTGCCTGGGGAGCAGCGTGCTCCCTGGCCTTGCAGGGCCAGAGAGACAAGCATGGTGGTGCGCTCTTGTGCCAGGCAGGGGCTGCCTGCCCCACTTCTGCCTGTCCTCTTGAAGGGTGATTGGGAACCCCCAAAATACACATGCCATGGAAACCGTGTGACCTGATGTGGGGAGAGTGTCTTTGCAGATGTCATTAGGGTTTGATGTCACCCTTGTCTTGGGGTGGGCCCAAGTCAATGACCGTGTCCTCAGAAGACACACAGACACTCAGAGGAGAAGGTGGTGTGCAGCCAGGGCAGAGGCTGGAGAGACGCAGCCAGGAGCCACGGATGCCTGGAGCCACCAGGAGCCGGGGGATGCGGGCCTGTGACACCACGCTTGGATCGAGCCCCGAGAGCGGAGGGGGGATGAAGGCCCTTCACTGGAGCTGCCAGCCCGAGCGGCAGAGCAGGCCGCCACATGTGCTCCCAAGAGCCCGGGGTTTCCGTGGCCTTGTGACGGCACAAGGACGAGGGGCTCGAGCTCTCCAGCACCAACCTCTCCCCTGGTGCTTTTGCTGGAGCCTCAAATGCAGGCACTTTTACTACACGAGGCTCCCTTTAAACAAGCTGTCAGGAAAATGCATCGCAGGAAGCCTAACCGGCACGAACCGGCCCGAGAGCCCTGCGGTGACCGGCTGCCAGTCTGCAGGCAGGCCTGACAGCAGGGCCCTGGGGGCGCCTCACCACATTCCAGAGACACTCTCCTCCGCTTGGGGCACCTTGCTGACCCTGGCACTGCGTCAGTGTCTGGGCAGCTGCCTGGGCCTCTGATGGTACAGAGGGTGGAGTGTCCTCCAGGCTCCTGCAGCCCAGGCCCTGGCACCAGGTCCCTGGTTTGCCCACCTCCTCAGATGCAGTCCAGCCCTGTGTGGAGGCTCCAGTCCTCTGAAGGGACAGTTCACCTCTGCAAATGGGCCTCAGGGATGGGCAGAACCTGGGGCCTTCACGCTCATGCTGGGCCTGTGGGGACAGAGGGACAGTGGGGACGGCCATCCCCTTCCTGCCTCCTGTGAGCATGGCTGTGGCACAGGGACACAGCATTCCTTAGCTATGATGGTGGTGCTCCCATCCATCCTGCAGGGACAGGGGGCCTCCCTCCTGACCTGCTCTCAGGGTCAGGGGGCCTCCCTCCTGACCTGCTGTGGTCCTGCAGGCCACATGGTGAGTGGCAAGGCCACCCAGAGCTGGCTTCAGAGATGTCTGCGTGCTTTCCCTGGTGAAGCCCACCCCCCAGACCCATCAGCGGTGGTGACGTTCTGGGGACCCTGTACTGACCACTGTCCAGCTGAAACACACCATTTGGAATGACAGGAACTTCCTGGTAACCGCCTTTCTGAATACTATTCTTCTGCAAGCTGAGGACAGACACTGGGAAACAGGCTGACGTTCCCCGGCCGCGCACACGGCTAAGGCCCGTGGGAAGCTGGCTCTCACTTCTGTGAACTGCGGGCTTCCACGGGGCTGAGAGGGAGGCCATCGAGGGGCTCCTCCCCGTTTGATCAAACTGCACGGAATGAACCTTCCCTTTCCACCGTCTGCCTGTGTCTTCTGCCGGTGGGTGACTGGGTCCGGTCAGCCTGGATCCAGGCAGGGTCCCTGGCTGGGCTGCTGGTCACAGAGGGAGCTTCAGGCTGCCATATGCAGGAAAGGCTGAGGGCTGGACAGGCCTGCCCACACTGGCTACTCTGTCCTTTGAGGGTGCCAGGGAGAAGCCAGTGACTGGGCGCAAGACCAGCCAGATGTGATGGCTCCCTGTTTGCCTCCAGGCAATAAATAGTGACGCGGACAGCGGCTTCCTACTGTGCACATCCTGCCGGGCGCCGGGCCCAGGGACACAGGCTCCAATGAGCAGCCCTGGCCTGGCTCCAGACCAGCACAGCCCCGGACAGGGACAGGACCCAGGCTAGCCGCGTCCCTCCTGGACCCTTGGAGGAGGGGACTCAATGCTCCCGTCGCAGCGTCGGTGGCTTGCGGGGAGCAGCGGCAGTCCTGATCCCTGAACAGGCTATTTCTGGGCCGCGCCAGCGCTGCCCCGAGGGGCCGCACCCAGGGCGGCTTGTAAACAGAGGCGCTGCTTTGACTCCAGAACGCGGAGCTCGCGAGGGCGCTAACCTTTACGCACGTCAGAGGAGAGGTGCTGGAATTTACAATAACTTCACCTTCCACAGACAACGGGCCTAAGATGTTTTAAAGTCCAAATAACGCTGCTCTTTTCTCTAAGCCTCCGTGTAAGATTTACTCAACGCGGCGGGCGCCCTCCTGGACTTCGTTTCTAAGGTGATCGTGTTTCTTTGCTCTGCGTTCTCCTGCAAAGTTCCAATAATTCCTTTGACCTGAAGCCTGTATCTTAAGCTGCCTCAGATGTCTTCGAGTGTTTAAAGCGGTGTTGAAAGTGTACAGAGGCTTTCGCTTGGGGCCCTGGACTCCGTCTTCTGCCATAAACAACCACAAAACCCCGCGTGGTGTGCCAGCTGTCCTGGGCAGAACTGGACGAGCCCAGGACTCTGCTCCCCACAGCAGGGGCACCAGAAGAGACCTCTCCACCCGCCTCTGAGTCACGGCATTTTCCTGATGGAGTCTGAGCCGGACGAGGTCCTCAGGCTGACAAGGCAGAGCCTGCAGACAGGGCCCTGCAGAGCGAGGTGGGAGAGGACCTGCCGGGCCTGCCCGGCAGCCTAGGCAGGGCTTTCCTGTGGGCAGACCAACACCATGAGAGGCTGGCCAGAGGGCAGCAGGCGTCTGTAGGAGCTGGAGCTAGAGGAGAGGCCTATGAGCACACCACACCCCCCGCAGGGGTGTCAGGAAGTGTGCTCCTAAGGGAGGACCACCCTGTGCAAGGCCTAACAAGCCTGAAGCTAATCCCCCAGTCCAGAGAGGAGACCCTGGTGTCGAGCCCTTCCTGGGCCTTCACCTGTGATCTGCACTGAGAGCTGCATCTGTTGAAGCAGAAATCAAGCCTGCACCGCAGGACAGGTGGGCCGCACTGGACAGCCTGCCAAGGGCAGAGCCAACACTCCTCAAAGGAAGATAGCAGAACCCAGAGGCTTCACCCGGTGGCTTTTACAACGTCCACTATAAGCACGAGGCTTCCGATATGCAAAGAAGTAGGAAAGTGTGACTCACTGAGAAGGAAAGAGCAGCTTCCCGCACAGACCTGAGAGCAAGCCAGGAGGGAGGAGCGCCAGGCCCAGCTGGGCACCTGGGAGGCAGACTGAGGGTCCTGCAGGACACGACAGGAACAAGCTCAGACAGCTGGGTCTGAGAAGTCAACGGGGAACAGCATGACACTTTGGCTTCCGAGTCAGAGGACAAAGGAAAGGAGCCCCAGATGCCAGGAGAGTGTGGGAGGAGTCTGAGGGGGGAGGAGCGGGAAGAGGACTCCCTGCCTCTGATCCACACATGGCCTGGGATTGCCCTGGGAGACAGGCACACATGGGAAGGACCACTGAGCTGCCACCAAGACCAGGATGAGCCCTGACCAGGGCCTGCCTGGGGAAGAGCAGAGCAGCCCAGCGGAGGATGTAAAGACAGGACTGCCACCGACAGATGGTGAGACGGAATTCGGCTCTCGCTGGGCGGGCTGCTGCTGCAGGAAAGCAGCCGGCCTCCAGCTTCCCAGCCAGAGCCAGGGATGCTCCAAAGGAAAGGAGCGCGGACATGCTGCCCTCCTGGGCGGCAGAGGGAGGGTGGCATGGTGACCAGGCTCCTGAGGAGGGCCCCCTGGAACGGGTGGAAAGATGCCAGGAGCACTTACTCGGGGAAAAGAGGGTGTGCTGAAAGACCAGTACCAGTGGAGGACCCGCGAGCACCATGCCAGCCGGCGGCTGGAATGACCTGCCGGCCCTGCAGGCTGCACCCGGGGCCCTCAGTTCTCCCAGCATAGCAGAGTGAAGTTAGAAACAGATGACAAAATGGTATCAGAAAAATATCCAGACATCTGGAAACTTGTAAATAACTCAAAGGCCAAAGAGGAATCGCAACAGAAATAATAAAGTCTGCGTAACTAACCAAGCATACAGTGTTTCAAACACTCGAGATGCCACCAAACGAGCACTTAGGAGGAATTTTATACCATTAATTGTTCACATTAGAAAAGAATAAAGGTCTTAAATCCCTAACATAAGCTTCTACCTTAAGAAATCTAGGAAAAGAAGGGCAAATACACCTCCCAGCAAGCAGGAAAAGGAAATGAAGAAAGGTTAGAAATAAAATGGAGCTGGGCACGGTGGTGCACACCTATAATCCCAGAGGCTTGGGAGGCTGAGGCAGGAGGATTGCGAGTTCAAAGTCAGCCTCAGCAAAAGCAAGGTGCCAAGCAACTAATGAGACCCTATCTCTAAATAAAATGCAAAGTAGGGCTGGGGATGTGGCTCAGTGGTCAGTGCCCTGAGTTCAATCCCTGGTAACCCCTTGCAAAATAAATAAAATAGAAAGCAGAAAGTCACAAAAAACTCCACAAAGCCAAAGCCAGATGTTAAGAGGAACGGCAGTGTCAATAGCCTCCTAGCTGTGCTGACCAAGGAAGAGAGAGGCCTTGGTTGTCAGCACTGGGAATGGAAAAGGAGATGTCACAGGCCCCCGGATGCCACAGGCTGATAGGGAACATGGGAGGCAGTCTAGGCCCCAAACTTGACCACACTGACCAGTAGACCAACTTCTCAAAAGACACAGACTGCCAAAACTTAAGAAGAAATGCACAACCTCGAGTTGAGGTTAGAGACCTCGCGAAACCCCAAGCCCACAGCTCCCTGGAGAATCCCACCAGGACTTTAAGGAGTACTGCCAACTCCACACCCCTTCCAAGACGGTGAGTGGGCGGTCCTCCCCACCCGCGTCATGGGGACAGCATCAGCCCACTGCAAGACCAGACGGAAGCTCTAACAAACTGCTAGTGAATGCGTGGCCAGAGGGGTCACCCCCGGCATGAGGCCAGCTCAGGTCAGACACCACCATGCTTTCCACTAGGGGCACTGAGAGGAGTCAGATTCGTGGGGACATGGGCAGGTAAGTGGGGAGTCAGGCTTTAGGGCACAGAGCTCTGTTGGGGAAGATGGAAAGTTCTGGAGCTGGGTTCACCCAGCAGTGCGAATGTGCTTAATGAAGCTGAATTGCACACTGACAATGGTTAAAGTCGTACATTTTGCAACAATGAAGAGCAGTCAATAAAATTCACTGTGTTAACTAACAGAGAGAAACCACCCAATAAGCACAAGAATCATTGCACCAAACTCAAATCTCCTAGCCAACAAGGAACAGGAAGGAACTTTGTCACTTGATGAAGAGCATCTTATCAAAATTTAAATAAATTATAACCTTCATACTTAGAAAGACTCAAGACCAGAGCAAGGAGATTGCTCTTGCCACTCCTAGTCACCACCATCCTGGAAATGGCGGTCAGACCAATGGGGCACGAAAAGTAAGTACGGGGTGTGTATACCAGAAAACTCACTCATAGGTAACACGTCTACACTGGGCACCCCAAGGAATCTGAAAACACCTTCTAGAGTAAGAAGTGTGCTTGTCATGGCTACAGGATACAAGGTGAATATACAAAAGCCGGTGGTGTTTATGTATACCAGCCATGAAAAGTTAAAAATATAAACTTTTAAAGGACCACATAAGGTAGCACCCAAAACATAAATACTTAGGGACAAACCTAACAAAATATGTGTAAGACTTATGTGCTGAAAATTATTACTGATGAAAGAAATCAAAGAAGACACAGACAGACAGATGTGCCATCTTCACGGATTGGGAGGCTCGATGTGAAGGTGCCGAGGCTCCCTATGTATTGACAAGTCCCAACCAAAGGCCCTGCAGGACTTTCACACATACTGAGAAACTGATTCTAAAAGAACATAGAAGGTAGGTAAAGAATTTAAAATAGAAAAAAATTTAAATAGGAAAGAAAAAGAGGCATAAAGAAATAGAAATGGAAGGAATAAAGGAATAGAAAGGAAAAGAGGAATGAAGGTGGAAGACCCAGGCTACCCAAAAGACTTACTATCAGCTGCCGGAATCAAGAGACATCTGATTAGGGGGCAGACGAGGGTCTGGGCGCCAAGCACTCAGTGCTCAGCTGGTGCAGGCTGACCGAGCTGCGGAGAGACTTCAGTGGGTCAAACGTCACCTCTTTGTGAGGGGAGCTGAGGCACTTGGACATCAATATGCAAGGTCTTGAAGTGTCTGCAGCTCGTGTGCCAGAGAAAACTCACCAACACGAAACCATGGCACTTCCTTGGCTCCAGCACTGATTTCTCAGACACACACCAAAAGTACGATCCATGAAGTTTCTGTAAGTCAGACTTTGTCAACGTGACGAGCTTTCACTGTTGAGAAGGTAAGGACAAGTCCCTCCTTGGAGAGGAATCACAGGCCTGATAAGGGAGCCAGGTACAGAGTTAGTAGGAACCCTGGAATCAGCCGGGCCTGGAGCAGAGCCCCTCGGCCAGACACGGGGTGCCTAAGCCCTGGAGCCGGCAGCGCACTCTCGGCAATGCAGTCTGGAACCACCCCAGGACACCCAGCACGCCAGCGTGGCCTGGAGGCAGAGACCAGCGCTCCCAGAACACTGGCCGACCGGGTCGGAAATGCTGGTGGTCCCCGAGGTCCAGCCCTGCCTCCTGCAGGGCCCGCAGTGTGACTCCGCACGTTTACTTAAAGGGAATGGGAACGGTTCTAGGGAACCCAGCCCGTGATCATCAGTACCTTCACCCAAATATTCACCACCACCCCAAACCAGAAATGGCCGAGTGTCCTCAGTAGACAAGCGGAAAGGCCTGCATGCTCCCACCATGCTGAGCCTCTGTGGCCCGCTTGAGTGGCAGGGCCCCATGTGCAGGGCATGGCCCTTCCTCACGCAGGTGCTGCCCAGCACCCCACCTGCCCTGACTCACCAGCCAGAGCAACCGCTGCCTCCAGCCGGCGGGGAGGCTGAGGCTGGAGGGCCTGGCCAGCCCGGCACTGAGGAGGTGGCCCTGAAGCAGGCAGCAGGGCTTCAGGGAGGTCGGCTCCATCTGCCACCCCTGCCCGGTGACAGCAGCCCTGAGTGGCATGAAAGGGCCTCCTGGGGCTTCTCGACCCTGGTTTCCTCTGGTTCTTTTGGGCGCCACACCCTTTATGGTCACCCAGGGTGGAAGACCGTGCGGAAGGAGGACCTGGCCACCCCAAAGCAGCCAGTGGAGGGCGGAGCCTCGGCCTCGGCTCCCTGCACGGCTGCTCCCAGGCCTCCCTCCCCGCCAGCCTCGCAGCCCCACAGACAGGACACGGGTCCTCAGCTGTCCCTCTGCTGCCTGTCCCTCTAGGTTTGCCTTTCCAGGTGTCACCTGGTTGCGTCCACAGTGGTCTCTGGGCCTGGCCTCCTTCACTCAGCCTGAGCTGTCCCCCGTTGAACCTGTGTCTCTACGGTTCCCAGTGAGTGAGAGCGGGGCAGGGCCGGGGCAGGGCTGGGGCAGGGCTGGGGCAGGGCCGGGGCAGGGCTGGGGCAGGGCTGGGGCAGGGCCGGGGCAGGGGAGGTGGACCTGTGGAGGGCAAGGTGCTGGCTGAGGAGGCCACAGCCCTGGTGTCCATGCGCCAGGTGACAGCTGCTCGTCTGCACGTGGCCACAAAGGACACTGGTGCTGTGGGGACTTTGTCCCAATACGTGAGGAGCTTGGGGCTTCCCTTCCCTTAAACACTTCGCCAGGTGACCATGCGGGACTGCCTCTGTGGTCTGAGGCGCGTGCTCTGCCCTTGGCCCTGCATGGCGGGGCCTCCCGTGCTGCTTGTAACCTCGGGGGCGTCACCCGTCACGCCAGGGGCTCTCAGCAGCCTCGGTGTCTGCACCTCACCGCCACAGCGTGAGCTCCTGCTGTGACAGTCCTGGCTCTGTCCTGGGCACCTGGCATGGGTGGGGGACTTGTGCACTGCAGCCCTCCCTGCCCTGCACCCCACAGAGTTGAGGGTGAGGTCGCGACACTCAGTTCCTGGAGAGGAGTGTCCTCGAATGCCACCGCTCGGTCTGAGTGCAGGACGAGCCCAGGAGTGCCCCACGCTGGCCCCTGACGCCTGAGCTGCTCCAAGACCAGTCCCTGCTGGGACGCCCTGCGGCCGGAGCCAGCCCACGCCAGCTCTGGGCCCACATGCCCCCGCCCTCCCCCGGCACACCTGAGAGGGTCAGACCGGACACGCCTGGCTAAGCACCTCTGGGCTGTGTCCCCCTCCAGCCACAAGGTGGGCACAGGTGGCTCTGGTCTCTGCCTCACCTTCTGGACACAGGACACAAGTGTGGACGCTGCTTGGCCTGCTTGCACACCCTGTGTCTACCCCCCGGCATCAACAGGCAGGCCAGCGCCCACATCACGAGTCCACCTCCTCCCCATGGCCTCGGGGAGGTGCCCGCTGTTCTGACCCTGGTACAGTCCAAACGCCAGATTTCATGAACCAAATCTGTGTTCTCCACATAGTGCAGCTTAGGCTTTGTAAAGCTTTTTTGGGTCAAGATTGGTCTTGAACTCGGGCCCAGTTGGTCCTCTTGCCTCAGCTTGCCAATTGCTAGGACCACAGGGCCAGCACCATCGTGCCCAGCCTCAAAACTCTGAGCACAAAACATTTCAAACTCATACAAAAACTCAGCCCCAGCATTCACCACGATGGAACCTGGCCAGGCCTGCCGTACCCACAGCCCCCCGGCCAGGCCTGCCGTACCCACAGCCCCCCTGGCCAGGCCTGCCGTACCCAGTACCCACAGCCCCCCGGCCAGGCCTGCTGTACCCACAGCCCCCCTGCATGCTGTGCCCGGACCATTCCGTGAGTCCCTTCTTGTCCGTCGATCTCACCGTGTGGCCTCTAAGAGATAAGGGCTGTTCTAAAACTCCGCCACGTAGCTGCCGGCCACAGACAGCCAGGCATGCCTAGGAGGCGAGCCATCCCCAGGCCCAGAGCCTTCCCTGCTCTGGCACGGGGGAGGGCCGCAGGCCACCACGTCCGGTTCCCCCACAGGGGAAGCAGGGGTTTGCCTGAGGCACTGCTCACCCCTGGGTTTTGCTGAGTGGTCCAACCCAATGTTCCTTGTCCCCAGCCTGTCCTGTGAGCTGGTGGCTGCACCCAAGGGCTCCACCGGTTTGACCTCAGTGTTTCCCTGGCGGCGTCGTGGGGCTGTGAACCAGCACCAGGACTCAGCTCGCCCACTCTCTCCTCTCCCACCTCAGCTGCTGGGAACCGCGCCTGTGCCATCCGCTTCGCCAGGACTGCATGTGGTGGTTTCCAGGACCCTGCTTCCTTCTGCCCTGTTAACCCGGGAGTGTGGACTCAGACGCACCCCTCGCCAGGCCATTCCAGAGCACCCTGTGCACAACAGAGCTGGCCGTGTGTGCCTTCCCCGCCCGCAGGGGGCACTGACTCCAGACTGCTCCAGGCCTCAGGACCCTGGCTGGAGGTGGTCAGGGCCTCCTCGGCCCTCACGCTGTCCTTAGGTAAATGAGAACCCATGTAGGGGCAGCACGAGTCCAGGGTTGTGGCCTGGAGCTCAGAGCCGGTGGCGGTGCCGTGGCTTCCCTGGGCCGGGGGCGGCCGGGCTGTGGCAAGACCTTGGCAGACCCTAACCAGTCAGCCAATCCCCCAGACACTGCCATCAGGCCCCAGCTGGCCCGTCCTCCCCACACAGGGCTGCACACTCCATACACACTCCCCGGTTGTGTGAACCCAGGACCAGCCTGAGCTGCTGCCTGGTCCACCAGACCCAAGGCCATCAACACAGAGCTGTGACATCTGAGGTCAGTGCAGGAGGCTGGCCTGGATTATGTCAGGACCACCTTGGACTCAGGGGGAGCCATGTGGTCAGGACCAGCTCACAGTCCTAGAGGAACCCTTGGGCACCCCAGAGGCCGCCTATCCCCAGCTGCTCCTCCCAGCCACCCTGCTGGCCCCAGGATGGGTCTCTGGGCTTTGGGAGAAGCCTGGCATCCTGTCCCAGCTGCCCTGCCCTGTCCTGCCCCAGACTCAGGCTACACGCCCAGGAAACACCTGCTCTCCTCAGAAACCCCACCACCAACACCAGCTTGTTTTAAATCCGCCTTCTGCTGGCAAATGCCCAGGACTGAGTCTCACAGATGTGGAGCATGGCGGACCTTGCGGGGGACACTCAAGCTGGGAGAGGCCCCCATTTGGGAAACTGGGGCCATTTTATTGGCCAGCACATTAACACTTCCAAACATGGTCAGTGAGGGAGAGATGTATGGGGGGTGGCCTGGCTCAGGCCAGGTGCGGAAGAGTGATGTTCACTTGGCACTGGGCACTCTGACCCACCCCAACCGCTCCTAAGACGGTGGACGGCGGTGCAGAAGGAGGGAAGGCCCAGGTCTCTCCTGGGGGCTCTCTCTCCAAGCACACTGTGCTGGTGCTCTGGACCCCGGAGCCTGGTCAGAGCATCACGTGGAAGAGCGTCCTTGTAATCAGCCGCTTCAAGAACACAGCCGGTCCTTCAAAGAGAAATGGATGTGCCGGAGAAGCCAGTGAGCACTGAGTGGACCTTGTGGAGCCGCACTGCTGGAACTGGGCCCCTCCCAGGGTGGACACTCAGCAGGCGTCCTCAAGGGGACCAAGGACCGGACCTGGCTGAATCGGCCTCAATCCCTGCTCAGCAATGAGACTGTGCATGGCACCTGGAGAGGTCAGGCGGGCTGTTGTGGAGGGTCCCTGGGCACTGGGAGGAGAGGATGGCTTCTGGGGGACTGAGGCTGAGGCAGAGGAAGGCTTCTGGGGGCCGATGGCTGCTGGGGGCTGAAGCAGCCCCTCATCCCTCCTCTGCTGCCGGCGACTGGAAAAGTCCAGGCTGCTCCAGACTGAGCCCCAGAGCTGGGAGGCCGGGCGGTGCCCAGCTAGTTCCAGGGGCAGTTGCCACCTGACATGTCAAGTCAAAGCTTCTGCAGGGGAAGGTGCTGCGTGTGGGCGGTGAGGGCGCCCCCTAGGCAGAGCCCCTGAATGACAGGCTCCTGGGGAAGCAAAACAGAGAGGGAAGGTAATTCTCCCATCCGCCACATGGGCCGTCCTGTTTGCTTCTGCCTCTGGTGTGGGGAGGGGACCCTGGTGGAGAAGACGTGTCCCTGCTGCCCACTGAGGGTCCCTTGCATGGGGACACCTGGAGTCACAAGTTCTATGCGCAGGCCAGCAGGGACTGAGTGTTTATCTGCCCCTGTGACCCATGTTGGGGAGAGTGGTGGAGGGTCAGTCACAGCCCAGGATTGACAGCCAGATGACACCTGTCCCCATGCTGGCACTGCTGTCCCTAAGGCTGCACCTCACCATACTGGGGCTTCCAAGGCGACTGCAGAGTTCTGCCTGAGGCTGCCAACAGCTCTGCTGGTAAGGGCCAGCCAGATGGGGACAGTCAGCTGGCCCCTTGTTAGTGTGGCACAGTGAGAGACCCTGCCAAGACCCCTGTCCTCTGCCTTCTTTACCTACCCAGGGGTGGAGGAAACTCTGTACCTTGTGGCCGCCTAGGTCCTAGGCCCAAGACACCATGCACCATGTCACTCTGCCCCAGCTTCCTCTGTGGGCACCCTCCTCCCACCTCGGCCTTCGCCTGATAAGTCTGCCTCCAGCACGACCTCCCAGCCTGCCACCGCCTTGTCCACACCCGCTTCAGGGAGGGCTCCAGCCAGAGATCCAGGGTGCTTAGACCTTCCTGGCCCCCTGCCCTTGCCAGTCCTCACAAGCTTCCCAGCACCAGCCATCCCAGCAGCAACAGGGCGGTGGTGGGTGCTTCTACCCCTTGCAGACCCTCCAAGTTCTCTCCCAAACAGCAACTTTACAATCGCCCCACGTCACAGGGGGTAAGACTATGGCTAAACAAGAAGCAACCCACGGTGGCACCAGGCTCAGCTCTCCTCCTGGGTGCGGGCCGGGGCAGCATAGAAGCACAGGGGGAGGCCAGCTGGACTCCTGCTGCAGAGGCCTGGGGTGTGACACAACGCCTGAAGGCACAACACCTTTGGAAAAGCTGATGAAGGGACCTCTCCTCTGGAGCACACTCGAGTTCTGGTCAGATCTCAGAGCCCCACAGTGCTCACTGACTGGGGCTTCAGCCCCCTTCAACGGAAGGAGGGGTGTGGGGGCCTGGGGCTGGTCATGCTGGCCTGAGAAGGGGGAAGGAGTCAGGCTGCTCTGAGGCACCCTTGACCCCTTGCAGCCCCCCAGGAGTGGCCTTTCTCAGTGACTGCTCTCTGGGCTCTGGCACCCAGAGGGCGCACCGCTGGAAACTTCTTTGGGGGCCAGGAAAGGGAAGTGCCCGGGCTCCCAGAGAGGTGGCTGCTGAAGCCCGTTTCCTCCCGCCCTTCTGTCCAGAGGCACTCACCTGGATGACGACCTTGACGGTGGCCGTGTCCACAATGGGTGTGCACACCAGGCCGCCCGGGTGCTGGCCGTCAGCACTGCGGTTCTGCTGGCCCATGGTGAAGAGCATAGGCACAGCCAGCAGCCCCGAGGCCAGCCAGATGGCGCTGATGAACTTCTTGGTGCGGCTACGGGACATGAGGGTCTTGGCCTTGAAGGGGTGGCAGATGGCCAGGTATCGCTCCACGCTCAGGCTGGCCACGTTGAGAGCAGTGGCATAGGTGCAGGCATCCCTCAGGAAGTAGTAGCCCCGGCAGACAGCATCGCCGAAGGCCCAGGGGTGGTGCACCCAGATGAAGTTGTACAGCTCCACAGGCATGGCCAGCAGCAGGATGAGCAGGTCAGACAGCGCCAGGCTGCCCAGGTGGTAGTGCACCGTGCTCTGCAGGTTCTGCAGGGACTTCTTGCGGGCAAGTGTGAACGCTGTCACTGAGTTGCCCACGGTGCCCACCACAAAGAGCGCCAGGTACACTGCGGTCACCAGCACCTTGGAGTAGATGTCAGTGTTTACGTCCAGGTCGCTGCTGGGCGCGGGGAGGCTGCGCTCAGACACGTTGCCGGAGCTGTTGGCCACGCTCGGGGTCAGCAGCGCTGTCTCCAGCCCTGACTGTGGCCGGGCGCCCAGAGCACCAGGGTTGTCTGGCATGGAGCTGTTGAGGCGCATGGTGGGCGCGTGTTCTCGGCTTTGTCCTGCGCCTCTGGGGCTGGCAGTCCAGGCGAGGGTGGGTGCGCCTCGGGCAGGGCAGATAAGGAGGAGCCGGGGGAGGGTGCGGAGGCGAGGAGGCGCGCCGTCCAGTCAGGAAGCGCTGGACGCGGACCGCGCCGCCCTGGGAGCGCTCGGGCTCGTGCTCGCCCCGGGCTTCCCGGCTCGGGGCTCACCTCTCCTCCCGATTCCCGGCTCTGGGTTCCCTGCTCCGCACTCCGCGGTTCCTCAGGCCCCTTGGGCTCTCTGCGTTTGCCTTGGGCTGGGGGCTGCCTGCGATCTCCAGTCTCTGTGGTCACCGGGGCTCCGGGGAGGCAGCGCGGTCCGCGAGCACAGCACCCGGCCCAGTTCGGGCTTCGCGGCGCCGAGTGGAACGCACGCACCGCTGCCCGGCGCGCTCTCTTCCCTCGCTCTCGCTCTCCTGCCTCGCGCTCTCCGCGCACCCAGGCTCCGCACACCTCCCGCCGCGCCCGCGCCCTCCCTGCTCCTCGCGTCTCCACTGAGTTGGCGGCTGCGCAGCGCGCCCTGCCGAGAGGGGCGGTGGAAGAGGAGGGAGGCAGCCCCAGCCGTTGTCCCCTCCCCTCTCGGGTGCAGACTGACGGGTCGCCCCTGGGTGCTGTCAGGGGCAATCCGGTCTGGGGTGAGCCCAGGGAACCCGGATTCCGGATCGGGTGCGAAGGGGTACTGGGGATGGGTCTTTTCAGTCACCTTCCCAGGCAGCGCAGACTTTTTCCGGTCTCTCCAAACTTTTCAGCTCCCCAGCAAGCCCCCCAGTCGCTTCCAGCTGGCTGAGCAGGAAGAGGTCTTCCTGGGAAGGGTGGGGTTGAGGAGGGCAGGGCTGGTCTCTGCACTGGCTGGCTGAGCCCTCCTCCCTCCTGAGTGCCCATGGCTGCCAGAGGATGAGCACCCGGAGGGGCTGTAACACTCCAAAATCTGGAAGGGGTTGAATGTGGGGAGTGGAGGGTGGACAGAAAGCAGGTGCACGAAGCAACACCCCTCCCCATGCAGGCCCAGTCCCCTCCAGGGAGTGGAGGGACCCTCTGGGTGGTCTTGTGCTGGAGAGGTGTGAATGGGCACCCTCTGAGCCACTGTCACCACCTACTTCCGATCAGAACCCTGCCCTACAGGGTTTAGGAGGGGCAGTGTGTGATGGGGCGGGGCTACTGCCTGAGGGATGGTGCGCCCTTAGCCCCTCCAAGCCTTCCACAGGTTGCCTCTGCCCCTAGCTGGCCCTGGAGGGCAAGGTCTTTGAGCCTCCCCATACCCTCCCCTTGCCAGGGTTCTGGCAAGAGCAACCAGGCATGAGCTTGCTACCTGTCTCTGGCTTGCCCAGGGGCCACGCCAGTGTCTTCGCCTGGCCATCTCTGCCTCTTCCCCTGCTCCCCTCCTCCTAAGAACCTGTCCTGGATCCTGGGGTATACAAGGTCAGGAGGACAGCCCAGGGGCCTGTTCCTGTCCTTCATGGGCCAGCTGGTTGCACCTGCTTTGTTGGATATTGGAAGTCCCAGGCTTGGGGGAGTCGCAGGGCACTGAGAGAAGGGGGGTGGACAGGAACCCCGCCCAGACCCTGGGCCTGGATTCAGCCAGCAGGGAGAAGCTCAGGCTGCTGGTAATGGCTCTGCTGGCCCGTGTGCGCGCTGCTCTCAACCTGAGCTGGGCTGCCTGCTCAGCCGAAACGTGATTCTCGTCAGGGTGTCGGCACATAGAGCAAGCACGCAAACTGTTGGTTTTCAAGTCAAAGGAAACACAAATGGTCCCTTTGCTCACAGTTCCTTTCGCAGGCTGGGAGGTGGACAGTAAGGATCAAGTTGTGGCCCTTGATGTTTAGCTTCCCTGCCAGGCAGGGTGGTGCACACCTGTAATCCCAGCAGCTCGGGAGGCTGAGGCAGGAGGATGGCGAGTTCAAAGCCAGCCTCAGCAACTTACTCAGGACCTAAGCAATTCTTTGAGGTCCTGTCTCTAGATAAAGTATATTAATGTGGGGGTGGGGGTGGGAGTGTGGGGAGATGAGGGGAACTGGGGATGTGGCTCAATGGTTAAGTGCCCCTGGGTTCAATCCCTAGTTTAAAAAAAAGTAGCTTCCCTGTGCCTCAAGTGTGTCAACTGCCGAATTGGGCAGGGACAAATCAGCACTCCCTGGGGTAAGGCTGGTGCTCGTGGGTCTCATCTGGAGCTAGGGTGTTGAGTGGATTGTGCACCAATTTTGCAGGATGTGAGGCATATTCCCAGTCCAGCAGTCGGCCTGAAAGTGCCTCTGGATCAAACTGGATTGTCTCTGGAAAGCACTTCCCACTGGCCACAGAAGCAAGCAGGGGGTGGGACCCGAGTGTCCACCCCACACTGGAAGTGGTGGTGCTGGCCACTCACTGTTCTTGCAGGGTCTGACCGAGGACTGTGCCGCCTGGCCACATCTGTCAGGAGTCCCCCGAGGAGCCCACAGCCCCTTCCGGCCAGGCCTGCAGCTGTGCGGGGCTGCCCACTCCCTGGCTCCTGAGTCCATGTTTGTTTCCAGCCTGACCTTTGGCTGCGCTTCTCTGGAGGCCTTTATTCAGCACTAGCCTAAAAGCTTAAAAATCATAAAGGCTACTTGGCACAAATATGATGATGAGGCATTTGCTTAAAGCCACCAATGTCCCTGGAGAGCCTTGCTCTACAGAAGGTGGGCAGCAGGCTGTCCTGGGACCTGGTGACCATGCCTCTGCACTGTTCTTCCCTGGCTGAGCCAGAAAGGTGCGGCATCCTCAGTCAATGATTCTGTCCCCCCACCCTGCTGCCCAGTGCTCTGGATGGAACCCAGGGCCTTGCATGTGGTAGGCAGGTGCTCTGCCCCCGAGCCACACGCCAGCCCCCCAGCAACTGATTCTTTGAGGAGAGTGGCTCGCAGGCCTGCCACCGAGTGGGAGCAGAGCCCTGGGGTGTAAGCAGTTAGCTGTGAGCCAGGCCTGCTGGAGAGCCATAGGGACCTCCCACCCTGACCCGGGCACTTCCAATGCGGGAGCTGTCCCGTCCGGTGTGCAGCGAGGGCCGGGATCCCCTCCGTTCTGTGCCTGCTGCCTGCAGCAGTGCGGGGGTGATTTCTGCTGTGTGCTTGTGAGACTCAGCAAGGCCAAGTCCTCAGACCACTCACAGCAAGGATCTGTGCCTGGGTGAAAATCCCAGGCCCAGGAGACACCAAACGAAGGGTGCTGGATGGACATCCCGAGGCCCCGTCCTGTTTGCTTTCTTTGCCAGCTTCTCCCATCTCCCCAGCACTGCCCAGGACACACGTGGTGCCCGTGAGTTTCTGCTGAACCCATAGAATGAGTTGGTGCCCAGCTGAGCTCTCCAGCAGGAGCTGAAGCCACCTGTGTGCAGCGTCCAGAGGGCTCCTGTGTGCGGCATGCCACTATTTTGGGCATTGTCCCTCTCTTCACTGACCTCCAGACCTCTCTTCACTGACCTCCAGACCTCTCTCCACTGACCTCCAGATCACAGTTGGGCAAGAAACCTTAGTGAAAGGAAAGCCTGAGCCGAGCTCACAGCACGAGCTGCTGTCAGTCATCTCCCGCTGCATAAGGGAGCCCCCCAGAGTTCAGTGGCTCCACCTGCAGACGCCGATTTCGTTCTTTCATTTCTGCTACAAATGGGAATGTAGGCGGGGGTGCGAGTGCGAAGGAGGCCCAGGATTCACAATGTGCATAATTCAGACTGGAACTCCCACAACATGGGCAGCGCACATGCTCCGGGCCCGCTGCCTTCCAGGAAGGAATCTTAAACATAGAGCCACACGTGTGCCTGGGAGAGGAGGGACCTGTGCCTGGCACCCGTGCGGACAGGGGCACCCGGCTGCCGGATCCAGAGGTCGAGCTCCAGGCCCGCCCAGCCTCGGCATCAGCATCCCTGCCCTGTGCGCCCAGCCTCTCCTGCGCCATGGCTGGCTCTCTAATGTGAGCTGTGTGCAGGTGGAAGAGTCAGGAGGGGAGTAGGGTGACCGTGCACTCGCACGTGCTTGCAAGGGACGGGCCACCCCAAGGCCAGGGGTGCAAAGGCCCTGGAGGCATGGCTGGGGTAGGAGGGGCTTTGAGTCCTGGCCACACCCTGACCCTGGGTTCTGGGTGAGGGAAGCCAGCTGGGCCTCAGTTTCCCTGTCTGTGGGGCAGATGGTGCTGTTCCTGCGCGGCAGGCAGCTGGGAGGTCACATGATGGTCACCTGTCCTTCATTCTGCACAGGGGTTGCTAACCACTCAGCAAACACCAGCCTGGTCACTGAGCTCACCCCGACACACGGGGAGGCCCGCTGGAGAGTCTGGGAGGGTCAGCAGAAGGCCCAGAGTAGGGGCCACACACTCTGATCTTCCTGGGGACTCTCTATGGATGTCCACAAAGACAGCCATGGCTGTGGGCCACCAGAGGGGTGCGGGGTCCACATCAGCCTCACAGACACTTGGCCAACACTGCCCTGCGGGAGCCAGGGACCCTCCCTTGGTGCTGCAGACCCTCCAGGAACAATAGGCAGGTGGGTCAGTGCAGGTCTTCACCCCTTCACCTTGGCTTTCCCAGGACTTTCCTAGTTTTAAAGCAGAAGTCCAGAGGTCTGGGAACGGGGGCCCTCTCAGTTCCAAGCAGAGGGGCTGCTGGCCACTCCAGCTCAGGGAGGTGCTGCTGGCGCTCCCCCTTCCCAGACCCTGTTCCAATGGGCTCCAGGTCTGCTCCTCCGCTGGCCTCCCTGCCCTCCCCCATTCCCCTCCACGTCACCCCACCCTGCTCTTCCACAGGATTGCCTTGACCTCTCCTTCCCATCCCAGTCGTCAGGGCCCCTTTCCTCTAGGGCCAAAATGCCCAGAATCTTCTAGTCCCCATCCGAGTGGCTCAGTGCACTGACTGTTCTGAGGCAGGTGTTTAAGTCTCTACTTCCACCACGCTGCCTCTGCCAACGGTCTGACTCACGGTCGCCCAACACTTACCAGCAAGTGTGTCTGCCATCTGCGGGAGGCCAAGCCTGGCCCCCACCTCAGGGATTGCCTGGGGCACCCCTGACTGCAGAGTTCCCCAGTTTCCCTGCCCCAGGGTCCTCTGCCTGGAGGCTCAGCAGGTCTGGCGCCAGGTGGGCCAGTGGGTGTGTGTGGAGTGGACAGAGCACTCGTGGGGCAGCTGGTACGCCTCCTGCCCAGTGCCCAGGTGCTGACACCCCACATCTTCCTGTGAACTTCCTGCTGTCCAAGTGGTCAGTCAGCACACGTGCATGTGCGGGTGTGTGTGTGCGGCCAGCACCGCTGTGCTGGGCTCCCAGCCAGGGCTGCAGAGGGTCTGGCTTGGCAGGAGCAGACCCTTCAAGCCCTCTGCCCTGCTTGGGAACCCCCAGGATGCTCTGCTCCCTCTCCCCAGCCTGGGCCCCCACCTTGCAGGGGCGCCCCTGCAGCCCTGCCTGGCTGACCCTTCTGTTCTTTCCACTTGGGAGCCCCCGGGCCTGGCTGGGCGCTGGGAATGTGCCTCCAGCTTCTGCCCAGTCCACCACCAGTGAGTCTGCTCCAGGCACCTGCCCACTCTGTTCAGCTCCAGAGGTCAGACGGTCTGCCATGTGCCTCTCAGACACCGTCAGGGCCTCAGGGGGCAGGGCCCTGCAGCATCCATTTCCTTCCTCGCCACTCAGGGGTCTAGCAGGGAAAGTGCTCAGGGAGGGGCCAGCGGGGATGGTGGCCAGTGATGGGAGGCTGTGAGGGTCCAGGCTGCACTCCAGAGGCCTGTCCCATAAACCAGGCTCCTCCCAGGAATGGCTGTATGTCTCCATGAGTGTGCGGCGGGTGGGACCCACAGGGAGCCCAGGAGCCCAGAGCACCCCACCTGGCGTGTCCAGAGAGGCTGCTCCAATGATGGGGTGAGCAGGGGCTTGGGCAGGGCTGGCCAGGTGGGAGGAGTGTGTGGCGGGCACCTGACCTCGGGCCTCTGAGTCCCCAGCCCTGGCGGCTGCTCTCCTGGCCAGGAGGTCTATTCCCGCTTCACTTCCCAGGGGCATGTGCCCAGGCTCTGGTGCAAGGAGGGCAGAGGGAGGGACTCCCAGGGACAGGCCAGCCAGGGACAGGGACCGAGGAGCCAGGTCCAGGTGGCTGCAGCTGCTGTACACCTGGAGGCGAGTTTGTCGGTCACTGGGATGGGAGCCGGCCCTCCCTGCAAAGGCAGGAGGGGCAGCTGGGCCAAGGTCCCCCCCCCTGCTGCAGACTGAGAACTCCCTGCCGGAGGCCCGGCTCCCCAGTGCCCACCCACCGGCTGTGCCGCACTCCCGAGTGGGGCCAGTGCCGGTGACAGAAAGGGCTGGGGGGAGCGAGAGAAGACCCTACACTGGCACAGGATGCTGAGTGCATCCTGGGGGCAGAGGAGGATGCTGGGGGACACGTGCTCCTGAGCAGGAGTGTGGGGGGAGCCTGGAGCGGGCCCAGCCCCGCCGGGAGGGCAGAGGCCAGGATGCAGCTGAGCCCCTGACCCCCAGTCTGCACAGGGCACAGGGCCTTCTTCCCAGTGGGCTGTGCTTAAAGAAGGCGGACCCTAGCCTGCCCTGAGCGGGGGGCAGCCAGGACCCTTCCCTCTGCAGCAGATAGGGAGGTGTCAGGATGGGGCACAGTGGGGTTCCCACTGCTGCTGCTGCCACTTGGCCCTCACAGGGACGTGGCCCCCCATGTACTTTCCCAGATGCTTCAGCAGAGCAGCCTGCCAGAGCCAGGGAAGCTAAGGACTCTCCAGGACAGGGCAGCCCTGGTCCCTGTCACGCTGGAAGAGATCCCTGGTCCCTCAGACCAGAAGAATTTTTTTCTTTCTTTTCTGGGGGGATCCATCCCAGGGCCCAGCGTTCTCCATTCACATGCTTCACCACTGAGCTATGCACCTGCCTGGGTGCCTGGTTTGCTCTAGGAGAAGTCGACACACGGGCCATTCTGCACAGAGGGACACCTTCCTTGGGTTCAGTCTGCAAGGAAGCAATGCTCCTGAGCTCACTCCTAGGAGGCTGGGGGCTGATGCCTCTCATGATGGAACCAAGCTTCAGCAAGCGTCCCAGGTGTGCCTCTGGCCACATCAGGCATCATGGGTGACAGGGCAGCTCTTGGATTCTGGAGACTATGTACTCTCCCTGATGGCTGGGCTGAGGCCCGATTCCCCACAACCTGGCTGGAAGGGGCCTGGGGACCCCCAACACGGCCCCCTGCTGCCCCACCCGAGCGTCTTGCAGCCTGCCTCTGCTGTCGGGGCTGCCCTCTGGGGGGCGGGAGAAGTGGCTGGGCACCTTCCCTCTCCCTGACCTTGCACTCTTCTCAGGGGAGAGACGGAGCCTGCACATGGCTCCAGGGATCCCAAGCACCCCTGGGCCTGCACCCAGGAGTGTCAGCTGCTCAGAAACACTCAGGCAGGAAGGTCGCCCACTTTGGAGAATCCAAACAGGAAACCTGGAAACGGTTCCGCACTGTCCTGACCTGGCGCTCCAAACTCAGGGCGGCCCCAAAGGCAGACAAACCTTGGGGGCAAGAGGTGCCAAGAGCAGGTGGCTCTGTGCCCACTGTCCACCCACCCCCATGGGACCCTTGGAGAGACCAGAGGGTCAACAGCAGCCAGGGGTGTGTGGACTCCACAGCAGGCCTCGCCAGTCTGGGCTGTTTGCCCTGAGGCCCTGCTGAAGACTCCTCTCTCAGCCTCCCCTCAGCTCCTGCTGGGGCATCTGCAGGAGGGGTCCCACCCACCAGGCATCGTGTCTGTGGCTTCCTACTGGTGGCACCTGTTGGTGGTGGCAGGAGCCCGAGGTCTGCAGGGTGGAGGAGGGAGTCCGCCCCAGTCTGCTCAGGCTGCTGCCACAGGAAGCCAGAGCCTGTAAGTGACAGTGGTTTCTCACTGGAGGCCTGAAGGCCAAGGCCATGCAGCAGTGGACTCAGTGTCTGGGGAGGGCCACTCTGGCTCAGGGATGGTGCCACCTGTGTCCTCACCCTGCAGGAAGGACAAGGGGATTCCCTGGGGCCTCTTTCAGAAGCCCATAACCCTTCACAAGGGCAGTCGGGGACTGCGTCCTCAGGACCTGAGCACCTCCCCGGGGTCCCCCTCCTGCCCGTCCCCCTGGGGGCTCCAGCCTGTGAATTTGAAGGGACGCACACGTTAAGTTCATTGCAGAGGGCCTCCTGGGCCCTGTGCTTCCTGAGACCCCTCTTTCTTCCTGTGACCGTGACCCCCAGGCTCATTCCTGGTGTGACATGAGTTGTGGCTGTCTGGGGCCTGGCCAGCCTGTCCACAGCTGTCCCCTGGACCCCGGCTGCAGGAGCCCTCTGTCCTCTCAAGCAGGTTTGGCTTGGGTCTTCATCCCTTGCCCCAAGTGTCCTGAGGCGACTGTGGTGAGGGGACCAGGCGAGCTCGGGGGTGCACCTCCCACAGGGTGAGGGACACACCTGCCACTGTTCTAGGGGCAGGGGCTGGAGCCTTAGCCCCAAGCCCCTGGGCGGGTTCAGTTCCCAGCACTACAGAGTGAATTTCTCAGTGAGGGTGGAGGCCTCTCTGCCCGGCAGGACAGCTGGGCCCCCGGGGAGAGGTTTGCCCTGTGGCCTTGCTGGGAGGCACACGCGCCCTCTCCCACTTCCACCCCCAGCTTCCAGAAGAGCATTCCATTTTTATATTTGACCCCAGTACCTTTGACCCCAGTACCCCACCCGGACCCCCAAGAACTCTGTGATTTTCTGGGAGGCAGGAGCTCCTGGGTTCTGGTGGGCGCTGGCCACCAGGGGCCAATCACATGACCCGAGAGCTGCAGTTCAAGCTGACCGCCAGTGCCTGGTGGCTTGATCTGCCACAGAGCCAGGAGCACTGAGCCTGGGTGGTGGCATCCTTGTGCATGGTGGCATGCCCTGCTCCTCTGCTCCTCAGGGACGCTGAGCTCTGCCCGCCCACCATGGCCCTGCACATGGCTCCACCTGGCTGGTCATCTGTGTCTTTCCCATGTCCTCGGTGACAAGCTAGTGAGTGTAGGTGTCTCTGAGTCTGTGAGCGGCTCCAGCAGGTTGGTTGGAGGGGCTGGTTTATTGCTCTGTGAGCCCCGAGGAGCAGACTGGGGACCCCCAACCCTGTGGACTGCACGCACTCCAGGCTCGGGCTGGATTGGAGGCCTCCAGCTGGCCCACTCCAGTTGGGTGGCAGGGGGTCTGTCCTCTCAGGTGGCCCAGTCTCAAGGTGGTGCCACTGCACGTCACGGCTGGGGAGTGGGTGCATCCAGGCCCCACCAAGCACGGCTAAGAGAGCAGCCCACCTGCACAGGCTGCCCTGGAGCTCTGGGCTCAGGGTGCCTGCCGGCCTGTCTGGGATCTGCAGCCCTGGGCGGGCCATGTGGATGGCTCAGAAGCGCATACTGTCCCCTCGAAGCAGACAAGCTCCGAGCACTTGCTCCCAGGCCTGGCTGGGGTGAGGCTGAGGTGCACTGCATGGTGTCCACATCCTCGCTGCCCTCCTCCGCCCAGCCTGGGACCTTAGTGACCCAGGGGCACACAGCCTGCCTGGAGCAGGAGCTAGGACAGTGGCTCCTGGAGGGCCAGCAGGGTGTCCACGATGAGGACTCAGCTGCTGCGTGCGGTGGGTGAATCTGAACATCTGAAGAGCCCAAAGGTGTCAGGGACCCTTGGCCAAGGTGGCCCAAGGGTAGAAACTCCAGTCATTCAGGCCAACGGAGGGGTTGGCGGCATAGCAGGCCAGCACCGGCCAGAGGCCTGGGGGCTTTGCTGGGGCTCCTGATGGTCAGCTGCCAAGTTCTCCATGTGAACCATGACAAATGACCCGAACTGGGTGGCGCAAGACAAGGGGCATGTGCCCTGCTTCTGGGAAAACGGGGTGTGCCAAAGCCTCCTATGGGGCCAGGAGGCGTGACCCCTCCTGGTCCTTGCCCTGGGGAGCCCCCTCTGTCCCACCAGCTGGGGGCAGCAGGACCCTGTCCCTGGTGGTGTCACTGGGAGCTGCCGGCTGGCTGCCCCCAGTCTCTGTGTGAACCAGACTGCTCGTCAATCTGGTTCTCAAACTATCCCCCTTGAGGGGAGAGGAACGGCAGCCGCGAAGGGAAGGTGAGCAGTTAGCGGGTGGGGCTGCGCCCAGAGATCACACCTCACCTGGCACAGGCCGGCTCGTCCGTGGCGCAGAGCCCAGCACCACCGCCTGGCCACGCTGCCCGGCGTGCCCACACGCAGCACCATCTGCGTGGCAGGGTGGCTAGGAGAGACGCCTGTTCTCTTGTTTTTCTTTAGGAAGGGCCGACACTGCCCCATCTTGAAGTGAATGATCCTGCTGTTGACATTCCTGACGGCCGCCTCTGATCCAGCCTGGCTCTGTAATCTTTTTCTAAATGCCACTTTTGTTTAAGAAGCCTGCCATGGAGGGGAGGCGGCTGGTCCTCCTTGACCTTCATGACAGGCCCTGGCGCTGTGCTGCCTGGACAGGGGCACTCAGACCAGGAGGCACATCTGGGGGCTTCGCCTGCCCAGACCTGGGGCACCCCCCCAGCCTGCCCCTTCTGCTAGTCATGAGCAGTTTTCTCCTGAGAGTCTGTCCACAGGGCTGGAGGTGGACTGGCCCCACCCTCCCTGCCTCTGGTAGCCAGAGGCCCCGTTCCCATGGCCCCGGACAGTGCCCAAAGTGGCCAGGCTGAGCTCCTCACTGCGCTTGCTGGGAGGCCCCTGCTGCTCCAGTCAGTCCCAGAGGCTGGGGCAGAGCAGGGGTGGAGGGGGCCCCGAGCCCTGCTTTTCCCCAAGCCGGTTCCTATCCCTGGGGCCAAACATGGTACCCTGCCCCTGAGCCAGAGCAGGCGACTGATGGCACCTGTGGGCACTCCTGCTGCCACTCTGAGTCCTGAGATGTGCGAGCCCTGGAGTGGCAGTCAGGGAGCAAGTCCGGCTCCATCCTCTGACCAGCTGGACGCTTGTGCAGCACCAGGCGCACCGGCTAGCGTCGTCTCTGGAAGTCCCCAGGCCTGATAATAGAGGCACTTGTTCTTGTTCCCGAGCTGCCGCAGGCTGGGGGAGCCAATGGAGATAATTTGCTCCTTCCTGCGACAGCTAATGATTAGCTTCCTGATAGCAAGTTGCTGGCTGGCATCGATCTGCCCACACGCCAGGCACTTGAGAAATGGTCTCAAGAAGCAATCCTGAGGCCTTGGGCTGCGTCCTCCCGAGCAGTCCAGGTCTGCCGGCATTCCAGCTCTGAGCACTGGCTCTGAGCGGCCCTCTGCCGCCTGGGTTCACGGGCTGTGGCTGCTCCTGAGACCCCACTGTCCACACTGCAGGCTTTGAACTGCCTGGAACATGCCCCTGGGTTGACGGAGATTCCTGGCTTTGTCATCGAGCGTCCAGCTGCGAGCTGGGGAGGGGAAGCGGTGAGTTGGCAAGCAACCCGCTGGGCTTGGCCCCGCACTCTGCCTGCGCTTCCCAGCGAAGCAGGTAAGGCACACGCTGCTCCTGCCTCAGTCGGTGGAAGCTTCCGCCCTGAGCTGGAAGCCCTGCCATTCCTGAAGGATCTTCCAGAATCCTCGGGCTAAGGTGGCTCCTGGGAGCATGAGGACACTAATCCCCTCTCCAGCTTCTCTCCTGGTTGATGAACGGTGACCCAGAGGCAGAGACAAGTGCAGTGGGCCTGTGAAGTGTGCTGGGATCCCAGCCTCCTGGCACGGGGTGGGCCAGGTCACCAGCCCTGCCACTGTTCCTGGTTCCTCCCCGAGCGGGGGTGCTGACCTGGCCCCCCAGAGCCCACAGAACCAGGGGAGAGATGGACCTGAGGGGAGGAAGGTGGTGTGTTGGGATCCAGAGCACCCTGGGAGCACTGGGGCCAGCCGAAGGGTCCTGCCCCTTGAAGATGGGCGAGGACCAGAGGTGAAGTGAGCCTCAGCGTGAATCTGGAGTTCCAAGCTGCTGTGGGGCCTGCTCACGGGAGGCCCGCTGATCTGCTCTTCTGGGAGACGCTGTTTCTCAGGGAAGGGCAGCTCCCCACTCCCGCAAGCTGCCACCCCAGTCCCGTCTTCCCTGTCCTGCTCAGGGCACTGGGTGTCCGGCTGTTGATGCTGCGTGGGCACCTTCCACAGGCAGCCCTCCCCCAGGGCCCAGCTCTGCTGCCACAGCCCAGAAAGCCCGTCTGAGGCAGCCTGAGCAGGGCAGGGTTTCCTCCCTGGTCTCTAGGGCGTTGCCAGGACCCAGAGGCCGCAGACCCCCACACCTGACCTCAGCCCTGTTCCCCAGGTCCCAGGTGCTGGCGCTTCCCATTCCAAAGTCTGAAGCTGATGGTGGCACAGGCCAGGCAGCCTCCAGGGTCCCCTGAGCACAGGCCACCCCGCAGCGGAAGCAGAACTGTGCCTGCTGTGCGCAGACTGGGCTCCGGGGACCTGGAGGCCGGTGCCGGTCGGGAGAGCACAGAGTGGGGCCTGCTGCCACCTGACACTGGTGCTGGGCTAGGGGAGGACCTCCCGGCAAGGCCAGAGCCGGTGCTGCCCTGTGCCCAGGTCATCCTCAGGCTCTGGGACCCATGGTCCCTGCTGCTCGGGGACCTCCGGCAGTCTGGCTGGCGAGGTGTGGAGTCGGCCCTACTCCACGTGGGCGCCTGTGTGTGCCCGAGGCCGGAGGGTCGGGGGTTGGAGGGAGCTGGGTGGGCGGGGCCCGAGGGCCTGGGGGCTGCAGCCACCTAGGTGGGGGGGACAGTGGGGAGATGGGCAGCAGGGAGCTGTCAGCCCCTGGGTGAGTTTCCCAGTGCCTTGGCTGCCACTTGCTCAGGGTTCCCCTGAGGACCAGGCAGGCCATGGTGGCCAGTGTCCAGCCTGGCCTCCTGGCCTGGCAGCATTGCAGAGGCCCAGGGCAGCAGGGGTGCTCCTTCTGTGTCCAAGTGTGTCCTCCCTGGCGAGGGCCTGTGATGCGGCTTAGACCCGGCTTACTGAGGGCAGGGTCAGTGGAGAGGTGACTCTAGAGCAGTATCACCCTGAGGGACTGGCCTCTTGCTCTTGGCTGCTATCGAGTGGCCCTGCCTGGCTCATGGTGTGTGGTCAGCATCCTGCTGGGTGGGCCTGGCAATGCCCACCACCAGCTGACTACTCTGGGCCTCCACTCCCCTACCTCTCCCTGAGCTCCCAGGCCCCCTGCAGTCAGCTGAGGGGCCCCATGGAGAATGGCCAGCCTGTGGCCATCGTGTCCAGCTCTGGGGCACTGCGAGGGTGAGTGGGCAGAGGGAGGCGTTGCCGACATTGGCTCCTGTCTGGGACCTGCCCCGGCGCTGCCTGTGCTCCGGGGTCCCTGTGCTCCGTGCCCCTCCCCTCTCCTCGCAGCACCCCGGCTCTGGCGAGGTGGTCGGCACAGTGACTCAGACTGAAGGGCGAGGGGCAGCACACAGGCTGCTTCTTTGTTTTCACCTTAGAAGAAAAGATTTTAAAAAGAAAGAGGAAAAACAAAGCGGAACAAAGATCTGGCTGGTGGCCACCAGCAGGCAGGGCAGGTGCGCAGGGAGAGGCCAGGGGGCCTTGCCGTGGGGTGGACCCTCCCTTCTCTCTCAGCCACCACTGGGACAGAGCAGCAGAGCCAAGTGCTCCTCCCGGCCCTGCAGTCCCCTATGTCCTCCTGAGCTGAGGGACGCAGCAGGTGGGCAGACCCCAGGGGGAGCCTGTGGCCAGTCCTGCTCCCTGGGTGAAGATGGCTGTGCCCAGATGTGTGCTGAGACCCCTGGTTTACCACCCAACCCTGAGCTCAGAGCCCTCCTGCCCGCAAAGCCCCTTCCCCACCTCTTCTCAGCTCAGTGGCTCAGATGGAGAACTTTCCCAGCCACAGAGGGGAGAGAGGCTGTGGGGCTCCTGGGCCCTGCCTCTGGGGCTCAGAGGGAGCTGGGAGGAGAAGGAGGAGTAGGAGGAGGGAGGAGGTAGGTAGGAGGGAGGGGGAGAGGAGGGGGAGGGAGGAGGAGGGAGGGGGAGAGGAGAGGGAGAGGAGGGGGAGAGGACAGAGGGAAGAGGAGGAGGAGGGAGGGGAGGGGGAGAAGAGGAAGGAGGGGCAGAGGAGGAAGGAGGAGGAGGAAGGAGGGGAGGGGGAGAGAAGGGAGGGGAGGGGGAGGAGAAGGGGAGGGAAGGGAGAAGGGAGAGGGAGGAGGAGGAGAGGGAGGGGAGGGGAGGGGGAGGGTGGTTTCCTGGAGGAGGGCTTCCTGAATGGGAAGGGGGAGGAGGAAAAGAGTGAGGCAGGGAGGAGGGGGCAGAAGGAGGAGGGAAGGAGAGGAGGAGGGAGAGAAGGAGGGAAAAGGACGGGAGGAGAGGGGAGGGGGAAGGGGGAGAGGGGAGGGGAGGGGGAGAGTGGAAGGGAGGGGGAGAGGGAGGAGGTCTGCTGGGGACAGTGCCCAGCAGGTGTTTCCCGGGTGGGGGATCCTGGCCTCTGCCTCCTGGCCTCCGGGCCTCTTCGCTCCTTTTCTCTCAGCCGTGGACCATGGGCAGCAGATGAACGCTCCCTCCCAGAGGCCCGGCAGCGCCCTCCAGGGCGGCGTTTTGGAATGCGAGCCGCCGACATCCATCACGGCCCTGGCACAAATCCAATTAGAGGAGAACATTTGCAGGTCTCCACTGTGTTTACAGCTTCCTAAATTCACTCTTCTTCCTTAAGAACAAAACAAGACAAAACAAGACCGCGACGCAGCGACGCGGCGGCAGCAGGCAGAGCAGGGGGCAGTGTGCACCCCAGGCCAGGCCGCCCCCGGCCGCCCCCTGCCCCTCCATCACCTCCCGCGCCCCCGCCCAGGCCCCTCTGTCTGCTCTGACCATCGGTGTAGGTGGTTGAGGTGACTGCGGAGTCAGAAGAGCCCTCAGGCCCTGGCTGGACCTCCAGCCGGACCCCCAGGCACGGGCCCTGCCCCTGGGCCTGGGGGTGTTGTCGCCAGGCACTGGAGCCTGGAGAACGGGCCACCTGTGGCAGCCATCACGACGCTTGCTGGGCAGTCATTAGCTGAAACCGTCCCGATGGGCCCTCGGTGAGAGTGGAGGACCTGAGGCCAATTAGGCTCCTAATTAGTGATTTCCCGGTGTGGCGATTGCCCAGCGGGCGGGCGGCTGCAATTAATCTTGGAGGGTCCTAAATTGCTCTGGTGGGAGTAAGTGGGTGGGGCTGCCTGCAGGAGACGTGAACCGGGGTGGGGTTTGGCAGGGTGTGTGGCAGAGGCACTCAGCTTCAGTGACCGCCTGTGCCTGGGTCAAGAGACCCGTCCAGGGTTCGAGCTAGGACGCGAGGGGGCTGCGGCCACTCAGAGGCATCCCTGACCAGCTCTGTCTCAGTCTCCGTCCTGCTCAACAGGATGACATGGACTCAGTTGGTCAATGCACACTTGCTCTGCACTGGCTGTGACCAGCCGCCGAGGCTTCAGCAACCATGATGAAGCTCAGACTGTGGCCTCAGTGGGGACACTGAGGCAGGGGCGGGTCAGCAAACCCAGGCCCTCCTGGTCTGCCCAAGGCCTGAAAGCCCTGCAGTGCCGTGCTGTGGGAGGAGCACTGTGCCGGGTGGAACTTGTGATGACCACGCGGGAGGATGGTCCTGCCACCCTTCCCCTGAGAGGCCCCAGTGTGGCTCGGGCCCCACGGAGGGCCTTGTCCTAATTCCGATGAGCACCACTGAATGTGCACCTCTCTGCCTGGGGCCGCAGGGGAGCCAAGGGACCCCTCCTCTCCTTTAGAACCGTGGGTGAGCACAAGAGGTCTGTGACCTAGCACAACCACTCAGCCACGGGAAGGGAGGAAGCCACCTGCTGCCCCCTGGTGCCCCCTGGTGCCGCGGCGGTGGTCAGGGAGGAGCCACCAAGCTGACAGGAAGCCCTCATCCACTGCCAGGAAGCCCTCATCCACTGACAGGAAGTCCTCATCCATTGACAGGAAGTCCTCATCCACTGACAGGAAGTCCTCATCCATTGACAGGAAGTCCTCATCCACTGACAGGAAGCCCTCATCCACTGCCAGGAAGCCCTCATCCACTGACAGGAAGTCCTCATAGCAGTAGAGAACCCAGCCGAGTGGTTGGGGACTAGCAGGACCAGGGCAGCGGGTGCCAGCGCCTCTGTGGAGCCCTGAGGCTGTTCCGGCAGGTGTGCAGCAGATCTGCAGCCACAGGCACCCAGGACCTGAAGGAGGCGGACTCGCGTGCCCCCGTTTCTGCCTGGGGCCTTCCCTGGGCAGGACCTGCTTTCCCAGGCTCCTTCCAGGGAGTGGACCAGCCGAGTGGCTTTCTGACCTGGTGACCTTCCTGCTGAGGCCCCTCGCCTCGTGGGCTTGGCACAGGTCCAGCACTGATTCTCAGCTGTGGCCGGCAAGGCCAGGGAGCCCATTGGTTTCTTGCTCCTGGCTGGTCGCAGACCCTGTCCACTTCCCAGCAAGGAGGGGCTGGTCCAGGAAGGCTGGCATCCGCCTCAGTGCAGAACACCTCTAAGCGGGGCGGGGGAGGGACCCCGCGCCAGCTGGCACTGGGCAGGGAGGGGCCCTGGCTGGGGAGGGGACTTGGGACCATGCTGGCTGGCTCAGGCTGGGCCTGCGCTGCCCCCTGGTGCCCACTGGTGGGAACTGTGGACCTGCCCAATGCTCCTGCACTGGGGTGTCCACTGGGGGAAAGAGGAGCTGGCCCCTGTCAGCGCTCACGGCCACAGTGGGGTCTGCAGATCTCCATCTGGCACCTGGCCAGAATCATTTTCTGAAAATAGCCATTTGTTTTGGCCAGAGTGAATCCCCTTGGGGCAGGAGCAGGAGGTCACCTTTGCGGGGGATCCTGACTGGGGCTACAGTAGCCCCACGCTGGAAGGAAGGGCACAGCCCAAGGACATCCTGGCGCCCCAAGGCCACAGGCAGTGGCCACGCCGACAGCAGCCTCCTGCCCTGGGTCCTCCAGGAGCCACCTGGCCATGCTCCTGACCCACAGGCGAGGGCTGGAGGGACCCTGGTGGAGCAGGTAACACGGCCATGCTGGCACCGTGGTTGGCCTGGACGTTGGGTGAGGGCAGAGGCTACAGACAGAGTGGGGACCTGGGAAGAGGCCGCGGTGGCTCTGTGGGAATCCCAGGGGGCCTGGCCCAGTGCGGCCTGGACTGTGTGGGGTGCATGAGACGAGGCCAGGAGACTCCAGGACCTGCCGACATTTAAGGGCAACCAGACGTCCTCTAGTGGACATCAGCCGAACCCCCGTGAGAGAGGAGAGTTATTTGTGTTAAAATCTACACAACAAAATAGGTCCCAGCTCAGAGGTAACTGGTGCCTGGGGGCGAGGGGTGACACTGTGCCTGGGCACGCGGAGGGTGCCCGTGAGTCAGGAGCATGGGCAGCTGGCTCCTGGAGGACCCAGGGCAGGAGGCTGCTGTCTGCATGGCCCCTGGTGGCACAGCGTCCAGGCTGCAGGCTGGACGGAGGGCCTGCCAGGCACCTCTCGGGCTGCATGGCAGAGGAGTAGTGGGCTCTGAGGCCTCCCTCGAGGTGCTGGCTGCAAATGATGGCCGACCGCAGGGGCCCAGATGGGGGGCCTCCCAGAGACTGTCTCCAGACACCCCAGGAGAGGCTCTGCACACCACCCGAGGTCGTGGTTCAGTCCCGACGACAGGCAGACGTGGGTGGTGTGACACGTCACTCCCAAGTGCTGCTCCCCCACGTAGATTTATGGGTCTAGTCAGGCGTATGCTTTTATTCTGGGGGGGCTCAGGTTGGCCAGAGTCAGATGGCCTGTGGGGAGCATGCTGGATGTCTGTCCGGGCATCCCCTCCCTGGAGGACGATGTGGCCCAGGCTGCCAGTCCTGTGCTTCCCTGGCCTCCATCTCTCACTCTGCCCTGAAGACGCGGCTCCCACTGCACTGTGCTCCCGGGCCGCCTCCCTGGCGGCTCCGCTGAGTGGCAGGGCCTGGCTCCCGCTCACTGGCCTCCTCTGTCCTGTGGGGAGCACGCACTCCTGCAGACCAGAGGGTCCTGGCAGCTCCCAGGCGACTCCTAGGCGGGACCTCTCATATGGGACGGGAGGGGACAGGGGGACGCAGCCCTCCTTGTTAGCAGTGACTGGCCCCCGCCCACCCCAGCTCCCACGTGCTCAGACGGCGCAGGTGGTGGGCAGGTGGGGAGGCAGGCAGCGCGGGCCTGTCCATGCTGGGCCACCAGGCGGGAGCTCGGCTGCCCGTGGCTTTGTTCTTGGGTGATGGGAGGGGAGAGATGCCCAGCAGGCACTGTGGGCCCGGCCAGTGCCAGGACAGCCAGCACCAGAGAACCACACGAGGACCCGCAAGCCAGCAGCCCTTCCGACTCAGGGAATGAAGCCCGTGGGACAGGACGTGAGCTTTAAATACGACAATGTATTTACATATGCACAGTTCAAGGGGGGCGCCCGCTGCCGCTGGCCTCTCCCTGCGAGCAGGGCTGCTGGAGCTTGCCCCAGGACCCCAGGCTACCAGGGACCAAACTACCACGAACGTGCTTTTGTGCAAACTGTGGGCCCACAGATGTGTGTACACACGCCGCTCCTCCAGTGCGGAGGCCACGGGCCGGGGACAGGAGCCGGCCTCAAGCAGGGCTCCAGGCTCCGTGGAGGAAGCAGGAAGCCAGGCCAGTGGGCAGCCGGGCTGGAGGCCGCGACCCCTCAGACAGCCTCCTGCCTTGAGGCTCTGAGCCCCTCGGTCGTTGCTCAGTTGCTCAGTGGACGGGGGGTGCCCCACGGGGGCTAGAATCCGAGGCGCGACTCTCCGGGGGTTTCGGTGCTGGGCCTTCTGAGGGGAAGTCAGTGCAGCCCGCGCTCAGGGAAGGCCTGGGGGCTGCCGGGCCGGCATCGGCGGGTCAGACGTTGCTCTGCTGCTGGGCTCTGTGGGGTTTTCCGAGGCGGAGGACTGGCTGGGCAGGGAGGCTTCCAGGCCGTCGGCAGAGCCCGCCGGGGGCTTGTATAGGAAGCAGGCGATGGCGAAGGAGAGGAAGCCCAGAACCTGGGAGACAGACGGGAGGGGCTGCTGACCTGCCTGCCTGCCCCTCCTCTCAGGGACCTGGAGCCCACCCGCTCTGGAGTGAAGACCCCAGCCGACAGGGAGGGAAGGAAGCCAGCCTTCCGCTACGGGCAGAGGCAGGGGATGGGGGTGCACCTTGGCAGGCAGTGTCCCCCAAAGGAAGTGTGCCAGTCCCAACCCAGGCAGGTGAGGGGACTTGGAACAGGGTCTTGGCAGAGGTCATTAAGCGGGGGTCTAAGACCAGGGTCCTGAACTTCAGGTGGCCCTGAATCCAATCACGGGTGTCCCCACAGAAGACGGGAGTGTGGAAGGGCAGACCACGGGAGACGGCGAGGGAAGCGGGCGGCATCTGCATCCTCCCTGCCCTGGAGGACGGCTGCCGCCTTGATCTGGACTCTGGCCCCAAGCCCTGGTGGGCTGTCGGGCGTGTGTGCCCGCCCTGTCTGTGGGCGTGGCTGAGGCAGTGACCCCCAAGACCCAGGCAGGGCTGACGCTGCTCCGCTGTGTCCCGAGGGGCCGGCCCTAACCTGGGAGCCGGGCTTCCCTGCCTGATGCCTGGGCCACATGGACGATGCCGGGCATGAGGCCCAACGGTCACAAAGCCAGCTGAGCATGGGGTGCCCGTGGTGAGTGCGGCGAGCAGGGCGAGCACCCCTCAGTGGGCCACCCACAGCGTTTCCTGGCGCCAGTGGGCAGTGGGCCCGAGGAATCACAGGGAGCCTGTCTGCACCCGCCTCTAAATCGACACCCACCCAAGTGCTCCTGAGGCCCCTCCAGGCCTGCCTGCTCTGCCGCGGGGCCCTGGAACCCCCACTCAGCAGAAGAGAGCCGGGGGCCCCGGGAACTCATCCTGCTCTCCTCCAGCCAGGAGGTCCCCTCCCAGACTCTGCTGATCCCGGGAGGAGGACCAAGGCCTGGGTGGCTGAGAGTCCTCAGGGGCAGGGCCTCCCAGCCTGGAGCCAGAGCCTAGGAGGCGGCTCTGGGGCTTCATCCTCCAGGGAGGGACAAGGCCAAGGCTGCCCTCCCCCAGGGAGCCTGGGCGACAGTCGGGAGAGGGTCAGGCTGAGCCATGGGGACTTCACCCATGTGGGGCTGTAAGGACGGTGACATAGGGCCAGGCCTGGCCCAGAGGGGAAGAGGGGCTGCTCCTGACTCCTGGGCCTCCAGCCCAGCTCCTGGGGAGTGGGAGGGATGCCCCTCTGAGATCCCAGCTGCTGGACACACCAGGGCCCCCAGCTCGCTGGGGAAGGGACCACCCTGCCCTCTGCGGCGGGAGCTCCTCACCTTGTAGGCCAGCCCTGCGACGAGCATGGACTGGCTC
>JAJEJO010003098.1:27366-50665 GCA_020662805.1 Glaucomys volans | reverse complement strand
CTTGCTCTGGCAGGCAGAGGCGCACTTCCCCGCGGTGGCGTGGCCAGGCCCGGCGGAGACGCTGGGAGGGACGCAGCGGCAGCCTCGGTACACCTGGGGAGCCAAGGGCAGTGCTGGTGCCGGCGGCAGACGCGGGCGTCCTGCGTCCCAGGGGCCAGGGTGGACAGCGGCCACTCACCTTCTGGCCGCCCGGGTCCGTCTCAGCAGCCGCGGGGCAGCCCGCGTGGCAGGGGGAGAAGTAGGTGGCACCATCGGAGCCGCACACGGGGCTGTAGTGCTCCGGCCGGCAGTGGCAGGCGGCATTGCAGGTGGCTGTGAGGTTCAGGTGGCCTCTGGGCAGGAGGCTGCAGGGAGGCCAGGGCAGTGGGAAGGAGGCCAGGGCTGGCCATGGCCCAGGGCAATGCAGGGCAACCCAGGGCAAGCCCCGAGCCTGCCAGGCCTGTGCCAGCTGGAGCGTGGTGGGTCTGCAGGCCAGCCAGGCGCCGGGTCCTCACTGGGCTCGTGCCAGCGCCCTGCCGCTGGGTCTGCCTGGCCTCCCTTCCCTGGGTGGTCGGCGCATTCACAGGCCCTGGGGCCTTAGGAAAGGGCGCCAGGCAGCACTGCCGCGCCCAGCACCTGCCCGCGCAGGCCAGGCTCGGCTGCTGTCGGCACCAGCACCAGACCCAGCCAGGTGCCCACGCGCTCCTGTCCCCAGCTCCAGGTGTCTTGGGGACACCTGAGGACAGGCCTCCTCACTCCCTCCCTGGCAGTCTCCTGTGGGGAGGCCCCTTGGGCCCAGGCCACTCTGCAGGCGGCCATTGCAGGGAAGCTGCGGTGGCTCTGGGGTCAGGTCTCCAGGACGTCGGCTCCAGGGCTCTGCAGACACGGGCCTGGGAGCGGCAGGTGGCCCAAGCACCTCGCCCCAGCTGACCCCCACGGGCAGGCCTGGCGCCCGTCCCCAGGCGACACAGGGAGCCCACACCAGCCACGCCCCTGTCGGCCAGGGCCCTGTGAGCCAGCGCCACTATGTCCCACTGCAGAGGAGACCGAGGCCCAGGGATGTGACACTCAGGGACAGAGCTGGGACCTGCAGTGCCAGTCACCGTGACTCGGGGCAGTGGATGCCCTCAGGGTGGTCCCCACCCTTTCCATGCATGGCCTCTCCCGAGGGAGGCCCCTCAGCATGGGTGCCCTCTGCCCGGGGCCTCACCTTCCGCCGTAGCTGGCCGTCACACCCGCCACGGGCACGTTGGGGCAGTGGGTGAGGAAGACCAGGAAGCACAGCAGGCTGGTCAGGGTGCACAGCAGGCAGAACCGGACGGTGCCCGAGCCGCGCAGCTTGAACCTGTTCACGAAGTAGCCGCCCAGGAGCGTGCCGCCACCACCTGCTGGCACCACCAGGTACCCTGGGGGGCAGGGAGGGGTCAGGGAGGCCCGGGGCCAGCCTCCACTTCATGGGCTGGGAAACTGAGGCAGGGCCAGGCAATGCCGGGCTGGCTGAGCTCTCGGCTGCTGCAGGGCCTCTGCTCAGGTTGTGGGCGCAGCCCAGAGGCCAGGAGCACGGGCGGGGCAGCCCAGGTCCCCCTAGGCCTGCCAGGCCTGTGGGCCGACCCGGACAGCGAGGCTGATGGGAGGTTGGGGTTGGTGGGTGTATGGCCTCCATTCTAAGAGGTCCAGGGTGGCCTCAGGGCACCTCGAAGCCCCTGGCCCCGTGACTCAGCCCACTCTGGGGTGGAGAGTGGGGCGGGAGGGGGGCTTGAGGGAGTCACATGTGGGTCTGGGCAGTGGGGTGAACCCAGCGGCCCGGTGAGGAGCGGTGTCTGGGAGAGGGGGGGTCCGAAGCTGATGCCCTCTCCCCACCAGGCAATGGGCCCTGAAGGCTGGGCCTGGCCGGTGGGCTAGCATGCTGACCCATGCCCATGCTGTGCCCACACCTGGGGCACCTGCTGCCAAGTGTGTGATCTGTGGGGCTGGGACGGCCGCCCAGCCCAGGGCACCCGTGCGCAGTGCTGAGGGAGGCCTGAGAAGCCCCACAGGCCTGGGAGCCAGCCTGCTTCCCGCTGAGAGGCCCACCAGGCAGGGGCCAGGCTTCTGCCAAGCAGTGCCAGGCTCACAGGGATGGACAGCCCCCAACCCCTTCCATGACAGATGGCACATGGCCTGGTGAGCTGGTAGGGGCTGCCCGCCCTCCCTCCTGGAGCCTGGCCCACATAGAGGGACACGGTCCTTCCTCCAGCCCCAGGCTGCACTTGGCCCTTGCTTCCCAACCAGTGGGAAAGCGGGTTCCCTTTGCAGACCACCCCAAGGTCCTCACCAAACAAGGTGGCGGCTTCTGAGGCACTCAGGCTGAACTGGGCCTCAAGGAACTTTGGTCCGAAGGTGGACATGGCAGCAATGAGTGTGGCCTCAGTGGCCCCCGCCAGGCAGAGCAGGATGAATGTGGGGTTCTTCAGGAGGAGCCACATAGAGCTGGACAGGGAAGGGGGAATGGAAGCCAGAGAGGAGACAGAGGGTCAGAGTGGGCCAGATCCACCCTGATGCCATTGCCCATCCCCCTGGGTGCAAAGGGCCACAGTTCTGAGGGGCAGTGGAGTACAGTGAGGGGCTCCCCACATTTACTCCAGAGAAACCAGGGGGTGTGTGTGAGGCTGGGCTTGGAAGGTAGAGGGCAACCTCTGGCCCTCTCATTCTGAAAGCTGCCCAAACTGATTGTGCAAGAACGCTGGTTCTGCCTTGGCCAGACTTCCCCTCCCCTGGGGGACCCGAGCGACCAGGCACTGCTCAAGCACTCCTGGTGGTGCCTGTGACGGCCAGCAGAGGGGGAGGGACAGGAGGTAGTGGTCACCAAGTCCAGGCTGGATGGGCCCAGGACAGGGCATGGAGTCGCCATGAGGTGGGGCCAGCTCTCAGCCTCTAGCCCTAGGAAGGGGCAGGAAGTCTCAGGTTGGGAGCCCTGGGGGGGCCTAGTCGGCTCCCCAACTTCTCTTGGCTTGTGCTTGGGGACAGTGGTCATGGGTGATGGGGGGTCAAGCCAGGCCCTGGGGCAGATGCAGCCTGCTAATGCCACGGCAGATCTGGTTGGAGCACTCCCGAGGACAGGAAGAGGCTGGGGCCTCCACTCTTGGCCTCTGCCTGGCCCCCGAGGCACATGGGCTGCGCTGTGCTGGTCCATGTCCCACCCCACAGCTTCCCAGTGGGAGACCCTCACTCCGCCCCCCAGGAGGCCTCTGGGCTGATGACCACAGCTTCAGCTCGGGCGCCGCAGCTGCTTGAGAGGGCAGAAGCGGAGGCAGAGGCCAAGGCAGAGCCCCGGGAGCCAGCTGCAAGGTGGTCCAGCATGGGCTGGGCAGGGACACAGAGAGCGGGGGGGCCAGGCCAGCACGTCCTCCTCCCAGGGGCACTCCTGTCCCCAGATGCCACCATCTTCTGGAGAGGGCGCAGTGCTCTCTTGGCAGGGCAGACTCGCTCTCCTGTTCGTGACAACCAAACAGCCAGGACAGTGGCCGAGGGAGGGGCATCAGAGTCCCCGCGCGTGCAGGCTGGGCTCGGTCAGGAGCCCAATGCGTCCTCCAAGGGGCCTTCAGCTCCCACAGCCCCCAGGTCCCCAGGCCCTGCGACTCCTGTCCTTGCAGGGAGCTGGCGCCTTCCTGCCCAAGCCAGTGTCAAGGTGGAGCTCAACCCCGACGTGCCGTGAGGACGCAGCAAAGAGGAGTCGATTCTGCAAAGGTGGACTGTACGAGGCCTCCGTGATCCGCGTGGAGCCGACTGGTCCAGCAGGCGCCTTGGGAGCCCAGGCGGGCAGGGACGCTGCGGGCGTCAGGCGGGCCGGGCAGCAGGGCGGGCTTCCCTCCGCTCACCATCCCTCACAACTGCGTCCCTTCAGGGTCGAAAGGCTTTCTCTCTGCCCGCCGCTGGGCTTCCAGGCCCAACAGGAAGAAGGGAGCACAGGAAGCCGTCTCAGAGCAGGTCCAGGCGGGTGCAGGGCACGCGCTGGTAGCAGGCCCGGTGGGCGTGGGCACCAGTTGGTCCCGATGCGCAGGACTGGGAGCGGGTGGTGGCCCTGCGTGTTGCCCAGACCTGCCCAGCTGAGGTGGCCCGGTGGTGACAGGTGCTCCGTGTGGTGGGACGCAAACATCCTGTCTCCATCTGCTCGGCTGCTTGGCAGACGCTCGTGCTGAACTTCGCAGAGCCAGCCATGACCTCAGGAGAGCGCCTGCCCGGGCCATCAGCACCGACCCAGCCCGTGGTGCCCACTTGCACGCGGGGTGCAGCTCAGCTGCTCTGGGCCAGCGAGTGGCTGCTGACCCCTGGGTTCTGCTGGCAGTGCGGAGTGTGGCCTGGCCTGGCCCCCTGTCCATGGTCACCCCACTCAGTGGACAGCTCCCCCAGCCGTGGGGAGAACCCCATGGGACGCAGAGTCCTGTAAGGCAAGGACACTGGGTCCCAGGGGCCCCCAGCTCCCCACTGTCCCTGAGACCCAGCAGCTCAGGACCTGTCCCTTTGTGCACACAGACAATGAAGTCAGGTCAGATGACAGAACAAGAAAGGCGGGTAGAGAGAGGACAGAAAGCCCTGGAGTGACCCTGCACCCAGGTGACCCTGCAGGTGACCCCATCACCTGGCCAAGCAGCGGGGCCCAGGTGTGAGATGGGGCTCCTGGGGGGTCTTGGGGCCCGACACAGCTTCCCTGGGGACCCCTGGAGCACACAGGCCGGGAGGGACTGTGCTGGGTGGACTAGGTTCTCTCCAGGGCTGTGAGGCGCCCCTGGGTGCCCCGGGCGTGGGCTGGGCTGCTGGCCCCGAGCACGTGACCCACGGCTGCGGCCTTTACTCGGGGCCTGGCCGAGACCCGGGGCTCTGCTGCTGCGCCTGACCTTGTGCCCACATTGTGGGAGTCAGTGGGTTGTGAAGGAGGCTCAGGGCCAAGGGCCACCACGTGGCCCAGGAGGGGCTGCAGCAGCCCCCAAAGGGGCCCTCTGGGGTCGTGAGGCCCAGGCCATGCTGCCCCGGGCCTTACAGGGGCAGGTCTCGGATGGTCCTCCCGAAGGCCGGGTTGCTGGCCGGCTCGTGGCCACGCTCGCTCAGCTGGTGCACTTCTGCCGCCCTCATGGCCACGTAGCGCCGGGAGCCTGGAGGGAGAGTCAGCAGGTGGCCGCAGCTCCCAGAGCCACAGCTCTGCCGCGGGCCCTGCCTCCGCTCACCCCGGTCTGGGAGCACCCTCTCTGCACTGCCCAGCGCCACCTGGGTCCAGTGGGAGCCCAGAGGGCCCAGCCTGCTGCTGCCCGGCCAGAGCGTGGGAGGAGGCCACGGGAGAGAGAGCAGCAAAGGCCAGCAGCCTGTCCGCCTCCTCCCAACAGGAGGGCTCGGATCACGACCCTGAGACCCAGTTCACTCCCCAGCAGTCAAAGCCACCTGGAGGAGGACGGGGACAGGGAGGGACAGTGGAAGGGGCAGCCAGCCAGGGACCCACCTGGTAGCTGCCGGGGGTAGCCGAGGATAGGGATGGCAATGAGGAAGGCCGCAGCCCCAGCACCCAGGAAGCCGATCCACCAGGCGCCAACCCATTGCGGGCTCTCCGTGGTCAGCTCTGTCCTGGAAGGGGCGATAGCATCGAGGTCACTGGCTGGCTCAGCCGTACCCTCCCGAGACACAGGCCAGGTGCCTGACTGGCTCCTCCTCTGCAGGCCCCAGGGACCCTCCACACACGGTCAGCCGAGGCCCACATGCTGTACTGCTTCCCTCGGCCCCCACCCCAGGCCAGGCACCCCAAGCAGCCCACAGCCCCCCGCGGCCCTGGCAAGGCGGCCCAGTCCCTCCTGGGGACAGACAGCCTGCTCCCGGCGTCGTGGGCTCTGTGGTGTCAGAGCCGCCTTCCAGGCCCCCCGTCACTCACCGTCGGCCCAAATCCGTGTACACGTTCAGCATGGCGCCTCCAACCAGGTAGCCGGCAGCAGGGCCCAGGATGGCCGCCGTGTAGAAGATGGCTGGGGTCACAAGAGGCGGGGGCTCAAGAGCCTGTGTGTGCACCTGCCGCCCCTCATGGCCCTGGTTCAGGTCCATCCACAGCCCAAGCCAGGCCTGACCCCGGGCAGCACTGATTCCCGGATGCCCCAGAGTGAGCCCAGAGTCCTCCGAGGGCAAATGTGCCACTGCCCACCTCCCAGGTGAGGGCAGCGTCACCCAGCACAGCCCTGCCCCAGAGAGGAGGCAGGTGCGGGAGGGTCCAGCCCGGGACCGGGTTCAGGAGGCAGGAGCCCCTGGTGGACTAACGCGACCCAGCTTGCTGGCACCTGGGTGACGCCTGCTAGTGCCTGAGGAAGCCCGGCCCCCGCGTACTGCCGAGCTGCTGTGCCTGATCCCAGGCTGCACCTCGGGGAGGCACGGGGACGCGGAGAGGCAGGCATGGTGGGCGAAGGGAGGCTCGGACAGGGGAGGGGAGCTCGTCCACTGCGCGACACGGGGGCCGGGCCAGCAGGCTGCAGTGAAGCCCGCAGTGGAGCGCCCACCTGGGGGCGGGACCAAGCAGGGTGTGCTGGGTTCTCCCAGGTTCTGACTCTGCTGTTCCCTCCATCCTCCTCCACCTGTGGTGCTGTGCTGGGTCCTCCCAGGTCCTGACCCTGCTGTTCCCTCCATCCTCCTCCACCTGTAGTGCTGTGCTGGGTCCTCCCAGGTCCTGACCCTGCTGGTTCCCTCCATCCTCCTCCACCTGTGGTGCTGTGCTGGGTTGTCCCAGGTCCTGACTCTCATGGTTCCCTCCATCCTCCTCCACCTGTGGTAGTGTGCTGGGTCCTCCCAGGTCCTGACCCTGCTGGTTCCCTCCATCCTCCTCCACCTGTGGTGCTGTGCTGGGTTGTCCCAGGTCCTGACCCTGCTGGTTCCCTCCATCCTCCTCCACCTGAGGTGCTGTTCTGGATTGTCCTGGGTGCTGACCCTGCTGGTTCCCTCCACCCTCCTCCCACCCATGGAGCGAGACTCTGAGCAGAGGTGGGCTCATGGGGACACAGCACTTGGGGGCTCTGCCCCCCAGTCATCTGCTCGCAGGCTCCTTCCCAGTATGAGGAGGCTCTGCAGCCCACTCCCTGGGCCCAGTCCTGTGCCTGAGGAAGCAGGGCCCGGGCCCCACAAGGCAGGGCACAGCCCGTGTGGGGCACGCTGAGCGTCCAGGTCATGGCCTGAGCCCCTGCGGGGGCCTCACAGAGCAGCATCCGCTCACGTCCGCGGCACTCGGGGAAACCACAGAGGCTGCTGTGGCAGGCGGGCCCTGGCCAGGGGATGAGGGTGGCCAGCAGGGCTGGGCCCCTGGCCACGCTTCAGCAGATCGGCTCAGGGCTGGCTGTGTCTCTCTGCCAATGCCAGCCTGGCCTCTGGTGCCCACTGCAGCCCCTCGGCCAGCTCACTCACCGATGTAGACAGGCGAGTAGCTGGACTTGACGTTCTCGTCCAGGTAGGTGACACCCAGCGTGTAGAGGGGTGTGGCCCCCATGCCGTGGAGGAACTGGCCCAGCATGAAGACCAGCCGGAAGCGGGACAGGCCCGAGGTGCCGTCCGCACACTCCACGCTCTGGTTGGCCGGGCACGTCCTGGCCCCCTCGTCCACCTCCACCTCATAGCGGCCGGCCATGAAGTGGGGCAGCGCGAACACCAGCGAGCCGCTGCCCAGCACCAGCACGCCCCAGCCCAGCCAGCGGGGCTTGTGCCCATTGCCCCCAAAGTAGCTGACGAAGGTGAGGCAGAGGCAGGCGGCGATGTCGTAGGTGCTGGCGATGAGCCCGCTCTGGTAGCTGTGCAGGTCGAAGCGCCGCTCGATGGAGGTGATGACCGTGTTGATGAAGCCGTTCACGGTCATGCCCTGCAGGAAGGAGGCCGCGCAGAGGAAGAGCAGGAGGCCCTTGGGCGTGTTGAAGACCTGCAGGCAGCGCGGGGCGAAGGCCCGCCAGCCACACGCTGTGCCCTGGGGCCCCGTGGAGACGGAGACGTAGCGCACCTCACGCGGCCCCAAGCTGCTGTCCTTCTCAGCCCGGGCCTCACACAGGAGCTGGCCACAGGGGTCCAGGGGGCTGTGGGTGGAGCGCAGGGGGCCGGGGGGTGCCCGGCTGCCAGGCAGGCCGGGGTCAAGCCTGGTCTCAGCGGCCGAGGGTGTGCTGGCAAAGAGCAGCCGTGGTGTAGACAGGAAGCCCTTGTCCCCCGAGACGTGCTGGGGCATCCTGGCCCAGGGCGGGGGCTCCAGGACCCCCTGAGAGAGTCGCAGCCCAAGTGGTCGAGCGAAGTCCAGTGACAGGGTGTGCCCTGTGGGAAGAGGGCCTGGTGAGCAAACCACCCCATGCTGCACAGGCCCAATGGGAATGTCCCAGCCTGCCGACACGGGCCAGGGCATCCTGCCTGTCCCGCCACCCCATTCCAGCACTTCCGTGAGCATGGTAGGAAGAGGCTGCATCGTGGGAGGAGAGGCAAGCAGGGCTGCCAGGTAGAGGCCAAGGAGGGAAGGGGTGGGATATGGTGGGACTGCGGGGACGACCGGCCCCCTCCCTGCCCACCGGGCACTGAAGCAACCACAGAGCCCCAGATCTAGTGGGCCTGGGCAACGAGGAGGGCAGAGGGGAGTCCTGCAAGCTGGGGACGGGCCAAGCCCAGTCACAGCCACGGCCCCTGCTGCCATAGTGGGTCTCCAGAATGCTCAGAGGGCACTCGGCTCCGGACGCCCACCGGGAGCCTGCCAGCCTGGTCCACGGTCCCGCTCAGCCCTCCTTCCCGGAGCAGCCCAGGTGTGTTGTGCCCAGGCTCAACAAGCCCCTCACTGTCCCATGCCACCCAGGAAGGGAGGTGCCTGAGTCCAGGTGCACAGGTTCCCTCCAGAAGCACCAGGGGACCCTGGCCTCCAGCGTGCCGCTCCTGGCCTGCTGGCCTCTGGCCTCAGCCCCGAGAGAAGATATGCTGCTGGCCCCTCAGAGCAGGGCCACATGTGGACACTGGGCCTTCAGGAGGGATTAGTGAGGCCATCTGTGCCCAAATCCAGTCTGGCCAGCTGCCCTTCACGCCCGGGGGGACCAACGCTGCGACTCTGGACTTGAGCCTGCACAGGGAGGCAGCTCCGCCTGCTGTCTGGGCCTCCTCATCTGGAGACTCCACTGGGGCAGCCCCAGGAAGCCCAGAACCTCATGCTGCCCCAGGGGCAAGGAGGTGTCTTTGAGCCCCAGAATCCAGGGGCCGATGAGCCTGGGGAGACCCGGAGTGCCCAGAGCAGGGCGAGCAGCAGCTCAGCGGCACGCTGGGGCCTGGGGCGCAGGCTGGGGGGCGGGGCGCCAGGATGGCCTCTACCAGCAACCGTCCCGACCCCGGGACAATTCCTGGACTCGTCACGCTTTTAAATAAGGGTGCAACTTTGTTCTGTGATCACAGGCAAACTAGGGACGGTGCCAGAGCCGGGTCTTGCCGGGACCGGGGGCTCCTGTGTTGGCAGAGAGCAGGAGGCGTGGCCTCCCTTGCTCCCTTCCAGGGCCCCACGAGACGCCCCTCCTGCAGTGCGCCGGAGGCTGGCTCCCTGGCCTCCTCCCCCTCCTCTGCCAACGCTTGGTCCCTCACCCCAGACACCTCACGGGTGCACTGCCAGCAGCCACCCTGGGCCTCTGTGGACTCCGAAGGGCCATTCATCCTCTCCTGCCTCCCCGGGGCAGGGAATGCCGCAGACTTTGAAGAAGCCTGCTGGCTGGTGACGTCTGGTTGGTGCTGCACCAGGCCTGTCCTGGCCCTCACAGGCACAGGAGAGGCCCAGAGGCCCAGTGGTTTGTCCAAAGCCACACAGCCAGCCAGCAGCCATCGGGACCTGATGATGTGAGATGGCTTCGGAGGGCAAGGGGCCCACGACCCTCCTGACGTGGCGTTGAGGAGCCCTGACCAGCAGCGTGGCGTGTGCACACCACCTCACGCTGACACTGGAACGGCACGTGGGCGTCGGCAGCCGTGTGCTGATGCCAAGAACAGCGGCAATTCGCCTGCAGTCAGCCTGGGGGCCTGTTCTCAGGCCAGTGACCACGCCGGGGGTTTCCTCACAGTGCCAGCATCTCTCTGCAAGCGGGCTGCCAGGCTCAGCTCTGAGGGCAGTGCCAGAGGAAGGGCCTCGGCAAGGGCCATGTTGACAAGCTTCCCAGAGGAGCAGCAGGAGGCCGCCTGCAGTGCCAAGCTGCCCACTGACCAGCCAGGAGGCCAGTGAGCACGTTCAACGATGCAGGGGACGGGGCAGGAGACACGGCAGAACGGGCCGGACCCGGCAGTGTGACAGCCTGGACACTCGGGGCCCCCAGAACAGCCGGCTCAGAGACGTGGGGAACAGGGCATGAGGTCCCCCAAACTCTGGTGACCTGGGGTTTGCCTTCAAACACTGGCTCCAGCCGCGGGCTTTAGGCTTGTCCCATGCCCACAGCCCTGCTCAGCACTGGCCTGGGGACACCAGGGCACCACACAGGTGGCCCGAGGACCCATCTGCAGGGTGTGGAGGAAGTCAGGCCCAGAGCTCCTGTGACCAGCAGTGGCCACAAAACAAGACTTCCTGCAGGAGAGAGGAGCCAGTCTGGGGTGGTGGCCCTGCTCCAAGCGCACGCTTCCCGCAGACTAAAATCTCCAGCATGGACGCTGCGGCCCAGCCCAGCTGGACGCCTCTCCTGCGCTCAAGTTGGCAAGGGGAAGTCCTGCTTGAAATACCAGCTGGGGCCTTGGGGTCACAATGCGCCCATTTTAGGGCAGCCAGTGGAAAGCATTTTGTGGTCATCTGGATGTGCCTGACATTGGGCCAGCACAGTGTCCCCAAGGGGCCGGCGCTGAGGGTGCTAAGACCCTTGGCTCCTGGCTGAGCAGCAGGCCTGTCACCTGCAGCCTGTCCTTCCTCCCTCTGCCCTGCCGTGCTGTCCTCCTCCCGGGCTGAATGCCAACGCTGGAAGCTTTTCTCTTACCAGCAGCGTCCCCCTCAGAGGAGACTGAGTCCTGCGGCCACTCGGGAGCAGCACAGCCCCTGCAGGGACGTCCGGCTCGTCTTCCACCAGCAGGGGCTGAGTGCTGGAGCCTGCAGAGCCCTGGCCTTCCCATGGTCTCCGCGGACACTGGGTGCTGTGGACGTGACCCTGTTGACTGAGCGGGCCGGAGGGAGGCGCCCCGCTCGCCTGCCTGCTCTGGACTTGAAGGAGCTGCATGGACACGTGGCACAGGCCTCGAGTCTCGAGGCGACTGTCCACTGCAGAGACCAAGCAGTGACGTGGTGGCCAGACATGGCTGGGGGACGCGGCCACAGCTCCCTCAAGGGCAACCCTGCTGGGGCCTGGGTGGGCCTGGCCCCGACGGCCAGCTTCTTCCTGGCAGATGCTGCCGTGGCCTTCCTTGGAGTGAGCGCCAGGTTACCACGTGCCAGGCATCACGTGCCCACGAGCTCTTGCTTCTGTCCCAGGCGCCTTGTGGGAAGCTGGTGAGCCAAGGAGGGTGCCCCGGCCTGGCCCCTCTGCCGAGGACGGGTGTTGCCGCTCGGTGGGGGCTGGCTGACCCCGAGTCGTGTTCCGGGCTGTGAGCACACGCATGTGTGCAGGTGGGCACGGTGCCACCTGCGTGCCATGACTTTTCTCCTCTTGGAATTGTTTGGACAAAGGGTCGCCAGCTTTGGGTGTGCTGATCTACAGCAGTGGCTGAGACAGCCCGGTCTGGACCCATACGCCAGCACTGGGCAGCTCTGGGCAGCTCTGGACGCCCCATAGCACCCCTCAAGACAGCACTTGGGCAGGGGCTGCAGGCTGCCCTGACCCTCGGCCACTATCCAGAGACCTGCCTCTCCCAAAGGCTTCCCTTAGAGGCCACAGACACCCAAGGACTGTCCCCTCATGGTGAAGCTGGCCACATGGGGCAGGATGGTCAGCGCACAGATGGACCACACTTGCTCTGGGGCCAGCACAGGTGGGCTGAGGTGCCAGTGCTTCTCATGGAACCGGAGTTGCAGGCTGGGCTGCTGGAGGGAGGTGGGCAAGGCCAGGGCTGCAGCCGGGCAGCTGAGGACAGCGTGTGGGAGTCCAGGGTCCAGCTCCTGCCAGCAGCCCCGTCCTAGGTGACTCTTATCCGGAGGCCACTGCACTGAGGCTGGTCTCCTTGCTGCTGCTGCAGAGGCAGCTGCTTCTGATGACACGCGCGATGGTGTTGGAGTCGGGCCACCAGCCCCTGGGGCAGACTGTGTGTGTCAGCGTGGCAGGGCCGTGGGTGCCCGATGACCGTGTGTCAGTGTGGCAGGGCCGTGGGTGCCTGGACACTTGTCCAGCCCAATCTGGGCACGTCTGGGGGGGCTCTGGAGATGCATTTGACTCTAGACAGGGTAGAGCAGGCCACCCTTCCAACATGGGTGGCCACAAGTGGTCCGTGGGGGCTGCCCAGAACAGAAGGCGGCATACGAGGGGCTGACCACAGCTCCCGGGACTTGCTGGCCTCTGTCACCACTGAGCCAGGTTCTTACAAGTCCTTTCATGTGTGTCCAGCTGGCTTTGCTTCTCGAGCTTCTCCCACTTGCTGCCCTGACCCATGCTGTGGTCACTCTGCTCCTCTGTTGCCTGCTGGGCACTGGGGTTCAGGCTCCCCAGGATGTGGTCCCCCAACAAGGGGCCCACAGCCCTGCACCTGGCCTCAGCCTGCTTGTGCCGTGGTCCCAGCAGCCCTGGCTGTGCGGAGTGGGGACCTTGGAGCAGCCCTGGTCCCCGCGGGGAGGCCCCTGACACCACACCCAGCACCATCAAGCTCAAGAAGGCCCCTGGGCCCACCTTGAGGGTGCTCTGCTGGACACACAGACCATGACAAGCTGCCCTTGTGGGAGGCCGGGCCATGGCCCCTGCCAAGGGGGGCATGTTCCCTAGGACAAGGGACAGGTCTCTGCTGGGACTTCTGCCACGTGTGTGACCACGGAATAGCCAGTAGCAGGGAGGAACCCCTGGCAGAGCCTGCCTGTGTGCCCAGACTGGGAGCCACCACTGGGGGTCAGTGGAATGGGTCCCTGGGCACTGCTGTCCTCGGGGCCCCCTCCCCACAGCTCTGCTGTCTCCATCCCAAGGGAAACAGCTAAAGCTGGAAGAGGCTGGCACGGTGCCTTGGGGGGCTTCCTCGCCCGAGGACAGCACAGGCTGAAACTCACTCCTCTGGCTCGGGGGACAAGGCTGCCATGTGGGTCACTCACTCTGGAGGGGTGTGTGCCCTCCTCAGCCTGCCCCGCTCTGACGAGCACAGCCAGGGGCAGGCAGAGCCCTGACGGATTAGGCCAAGATGATTAGCGGGGCTGCTGTGCGCTGGGGGCCTGCGGGGAGGCGTCCGTGCCTGCCCTCTCAAGAGGACGCCTGGGCGACCACGGTCCCTGCTGGGTCCCCCACACTGCATCTCAGGGGTAGCAAGTGCTGACCTTTCTCTGCATCTCGCCAGTGTCTAGGGAAGAAGCCAGTGGCCCCTCAGGATCCTGTGAGAAGCCAGTGGCCCCTGAGGGTGGCCGCCTGTGGGGAGTCTGAAAGCCCCCACTTGAAGCAGGTGGGAAGGACGTGGTTTCCCAAGAGGAGCACGTCACCCTGGTGCAGCTCTGGTCCTTGCTGCCTGAGTCCCTGCAAGATGTCCCAGGAAGGCCTGGAGCCGGGGTGGGGTGGGCAGCGCCCCTTCCAAGTCTGGGATGCTCCCAGGCCTGGTGGCCTTGGTGGCCAGGGCAGAACCACTGACTTCACTTCTCCACTCTCTAGGCACCACCCTCAGCCAAGCGACCTATGCCTGGCTCCCCTGGGCTGCCCACTCTGTCACCAGTCCCCAGGAGAGCAGGACACACTTTCCTCACCTCCTGAATCTGTCCTGGCATCTCCCCTGGGGGGTGAGTGGAGGCACCTCCATGTGCCCAAGAAGGGGCTCAAGGTGCTCACAGAGCGGGCACGGGGTAGCGTTCAGCACCGGGCACAGCCTAGCACGCACACCTGGGGACCACGCACAGGTGAGGTGCAGGGAGCGGCTGCTTTGCATAAAGGTCAACAGTGAAGGCGGGACGACGCAGAACTGTCACACCCAGGGCTGGCTCCACGGAGCACCTTCTGCATGCACCTGGGAGCGTGGGGAGGCCAGGGCCAGCCGAGGCAGGACACTGTCCCTCCTCTGCCTCCTGACCCTCCACTCATGGACCTGGAAGCCCTCCCCTGACACTCAAGGCACACTCGAGAGGCAGAGAGGACAGGCGGTGCTCCCACCTTGGGTGGGCTACTGGCCTCAGTTTACCCCTGCAACATGGCACGATGTCCCGAGGGCTAGGACCCAGCCCCTCCACACACAGGGGTCTCAGTTTACCTCTGGCATGATGTCACGAGGGCTAGGACCCAGCCCCTCCACACATAGGGGTCTGGGCGCCACCCGGGCTCATGAGGAACACAGACCTGCAGAGTCAGCATCAGTCCCCAACCAGGATTTTGCACCCCTGGGCCCCTCAGCTGGTCCCCACACCTGCCTCCCAGCTCATGTGACAGTGAGGGACACGAGGGGCTTGCCCTGTCCTGACACCTGGCTCCTACTGCGGCACTAGCCATTGTTGAGTAAGCGTGGAAGCGCGGGTCACGACTGGGTTTTCCTGCAGGAGGGGGATCCCTGCTACGGCCCCCAGGGCTTTCATGGCTCTCCTGGGTCCTCGGGACCAGGCTCTGTGCAGATGAGGAACCTGCCTGGCACAGCTGGGTCACTCTGCTTCCAGGTGTCTTCTTAAGCCCATGGGTCCACCATGTCTCTGAGGGACAGACTCCAGCAGGCAGGGTGGGAGGGAGTGCCCCCAGGCCTGCTGATCCCAGCACTCTCTGGCTCATGTCCAAGGGCAACCCTCAGGTACTCCAAGGCCTTTCAGATAAAAACCACTGGGAAAAGGCAAGCCTGGGTGGGCTGGGGGGGCACTCGGGAGAAACCTAGGCTGGTGGGTGGAGAGGAGACATTGGAAGTGCCCTGGCCCTGGAGTCTGGGGTCTCTGGCACCAACAAGCAAAGCCCCCAGAAATGTGGTCCAAGATGCTAATTCTGCAGGATGCTGGAGGGAAGGGGCTGCATGTGGCTGTCCAGGGGAAGGAAGGGGTGTCCAGGAAAGCCAGAGGCCTCAGCTTCTGAGGACGGTGGCTGCAGGCTGAGCAGGGCACAGAGGGGAAGGAGGTCCCCAGACCTGGCTCCCTGCTCTGGCCCCCTGCTCCCTCTCCCATGACCCCCCAGGAGGATGCAACCGTGGGCCTGTGGTGCCCCCAACTTGAGGGCTTGATCCCCGAGGGCCTGTCTGAATACTCACCGTGGTGGAGAAGCAGGGTGCTGCACCCCTGGGTGCTCTCACCTCCCCAAGACCACGCTGAGGCCAGACAAGCAACAGGTCAGAACCAAACAGCAGCAGGGTTTCAAGAACCACCTCAGTGAGGTGGCTCGGGGGAAGGTTGTGGTGGCCCTTGTCCACACTCCACTGGACGCAGCCGTGGAGGAGCAGGCGTGTGCCGGCATGGCTCCCTGCCCCTCCTGTCCACAAGCACAAGGCTTACCTGGCCACCATCTGAGGAGAGCTTAGGGGCAGCTCAGTCCTGTTTGAGTCCAGGAAGACATAAAATTCCATGGACACAGTAGTACCGACCTGGGTGACAGAGCAACACCTCAGCACTTCTGGGGCCAGGACGCTGTGGGTCCAGCAACTTTGATTTCACAGTGAGATGAGGAAACCTCTGCATCTGGAGCGAGGCTCCTGGAGCCCACGGGCAGCTGAGGGCTGTCGAGCCAAAGCCGGAGAGCTCAGTCACCGGGCGTCCATGCCTGCTGCCGGGCCCTCTCACACCACGCTGCCCTCGTGCCACCTGCCCTGCCCTGCCCTGCCCTGCCCTCCACGGTGGCTGGGACTTGCTCAGCACCTGCTTCAGGGCCATGCCCAGTGAGACACAATTAGGTCATAGCTGCCCCAGAGGGGACGGCTCATGAGGATGTTCCAGGCAGTACCTGCTGGCCTCGCCCCCAGGAAAGCAGGACAATTCCTGACATGGGGCAGTCAGGCCGAGCTGGCTCTCAGATGCCCTGGCTCCCTCCCTGAGGGACACCCTTCCTCCTGTATCCTTAGGTCACACACTGGCCCAGCCAAACACTCCGTCCCCTTAACTGTGAGCCCTCCTTGGATGCCCTGGGGTACTAGTCTCCCCCTGGGGAGAGCATGGTCAGTCAAGCGCCTAACGTGGAGGAAGGCAAACTGGGCAAGGCTCTGCACTCCCCGTCAGCATCCCGGGGTCTGGGCGTGATCATCAACGCCCCACGCACTGGCCCATAGCAGCACAGAGCGGCACACTCCCCGTGCAGGTGAGCAACACCTGCCGTCCAAATTGGTATGACCAAGATTCTTAAGTGGAGCCACGGACACCCAGGTGCTCTCCCCTCTGAAGTCCATCTCCCCAAGTGCAGAAAAAAACTTCTCAGGGCTGGGAAGAGCCAGTTTCGGATTAGGCAGAGGTAAGCTAAATTCTAAACCCACGATCCAGGATTAGGGATAGAAGGCAGGCCCACTGCGGGGGAAAACTACGGGGCTCCAAGGTCTTTAGATGGAAGGATACCCCTCTGCCACGCATGAGGGAGGCCACCCAGCCACACTGGGCCACCCTGCCCAACGGGAGGAACACGGCCCTCAAACGAGGGATCAGGCTGGTCCCTCCCTGTCGTTCGGAGACCTGGTGACGCTGGAGCCGGCCCCTCCCGAGGAGGTGGAAATCCCTGAGTCCGTCTCCGGGTTCCTGGCCCTGGGCCAAGTGTGCGCAGAGCGCACGCGGGCGGGCGGCAGGCACTCTGGTTTGCATCCTCCCGGGCCAGGGGAACCCACCAGCTGCGGGAGGGCGCCGCCGCAGGAACCGTCCCACCCCTACCGTTTCCCTCCCTGGACAAAGCCCCGCGAGAAACTTCTGTGCCTGGAGATCTCCTAAACTCGCAGCAGCCGCCGCCGCAGGTGGACCACCCGCTGCTACCCTGAAGCCCCGGGCAGGCGCATCTGTCCGCGGCCTGACCCAGGGGTCTATACCTGCGTGGGCTCACGGCCACTTGCCCAGGCCACCAGCTCCGGTCGGCCGCTCTCCATTAGGTGCTAAGCCCCAACCACCACCCACCTTTCCTTACGCACCGCAGCACGGGGGCCCCTTCCCCCTCCTCCCGCCTTCCAGAGACTCGGGGCTTCCTGCCTGGGAAGCCGGCAGAGAGAAGGGCGAGTTTTGCATCCGGTTCCCCTCGGTTCTGCCTCCCCCGGAGGAGGAGCTCGGGGCGCACGAGGATGCCCGGGCCTGCCGCCCGCCCGCATCCCACACCACGCGGGACCCGACGCTGCCTTGTTCCCGCTGGCTCCCGCCCGGCCTCGGCCGGCACCTGCCGAGCTCCTGACGTCAGCAGGCCTGGGCCCTGCGCACCTGGGCCGCGCCCCACCGGGGCGCCCGCGCCCGCGCCCGCGCCCGCCCCCAGAGCACTCACCGTCCGCTGGGCCCGGCCGCCGCGCTGCGCTCCGCGCTCTGGGCGCCGCGCTCTGCCCACTCCCGCTTCATTCATCGCTCGGGGCCGCCTCCGCCCCGGAGGCCGCCGGGCCTCGCCACCGCGGCCAATGGCAGCGCGGTCCGGGCGGGGCGGGCCCTGAGCTGACAGCTGCGGGAGTTCGCGTCGCGGCGGGGCGGGGCCGGGGGCGGGGCGGCGCGCGATTCGCGCCGGAGGCGGTGGGACTGGGTTCCGTGGGGCGCGTGGGGGAAGCGCGGTTTCCCGCCCAGCCCTTCCGAAAGGCCGCCGCGGCTTCGGGCCCCGGAGGGGACGGACGCAGGCGTGGGGTGGGCGGCCCCGTGAAGGTCACCCCGGCTCCCAGGATCCCCGTGCGCGGCCCCTCGGGCCGGTCTAGGGCGCGCCTGAGCATACCGGGAGAGCGCACCGGCCCGGGGAGGCCCCGGTTCCTGCCCGCAGCCTTTTTCCATAAAACGATGTTGCCTTTGACATGAGCGCTGACGTGGAGGAGAGTGCGCCAGATGCATTCCCATGACGTGGGCCTTGTTAAATTCCTACCAGGGGTTCCTGCTGCGACCTCGAAGGACCCCTCTAGGCCTCAGTGGGGGTAAGGACAGCGTGTCCGCGCAGAAAGTTGAAGTGCTCGGAAGCAAAAGGGAGGCTGTGGCATAAGAACAGGATGTGGAGTTGCCAGGTGTCCCTGGTGATGGAAATGGCTCTCCAAAGTGTCTCCTTTTTGGTTTCAGCAAATTTTTTTAGAAAGAAGTTTATGAAAGTCAACCTGGGCTGGGGTGTGGCTCAGCCAAAGAGCCCTGCCATGGCATGGGTGAGGGCCTGGCTTTGATCCCCAGCACTGCAAATAAAGAAAGAGAAAAGTCACCTCTGCACACAAGTGAATCCCGGGACAAGCTGGGTAAGGGAAACGAGCAGACCAGGGCGGTGGGCGGTGAGGGCACGGGAAGCTCCAGCCCGCAGGCCCCAGAGGGCCAGGCAAGGCCCGGCCTCTTCCTCTACATGTGTGTCACTGTACAAAAGAGAGGCAGGCGCTGGGACTTAGGGAATGTCTGCAGGCCCCATTATTTAAGAAAGGGTCTTCCTTCCTGCAGCAGGTGTGGCTGAGGCCCATGGCCTCTGCTCCTTCAAGTCCCTGATAATTTCTACGGGCTCCAACCTGCCTGTGTCAGTCCCACTCCCAGAAGCCGAGGTGAGATCTGGCTGCTCCAGGCACTGCCCTGCAGGAGAGGAACCCACCACCCCTTTGTTCTGGACCCTGGTAAATGAGGACGCTGCTGGGGCCAGGCTCTTCCACCTAAAGAGGAGGTGAGGTGCACCCAGAGAGCTCCCTGTTGCCGGAGGCCCGTGAGCTGAGTCACCTCCGGCAGTGGGGTGCCGAGGGAGGCTTCCCACGTCAGGTGGGGCTGGGCCGAGTGTTTCCACAGCTTGATTTTGGATTACATCCCCTGACATTGTTATCTGGACAATATTTTTCCTTTAAACTGCTGATGTATTTTATTAAAGGGGTGGACTTACTTTAAAGAAGGAGATTCAGTGTCTATGACACAGAGAGGTCACCATAAAAATAGGTAAAAGAAAACAAAATACTGTTGAATTCTCACCCAATACTGCTGCCTGCTGAGGGCTCGGAATCCCAGGCTGACCTCAGACCCACCGGAGATTTCCCAGGATTCCTTGCACCACCTGAACGGCAAGTCCATGGCAAACATTTCAGGCCTATTCATGCAAAGCACGGGCCATGTCCTGTTCTTGAGGCTAATCCTGGCCCTCAGGCACCTTGCAAAGCCCTGGGGGCACCTGCCCACCCACATGCCTCAGGAGACAGAATGTGTGGCACTGTAGGGTCCAATGGCGTCCTCCTTTCAAGAGGCTGCTTCACCCTCCGTCTTGCAGTGGAGGAATGGGAGGGACAGGGAGGAGGCCCACAAGAGGTCAGCCACAGAGCACTGCAGTGACTTGGAACAGGGCAGGCTGATTATGTGCCCTGGAACATTCTGATCTCAATAAGACCTATCCCCGCGGGGTTCTTTGGGAGAGGAAATATGAAAAGAAAAGGAAAGAACCGAGTCCCCCTGGCTCCCTGTGGCCTTGTGGGGGTGGCTGCATGCTGGGCATCTCTGGGAACCTCGGAGCAGGACTTCATCTTTCATGGCCAGTTACTGTTCTCTGATGTCATCTTTGGAGGTGCCTCCAAGGAACCAGGAAGTGGACACTTGCAGTCACACGTGTCCTCTCTGCACAGGCTCCTGCCTGCTTGTGGACACTGTCACTTCCAGGGAGATTTATCTCAGGACCAGACATGAAGTGAAGAAAGACAGAGTTTCTCCAGCGTGGCCTTGGGTCCTTGGCCCCAGATTGCAAGTTGACACCTGCAAAATCTGACCCCACTCCTGGTCTTTGACATTGGCACCTGAAGGCCAGCCTGGCTGTCGGTGCTTTGCTGGAATGCGTGTTCGGTGGTCACATCTGCATCAGGTGTATCGTTTGAAACTGTTCCTACTCCTCCATTTTTGGCTCTGGATGATGCTCAGGTAGAGTGGATGTGGCATGCTTTAATCTACCACATTCTGTGTCCAGTAAGGAGTGACCACCCCAGAACAGCCCAGAGGTGGGCTGGCGGCAGGTACAGGGACCACTGGAGAAGAGAAGCTAGAAATCAGGAAAAAATTCAGCCTGGAGTTATCCCGACTGTTGGGTAAGGCGGGGACATGGGTGGCTGTGAGATTCCACTGATGTAAAAGCACTTTGTCTTCAAAATCCTGATTCCAGGAGGTGGCTGTGGCCCAGTCAGTGGTAGAGGCTCACCTATGTCTTGTTTGAGGCACGGGATTCAATCCTCGGTACCACACAAAAATAAAAAAAAAAAGGTATTGTCCATCTATAACTAAATGTATATATTTAAAAACTCGTGATTCCATCCTGGGGGAGTCCCCTGGAGCAGGGCGTGGCTGAGTCTCTGCTCCACCAGCTTCCCTGCGCTCCCCCCGGGGTGGTGCTGTGCGGCGCATGCCCCCCCTCCGCGCGACATAGTCCCCCCCCCCCCCCGCACTGTCCATGCCTCTCTGCCAGTCAGCAGATGTGAGGACCCTGGCCAGTTCAGTGCCAGTGCTGTGGAGGGTCCGAGCAGCCCAGAGCTGCAAGAACCACCTCACTGTCTCGTGATGTCTCCTGGAGCAAGGTGACCCTGGGCAATGGTGTGGTTTGAGCTTTGCGACCACACGAAGCAGCCACAGGGAGTCAGGCTGCAGAGCACAGGTCTCAGCCACGGGGAGTCGGGCTGCGGAGCACAGGTCTCAGGTTCTCCCACAGAGCTGAGGACAGCCCCCGGGTGGACAGGCAGCAGACTCCACCTGAACAAGGGAGTTAGTCACCGGCCCAGGATGCCCTCTTCAGGGCACCATGATGCTTTGGCCTGGAGAACAGAGATCACCGTTCGTGAGCAGGGGGTCCAGCTTACTCTGTGGGTGACGGGTCAGGCTTTAGCATCTCCTCGGTTGAGAAGCCCCGACTAACTCCTCAATGCAACGCCTGGGGCAGGAGATTAGGTTTGGGGCAAAAAATGTTGGGAGTCTGGACTTCCCTGAGCCCTGAGACGGGATTGGAGGGCACCTTTGGTGCCCTATGTTCCAGGAGAGGGGAGAGGGCCAGTCTACACTGCTGGCTCTGGCTTCTGCTGGCCTGGAGCTGGGGCCCTGCAGAGCATGCCCAGGCCTGAGGCCGGCTCCCTCCAGGTGATCTGAGTTCCCCGTGAGCCGCCTGTGTGGTCTCTTCCACAAAGAGGCAAGGTCCTTGCCAGCTGAGGGCATCCAGAACTGCCCCGGCTTGCCCAGCTCCGCCCGCTGGCTTGGGGTGGAGGTGGTTGAAGACCCATTGGCTGGCCCTGGTGTCCCGGAAGATCCTCAGGTTAGGTAGATTGGGTTAGTAGACCCACGGTCACGGGCAGCTGAGGGACAGGCTCTGTCAGGCCTTGAGCGGCTCTTCTGGCCCACCCACCTGTATCACCTTGTGACTGGCAGGGTCCTGTGCCCCTGTGGTCTCTGGGAGAGGCACGAGATGCAAACCCTCAGAGCATCTGCAGTCACTCTCAGCCCTGGCTGGGCATTTCCTCCTGCCTGCCTGTGCTGACCTCTCCGCCGGTGGCAGTGCGGGCCCAGCACTTAGCACCTTCTCTGCTCACCTGCCAGCTCTCACAGCAAGTCCTGAGGGCTAAGGCTCGGGGACTTGGCCGGAGGGTGGGGCACTGTCGCCCACTCCCCAGCCCTCTGTCCCAGGAGAGCTGCTGGGTCAGCCCTGCCCTTTAGAATTTCTTTCCCTGGATGTGTGCGCACCTGACTGGGGCCTGCTCTGGATGGGCTGCAGGGACACTGTGTGGGGGGCAATTCAGGCAAAGGAGCCCTGCTGGTCCCCAGGATGCTTCCTGAGAAGTGTGGGCTGTCCACAGCGTACAGGGGCCCTGAGGGCAGCAGGACCATGTCCAGCTTGTGCCTCCGAAATCTGAGCTGGGAGGTGCTGCCTAGTGGGTGGTCCAGGTGTGACTGGCAGCAAGTGAGCCTCAGGGACAGGGCCGTCTTGTGGTCTGTGACAGAGCCTGGCCGGCACCCTCGGCAGGCCCGGCCTCCCGATTTAGAAGACGAGTTCATTTTCCCATCCCGGAGTAGAAAACTGGTTCTCTGGCTCGCTGAACGGCCTGGATGTTCCAGGGGGATTTGGAGAGCCGGCTTAATTTCCTGACCCCAGAAGTCCTCTCCATCCACAGGAAGTGGGGCGGCTCTTGGCTTTGCCAGGGCCCGGGGGCAAAAGGGGAAGCGTGGCCATGGCCAGGCCTCCTCTGGGCACTCAGCAGGCCTCCATCTGTAGCTGCCTCTCCTGCCATCTCTTCCCCTGACGGCCCTTCCTCAGGGTGGGCCTGGGCAGGGCCACACCTCTAGGCCACTGCAGCCACCTGATTCCACAGAAATACTTTTCCTCAGGCTCCCAGATGCTTCTGCTGGGCCAGAGGGCAGCAGGTTTGCCTTCTGAAGTCACCCTGTTCCGCCTTCCAGGTGGCAAAACCTCGCCTTCTCCCAGAGCTGCTGCAGCTCCATCTAGCCAGGCCTCCTCCAGTCCTCCATCCAGCCAGGCCTCCTCCAGTCCTCCATCCAGCCAGGCCTCCTCCCAGTCCTCCATCCAGCCAGGCCTCCTCCAGTCCTCCACGTCTGGGCCAGGCCTCCTCCCAGTGCCCAAGAGCCATGGTCTTGGATCTGTCCCAGGTCAGGCTGAGGCCCAGCTTCCACCTGGGGCCTGACTCACTGCCCTGGAGGGCCAGTGACCACGGCTGGAGTGCCAGCCTCGGTGCGGCCCTCCTCTGTCCTCGGTGCCCAGCCCACAGGAGCTCCCAGGTCCTCCGTGTCCCCTTCTGTGCCTCGCAGTCTCCCCACCACGCACGGGGCTCTCCCTCTGCCACCTTTGTGAGCTGGTGCAGGGGACCTGCTGCCTCAGCTGCTCCAGCTGCAGCGGAAGAGCAGAAAGGAGAGAGCTAGGCTGCCCTGCAGCAGGGGCCTGAAGGCTGGCTGCAGCCTGCGGGGCCTGGACCCGGGGACCCAGGGGACCCAGGCTCCTCCTGGCCCCTGCTAGGCCCAGCCCAGCCCCATTTGCAATCTCCCCTGCTGGGCTGCTGGCCTTCCTCCTTCTGACAGGGCCTCTTCTTCCCTGTCCGGGACTGATGGCTCCTGCAGCCCCTGGTCTCTCCCTCCCTCCCTCCTGCCCTCCCTCTCTCCTTCATTCCCTCCTCCTCCCTCTCTCCCCCTCCCTCCCTCCCTCCCTCCCTCTCTCCCCCT